>CM021102.1:272282126-272396022 GCA_007115665.2 Sequoiadendron giganteum
TACGCATGAGTGCAAGCATTGATGAAAGGTTCTCCTGGTTGACCAGGACATCTCACAAAACAAGAAGAAGGAGAAGACCACTCTTGTATCAAGACCTCCTATTGTGTCCTCCTCTCTCCATTCTTTTCAAACTAGTTCCGTATCACTTTCAGCTTCCACTGTGAGTGCACATGTACCTAGAAAGGTGCAAGTGTTTAATGCTCCGTTGGTGGAGCCGCCTTTCCTGAAGCCCATAGATATGATTAACACTTTGATTGTATCTACTACGATTCTTTCCTCCTCTCCCTCCACCCTTCTTTCTTCGTCTATGGGGAGTTCGCCTCCTTTGATGAAGAAGAAGGTAGAGAGTGGTCCCTCCAACAATGAAGGATGTAATAGGATCCCACCTTCTCTGACAGGTGGTCTCGCGCTGATTTGTTTTGTCCTACTAATAGAACCAGTCCTGACCTCTCCCAAGTTCATCACCACTCCCAGATCTCTCTGTGAGCTTAGTGTTAAACCTTAAGTGAAAACTCCCCCATCCATAGGTGAAACATGGCACTCCCATTAAGTGCATGTTTAAATCGGTTGATGAATTTTTGACCTTGTCAACAATCTTCACGAGATTGTTGACCTTTGATTGTTGACCTTTGACCCACAAGGGTTGAGTGAAAAAAACCTCACAGGTTCTTCTTCCTGAGCCCTTGTTGCGGGAGGGTCAGAAGATCCTCCCCTTAACATTACCCCACTGAAGGCTTGTCATCCTTCCCCCTATGATGATCTAGAGTGGGAAGCTAATGACCTTTTGGTTGATCAGTGTTAGGGAGAGACCCCTTCTTGATCTTTAGATTATATATGTGTGTGTCATGATGTGTTCCCACATAATCGTGCTATTTTTTTCTAGATGGCCCTTGTCACCCTTGTTGGTGCTTGGATACAGGCGTGGTTTTTGTGTTGTAAACCTTCTTCTATGTGTATCATAATTCTTCCATGTTTGTGATTAAATTTTGGCAAATTGGGGACAATGCAAAGTGTTGGGAGAATTTAGGCTTCCTTCCATATTGACCCAATTTTTTTTATTTTACAATGTCTTCCATGCATTCTTCCTGATTTGGTTGGGGATTGATGATTTTTTACCCTTGTACCGCAATTACCTACTATTTATACAAGAAAGCGCATATCTAACCCTGTGTGACTAGATCTCCTTGTGCCCTTTGTTCATGTTCTCTTTCCTTTTGATTTATCTTTATCTTTCCCTCTTATTTTCTTGAGTTTTCCATATCATGTGTGACAATTCCACTTGTACATTAATTGGATCTTTAGAAAATTCAATCATTTCCAACGAATCTTTTCTCAAAATCCTTCACACACTTCTTCGCTAGAATTGCCTTTTTGACTTGAAACGCTAATGAAACATGTTTCCTTCATCATGAGTTCATAAATAAAGGACTTGAGAACCTTCCTCTGAAGCAGGAATAGTTTTGGTCTTCCCCTCACGTGGGGGCATATCCTTCCCTTTGAATTCCTTGATGAAGTGAACATATTTCAGAAGGATTACTTGATGATGAATCGATTTGAGAAATAAGGCACTAGCTTTCGAATAGTGCGTCCCTTGAGTGGACCCCTTTCTTTTAACATCGGGTTCCCAAGGGACCCATTCTAAATCCTTTTCATCTCGACGTCTAGCTTGGGGGCGACTCGACTAGACCTGTTCCCTACCTTTTCATCTAGCTTGGGGACAACCTGACTAGACCTATCATACATCTTCATGTCTAGCTTGGGAGAAGGCAACTAGACCTTGCTTTTAAATAGTGTGTCCCTTGAGTGGACCTCTCTTCCTTTTGAAGGGTTCTTGAGGGACCGCTTTGCAAGTCTTCCAACTTGACAGTCTATATGACTGTCTGCTTATTAGCCTGCACGACTGCTTCCTGACATACTCTATCTGTGAGTAAACATGTGAGAGTTCTTGGGGGATACCTTCCTTGCAGGCCTATGGGTCTGTAGGGCACTTCACTTGGTTTCCTTCATGTGAGAGTTCTTGAAGGATATGTCCAATGTAGGTCTGTGGACTTGTAAGGCGCTTTCTTGTTTGAGCTTCATAGTTCTACAGGGCCATGAAGTCCTTTTCTTGTCTTGCACTCTTGGGCTCGCCAGATCAAGGTCTGCTTCCTCGATAGTTCATCTACACATTTATAACCCTACTAATTATTTGACCTACTTTATCAAAGTACTCATCAGTACTCATGCTCGCTAAAGTGGGGGGAAAATGTATAGGAATTAATTTGCACCCCTAATGCAAATTCCCCTTTTTTCCCTTCTCCAATTTAGAAAACCAAATTCAAAGGATTAATTCCACATAAGCTCACTACTTTGGTTCCACTTGGTGCCTATTTCGAGTGTTAGTAGGGGAGTTATTGTTGGGGATTCCAGTGCAGTGCAAAGATGTCCACACGGCGTGCTTACGTCCCTAGTAGATTCTTGTGACTAAAGTCTACAAAGACGTTACACTTCCTATTGGAAGTCGAATTGTAATGCCTCCCGTCGGATGGATGACTCAAATATGGCCATTTATTCATCTCTCTTCTTCATATTCACCTCTCATTCATTTATTTGAAGGCTAGTTGATCTCTACACACTCATCCACAAGCTCTTAGCATCCACTTCAAGCATTGAAGCAACATTTTACACTCCATAGTAGAAATATCATCACTCCAATTCAATAGAGAAAGTGTAGGACAATGCCATTGCAATAGAGGCTTGAGTTCCTCTCATTTTCTTCCCCACTAGCCTTGAGAACTTTGGGAAGAGGTGGTAAGCTCCTCACTCATCTTCTCTATTACTTAGTTGAGTTAGCACATTATTGTTTTAGTGCTTTAGTGTTTTATTTCTTTTATTTCCTTCTTTATCATATCATTTCTATATCATTGCAAACTTGGTTGTTCGTGGAGGTGAAAACACCAAAATGGGGGTTTGACCCGAGGCACACCTCTAAACAACCCTCCAAAATTTTCCCTCTTTTCTATGTGTACTTGGAGATATCTCAGAGCGAGCTGGTGAACAAGCTATTGTGTGAGATCATTTTTGTCACCCTTGTGGTAATATACTTGTTTTATCACATCCATTTATATGTTTCATATTTCATAGTATTATTTTGCTCCCTTGGAAACTAGTAACTTGGTTGTTAGTTTATTTTTTAGTGGTAAAACTTTGTCTTCTTGGTTCTTTGGTCATACTGATGCCAACACACTTGAGATATGCTAGCGCACCGCACTGTCATGCCAAAATTGTGCTTCTGTCCTCTGACAGAGAGCTATCTGAGACACAAAATTGACCCTGAAAACCGACTCGCCTAGTCTCCTTTAGAATCTCGGGTTTGTAGGGTGATCTAAGGACCTTATAGTCCTCATCATTCTCATCCTTCTTCTCCTAACATTCCCCGTAAATTGAGGTAAGTTAGGGCAATCTACTGCTTTCGGCCCTCCGTGACCTGGGGCCTTGTAGTGGTTGGTCCCTCTCTCTTATAGATACATGTACTTATAATTCCAAACCTTAGAGATCTACATCAAACTCAATAACATAAAATTGTTTCCATCCTTTTCCATCATGAAACGTTTTCCTTATCACCAATTACTTGTCTAAAATGGGATGTTTCTTTCTATGATATAAGAGGGATCCACTGCACACGGGTCTCTTTCTTCTCAAGAGATCACCAGGGAACGAATTGCCCTGATACACCTCAAATTGGATGAATCAATGAAATCATGAAGGGAAGTGAGAAAGTAGGCTCGGGACTTGAAAGAGCAAGAATTTTAAGTTCCTATCCTTGGCTAAGGAGCTCTTGACCAAAATACGTCAGTGCAGTTCTGGGATGCCAATGCGGTGCACTATCATCCACAAGATGTGTTGGTGTCCTATGCTACAAAGAACTCAGGAGCTCAGATAGACATAACTGAATCTTACTTCTTGACTTAGGCCAAGAGACATGAGGAATCGAACAATAAAAAAAAGCTAATAACTAAAGGGAAATGTAAAAGAACTTGAAACGAGATTACCTCTGTGCATGTAAATCTTGATTCCAAGTTTCCCTTCATAACCTACACACAAAAGATCAGGGGGAAAAGGTTGGGGTTGTATAGGGGCCTGCCTAGTTAGACCCCTGTATTGGTGTTCCCAGCTCCACAGACAACCAAGTTTGGGAAAGAATGCAAAGGAAGTAAACAAATACTATGGTGAAAACAAGACCCGCTTCGGAGTAGAGCTCGTACCACAAAGTAGCGAATGAACTAATAAAAAAGAGTGATAAGGAGAGAGAGAATTACCCATGGGTCAAGACCCTCTTCTAGATCACACTGGTGCACCATGATGTGCTTGCCTGAGAACTGGTAGCTACTGGAGGGACCTTAGCCTGACATGGATTTTCCAGTAAAAGCGTTGTTGTTCAAGGATAGAACTTATCCAAGATTAGAGCAAGTGGTAAAAATGCTTGAATTGAATGCTTCCAACCCCTAAATGAGGGCCAATAAGGAGTTTTTAATGCATGCAAGGGCGATATAGAGCCATTTTATTTGAAACCTAACCGCCAAGATGCGTGTCACAAGGGTCAAGATTTTATTTTGCCATTTCAGACTCAAAAAACCACCAAGACGCTAGCACTCCACGTGGATGTTTGCATGTCGCACAGGCATCCAAGGCCTACATTTTTGGGAAATTCTCTGTCAAGCTTCTATCATTTCACCATGTTTCCACATGGAGTCAGAATCACAAAATTTTGTCTCATGGGATTTTTCCATTAATGCTCCTAAGGTGTCATAAATGCTAGGCAAGATGCAAAAATGTGGAATTTCCCCTAGGTGCAATTCTACAACATTACATTTTTCCCCCACTTTAGTGGGCTCGATTTTGGAAAAAATCAACCTCAATAAAGTAGAGAAGAAAAAATTCACCTGAATTTTGAATTTTACGGGAATGCATACTAGAAAGGAGGACCAAAGAGGTCATTGAGGTCGAGTCAAATAGTACAAAGGATTCTCCTAGTTCTTGAGCTCAACAATCAGCAACACCAAGGTTGTAAAAATATTGTGCAAAACTATATCCTGCAAAACTAAAATTTTGAGTCAGTTTCAAAAAATTGGAGGAAACTACCATGAAGAGAAGAATGATCAAGAAAAAAAAAGGGCGTCGATTCAGAGGAAACATATGATCAAGAGGTGACTATATGCCCCCCCTAATTTTTCCCCTAGCCTGGTCAGGTAAAGCTAGGTGAAACCGAGGGGCCATGAGTTCCAAGAAAAATGATCCCCGGGGGGCCTATATATACCTAGGTGGGCCCCTAGAAGGGCCATTTTTACTATTCACTATGAGCAGATTGTCTAATTTTGTGTGAGAAAAGTCAGCAAAATTTTGAGCAGGAGGGAGTACACAACATTGAGGCTAGAGAAGCTACATGATGACATTGTTGTAGGTCATGAGGTTAACCAGGTAGACTTCTTAGTCCCGATCTTCATGTATTTTTGCTCATTTTGTTGGATTTTTTCATGCTTCAAGGTGAGAAAGTTTCCTAAATGTGCGCTTTCATCTCTTTTATGCACCATCATTTTGGAAACGCGTTGGGGTCCCAAACCCACATTGTCATCCCAAGGATGCGTTGGCATCCTTCGGGGTGACCATGGTAGTTCGGGACGTAGGCACGTTGCACAGACATCAGCGTAGCGCACAGGTGTCCATTTATATGTTTTCTTAACATGATCGTGTTTCAGACTTAGAATTTTTTTGTACCTGTTGCAATATTTTATGGAGATTCAAAAGCATCCTAGAGGGTGAGCATTCCACCTCGTCCATGAGAAGAGGGATTGCCTATCACCAGATGAGGTCACACACTTGGAGCAGGTCAGTCTCTCACACATATTTACTATGCCAAAGATGTGATACCACGATGCGATGCTCATTGCTCTTATGGAGTGGTGGGATGCTACCACGTCATCTTTCCATCTACCCTGTGAAGAGATGAATATTACACTCGAGGATGTCTTACGGATCCTTGTACTCCTAATCCGTGGATGGTGGGTGGCCCTAGATGACACCTGATTAGCGTAGGAGCACAACAAGAGTGTCCAATACTACACAGGGTAGACCAACAATGATGATGATACTAGTCATATCTACACCCATTGGTATGATCAGGTGAGGACCACAATGACGTTGCTCCGCCAGGTGATGGTAGTGACAGTTTATTTTTGGATCACCATAGATAGACAAGGCTCACATCTGCATGGGGGCCTCATCCCGGCTATCAGAGAGATGGTTGAGCATAAGACTATTTTTTCCTGGGGGCGTAACATGTTGGGGAACCTCTACCAGAAGTTTGGACGATACTTTCATTATGAGTACCATAGTCTTACTACATGCAGACTTTTACAGGTGTGGGCATTCACCCACATCATGTGCACCTGATCAGTTGGTTCTCCCCAGCGACGACAATATGATATCTCGATGGCCCACTATTATGACATGACAGGCCAGTGGTGTTTTGGAGGCTACAGTTCGATAATTTCACCGTGGGAGAGGTTTGTTGGAGGCCCCACCACTATTTTAGGTGGGTTGATGACAACACGTTCCTTAGGAACCTACAACAAGACCATTTTCTAGTGGGTCACCGTGATTATATTATTGTATTGTATTACAAGAGTTGGGTCATGCGACAACATGGCCGTGTACCAACTATACCACCCGACATTCCCATATACACTACGACACACCATAGTGTAGCGAGGGTAGGTGATCGACCTCGACCCTGTATTATAGATATCATCTTTTCAGACGATGATGAGCCTAGTCATG
This sequence comes from Sequoiadendron giganteum, assembly GCA_007115665.2. Taxonomy (NCBI): domain Eukaryota; kingdom Viridiplantae; phylum Streptophyta; class Pinopsida; order Cupressales; family Cupressaceae; genus Sequoiadendron; species Sequoiadendron giganteum. The sequence continues at coordinate 272,288,943 of CM021102.1, forward strand.
ATCTTATGGCCATGGCGACGATGGATAATGTCGAGGTGGTGGCGGACTTCACACATTTGTGGGAGAGGCATCATCCTACTCTAGTTTTCAGCAAGGGATCTCTAAGAGGGAACCCTAGCCTACAGGAGGATGAGCCCCACCAACCTCCATAGGGCAGGAGGAGAGGCTGCTAGTAGAGCGGTGCAGAGGAGGAGGACTGTAGGAGGAGGAGGAGGTAGCGCCTATGAGGCCATGACAATGAAAGTGATCAGCTCCCCCCAACTACACCTATTTCCTCCGTGCCACTAGTCTCCACCAACTCGACAACAACAACACTAGAGATTCTAGTGGCGTAGGCCCTAGTGCTTAGCCACACCTTGATCCCACATGCCAGTCAGGGGATATAGGTATACACAGTGTTATATTGTTATTGCCATGCTTTCCATATTTATTTTTTCATTTATATACATACATATGCCATGTGATACTAATCCCTGTCTCTCTCTTTGTGATGGTAGAAGATGCACAAGGATGGACTGAGCTTATAGCTCAGTGTATTTTAGAGGTGGCCCCAACTATGCCAATCCTAGAGGCTTATCAACCTATTTCAGTGGGGAGGCATGCCCCCACTTTTGAGCTGGTGGCACATCTATGGACTGCATACAAAGAGCATGGTGTAGAGGTGGTGCAGCTAACTACGAAGCTAACATCCACTAGAGGACAACATGATCAGCTATTGAGGGAGCTATAGACTACGCTCGTTGAGTGAGACGTAGCAATGAGGAGAGCTGATGTCACTGAGGCAATGCGTGATGCTCTCTAGAGCCACATCGATGAGCTAGACATGTAGACGACAACTGTGATCCCAACGGATGTTCAACGGTTGTAGTAGGAGCTTATCTGGGTGAATATGGACATCTGCTCATTGCAGGGGGAGCTCAGAGGGATATGGGCAGGCCTATCTATGTCATGCTCATACCAATCCCGGTCACAGACCACTGTGCAACCTCCTCCTAGAGTACTAGATCGGCCATTAGAACCAAAGGGCTCAGGGAGCCACATGCCACGGGGATAGGACCCCTTTTTTGTATATCATTTTTATAGTTGGACATATATATACATACATACTTGTAGATATTTTTTATAGACATATATTCAACAACCACTAATTTTTTATACCAGTGGCCCGATACATGTACATGACATTTGATTCATACATTGGATATATATATATATATATATATCAATTTCAGTATCATGGCTTTGCTTATGTGTATGTTTTCCATTTTCATGTATGCTCATGCTATGGATGTCACTTGCTTATATGGATGTGTACTTTCATTATATGCTAATCGTGATTCGATTAAACACATTTTTTTACATGTTAATTAAATACTATGATGATCTAATTACTTTAAATGATGTAATGTATAGATATTTAGCATAGTAAGACACACATATGTATGATTTTACTACACTCTCACACACATGGTCATGCCATTGTTGTAAAAAAAAATTGTGATGTGAAAATGAGTAAATATTAATATGTAGTATTACTACCTTTTAGGGAGAACAACGCATATATGACACATTAGAACACTATGCATAGTATCGACAAAGATGCATCACATTAACAAGTTCTTTCAAAGGTATCCCATCCATAGATGAAAATCCATAAGCACCTGAACTGTATACAAAAACTACGATGTAAGGACCTAGCTAGTTAGGACTAAATCTCCCTTTCTATTTAGGTGGTGCATTTACATTTCGTTAATTTTCGTATAGAACCAGGTCTCCTAGTTTGAAGGCCCTAGGAAGGACACCTTGATTGTATTGTATAGACAGCGACCACTAATAAGCTTTAAGATGATTGAGGGCCTATAGGCAGCGCTCGTCAAGCATCTTGAATTGATGCAAACGGTTAACCCGATAGGTTTCATCGTCAATCACCCCTCTAAGGGAAACCCGAAAAGATGGGATTTCCAACTCCAATGACATGATAGCTTATGTGCCATATATGAGGTTGTAAGGTGTCATTCTCATTGTCATGTGAACACTTGTGCGATAAGCCCACAAAGCGTATGTCAGTTGGGTATGCCAATCTTTGCCATGTTTATTAATTGTTTTATGAAGAATGAGCTCAAGTGTTTTATTAGAAGCTTCCACTTGGCCATTGGATGGCGGATAGTACGGTGTATAGAACCTGTGTTGAATATAAAATTTCTCCAAGAACTACTTCACTTCCTTGTTGTACCATATTAAAAAACAAGCGTAGTAGGCAACCCAAAATGAGAAATGATATTATTCAAGAGCAAGCTATAGATAGTATCACCATTCATGGATTGGAGTGGAATAGCCTCAACCCATTTTGTGAAATAATTCATACAAGTAATGAAAAAGGTATTCCCATTAGAAGGAGGTGATATTTTCCCAATAATATCTAGCCCCCATTTTGCAAAAGTCCAAGGAGAAGTTTGATTTTGCAACTCTTGAGCAAGAGTCTCGATGAGGTGACTATGTTCTTGAAAGTGAAGGCACCTCTTGAAAAAACTGAAGGAATATTGTTCCATCATTTTCCAATAGTAGCCCATGTGTATCAGTTTCCTCACCATGGATCTACCATCGAAATGTCCACCCCTAGAGCCTACATGGGCTTCTTTAAGGGAAGGGGTATTTCCACTTTAGTGAGGCATCTTAACAACAAACCGTTATAGCCTTTCTATAAAGAACGTCTGACAAGATGACAAAACATGCTGAATGATTTCATATGTACAATCACTTTTTGTTGCGTCATCAGGAAAGTTTCCAATCTTTAACTAGTTGTACATGTTGGAAAACCACTCTCCCGAGTCTTCCTGGAAACAAAATAGAGACTTGGGCTCAGGTTTATTGGGAACCACTGGGGTTCACATGACCTAAACCATGAAGTGGTATTCCTTTGTATCCTCTTCTGAAGGCATGAAGGAAGTAGCACTTGCCATGGCATCTGCATGTCTATTTTCTCTCCTGGGTATACCCTTTATCATGAAAGAGAAAAACTGATTGAGTAGAGACAAAGTGAGGTCTCGATAGTAGGAAAACTTGTTTTGTTTAGCTTGATAAGTTACCATGATCTGATTCATGATAAGTTCAGAGTCACCTAGTATATGAAGGTGTTTAATCTTTAATGTAGTCATGAAACATAAGCTAGAAATAAGAGCTTTGTACTCTATGATATTATTGGTGCAAGGAAAATCTAGTCAGAAGGATAAGGGGATCGGTTTGCTTTCGGGGGATATCAGGACCAGACCCACTCTAGAACCAATCTGACACCTTGATCCATTGAAGTACATTCTCCATTTGAGATCATAGTTGATTGTATAGATGTTTTCATCAAGGAATAGGTCCAAACCACGGAAGGAGTGAGGTGAGGGAGTGTCTACCAATTGGTTGGCAACCACTTGTCCTTTTATTGATTTTTGAGTGATGAATGTTATATCAAACTCAGAAAGAAACATAACCCACTTCGCTAATCTTCCCACAAGGTCAGGGCTAGAGAACAAATGTTCCAAAAGATCTATTTTTACTTTGACATGGGTTTCAGCATGGAGGAGGTAGTGTCTCAACTTCTGTGTAGTGAACAAAAGAGCAAGACATTGCCTCTCCATGGATGAATAACAAGTTTCATGATCGACAGGGATGCAGCTAATGTAGTAGACCACTCTCCCTCTCTTCTTGTGTCATCATATTGAGCCAGTAGGTTTTCTAAAGCGTATGATGATGTGGTGAGGTAAAGCATGAAGGGTCTATCTTGCCTGGCTAGCATTAATATAGGAGGGTTGGTCAAATAGGCTTTAATGGATTCAAAATCTCTCTGACACTCTTCATCCCATATGAAGCAGATATGTTTTCTCAATAACTGAGTGAAGGGAAGGGTGTGATCAACCAACCAAGATATAAATCTGTGAATTGCCTGAATCTTCCCCTGTAAACTTTGCAATTCAGTGATGTTCCTTGGTGGAGGCATGTTAACAATAACATTGATCTTATTTGAGTCAACTTTGATTCCACAAAAAAATACTATAAACCCAAGAAGCTTTCCTACATCTATGTCGAAGACACACTTATGGGGATTGAGTCTCATCTTGTAAAATTGAAGCCTTTCAAAAATGAGATGAAGGTTCTTCACACGGTCTTAATGGTTTATGGATTTCGCTAAGATGTCATCAACTTAATATTCTAGAATTTTATGGATGAAATCATGAAATATTAGGGTCATCACCCATTGGTATGTCGCTCTTGTGTTCTTTAAACAAAAGGGCATGATCACATAGCAAAAATTCCCCCAAGGGGTAGTGAAGGTTGTCTTGTACTGATTGTCCAGGTTAAAACAAATCTGATTATAACCCAAGAATCCATCCATAAAAGATAACAACATATGGCATGCAGTCAAGTCTACAATCATGTCTATATTAGGCAACATAAAATAATCTTTAAGAGAAACCTTGTTAAGATCTCAAAAGCCAATACATATATGAATACAACCATTAGGTTTGCTAACAACAACTCTATTTGAAATCCAGGGAGAATAGTCAATGGGATGGATAAAGCCTTCTTTCAACAACTTCTCTATCTCATTTTTTACCATCAAATCTACCCTAGGGTTGATCTTTCAAATTTTATGCTTAACAGGCTTGGAATCGAGACATAGAATGATATTGTGGACCACTATGGATTCATCAATATGGGGCATATCCTCATATGTCCAAGTGAAGATATCAAGGTAAGTACGTAAGAGAGAAAAATGCTCATTTACTTCCTTGGAAGATAGGAACTTCCCAAATTTTATCATCTTTTTTGAAGGTTTAGCATCCATGGGGACTTTGACAGTATCTCCTTTAAGGAGATAGTTGTTGTCCTCGGGATGAGATATTAGAACATCATCACTGACATTAGATAGAGGGTCTTCCTCATTAATGCTCAGAACAGATTCTCCAAAGTATGCTTGTTTATGTAAGTGATATGTGAATCATTTCTTGTGATGGTAAGGAGGTAATAGAGAGTAAGCACTAAGAAATTCCCCTAAGGCTTCATCCGAAGAGAATACATCTATAGGAAATTTCTCGGCTTTTCCCCTTTCCTCTATCAACTCAGGATGGACCAAGTTTAACGGTTCAACCGAAATCATATTAATGCTCCACCAAGGTTTTCGTCTAGACTATTCCACATGTTCCATAGGGCATCCCAAGCCCAGATAGCATTGTCATTGCTTAAATTAAACAGGGACCTATATTCCTTGTTCAATACATCCTAGGCCTTTTTTCACATACCCATACTGAGAAGCAAGTTTTTAACCAAACCCATAGTGAGCTTGTAGAGTTTCAGGAGGGGGTGGCTCTACGTAGAGTGTATCATTCTACCAATGGATGTCAAAAATTTCTATGGGAGTGGTCCAACTTCCCTTACTCGATTCACAAACATTTCGCTCCTTTTCAGAAATAAATTCACTCTCTCAGGGAAGATCTATCTCTTGGATAGGATCACACTTCGCTTCTTCAAAGGGAGGGTGTCCTCTTGTTAGCAGAATCTGGGAATTCTATATTGGAGGAGTCCGACTTATAATCCACTATGAAGAATTCAAAGAAGTTCAAGGAACCCCAATCATCACCTAAGAGAGAATTTGTTTCAGGAGATGAAGGAGAGGATGAAGGAGATTCACAATCTTCCACCTTAGGTGGTTCATCTTAGTTGATACTTGCTCAAGGAATAGCTTTCGTAGTGGGTATCAACAAAGAATATGCCATAGCATGAATGGTTAAGGAAGGAATACAATTCTTCAGAGTGGATGTGGCCGAGTTATGATCGGTAGCAACCAACAAACAAAGGTGTATAGCCTCTGGATCTTCTTTAACCGTAACCACCTGATTATTAGCAACAAACTTTAGGGAATGATGTAGGGTAGAAGTTACTGCACCCATATCGTGAATCCAAGGTCTTCCTAAGAGAAGATTGTATCATAACATGCCGAACATTGCATAGACCAGTGTAGGTAGGGTAACGGGGCCCGACTGCAAAGGTAGTATTGTCATACCTAGAGCTTTGCTACCAGTGTTATCAAACCCATGAATATACAAGGAGGAAGTTACTAAAGAGGATGAATCGACTTTAATTTTAGGTAGTAGATCTATACTATAAACATTGAGGGTTGAGCTAGTGTCAATGAGGGTACGTCTAAATACCGATTTTTTTAACGTTTACTATAATACTAAAAGGTTTTGCTTGTTTTTGCACATTTGGAGGTGAGATTTCTTGTGGGTGGAACGTAATATTCAATGAATCCACTTGAATATGTCCCATCAACAAATCAACATCTATGGGTGTAGCAGAGGCGGGAAAGAGAATATTTTATAAGGCTTCCTATAGCATCTCTTGATAAATCGAAGTGGTTTGAAGCAAATCCCAAAGCGAGATCTTAGCTAGAGTAACCAGAAGTTGCTCGACAAGATCGTAATCACCTAGTGCTTTGACCATAGGTTTAGGAGCAAGAGGAATAAAAGGGTGAGATGGAGGCAAAGAAGTAGGAATTTTGTCTGGTTGTTATGTGGGAATAGAAACTTGTTGTTCTATTTTTTTTTGTTTCTCCTTGTAGGGTACGTATGTAAAATAACATTATAAGAAGTACAGTCAGTAGCTTTTGAAAATATTGAATACAAGTCTGATGGATTGCTATGACCCTAAATCCCATAGATGAAATAGTCCCTTCTAGGGAATGGCTCAACTAGGGTCACATAAATGATGGGATTCTTAGGGCTTGGAGGAGCCATAGAAACTACTGTACCACATTGACTGGCTCTTCAGTTGGAAAGGAAGGAGTGTATTTTGGAGATTTACATATAGGGAAGATTGATTCTAAGAAATCATCTAGAGAATCATCCAACATATAAAAATATCATTCGGAAAGACTCATTATAACTAGACAACATTATGAAAATAGATCCAATGGTTCATGTTAGGTTCACCAAAAATGTGATATAAGAGGGATTCGTTGCACATGGGTCTCTTTCCTCTCAAGAGATCACCAGGGAACGAACTGCCCTTATACACCTGAAACTGAATGAATCGATGAAATCGTGAAGGGAAGTGAAAAAGTAGGCGGACCCGAAAGATCAAGACTTCTAAGTTCCTATCCTTGGCTAAGGAGCTCTCGGCCAAAAGACGTCAGCATAGTTTTGGGATGCCAGTGTAGCGCGCTGTTGCACTGTCATCCACAAGACATGCTAGCGTCCTAAGCTACAAAGAACTCAAGAGCTTAGACAAATAGAATTGAATCTTACTTCTTGACTCAGGCCAAGAGATGTGAGGAGCCAAATAATCAATAGAAAGATAAGACCTAAAGAAAAATGTAAAAGAACTTGAAATGAGATTACCTCCATGCATTTGAATCTTGATTCCATGTTTCCCTTCATAACCTGCACACAAAAGATCAAGGGGAAAAGGTTGGGGCTGTATAGGGGCTTGCCTCAATCAGACCCCCATATTGGTGTTCCCACCTCCACAAACAACCAAGTTTGGGAAAGAATGCAAAGGAAGTAAACAAAGAGTGTGGTGAAAATAAGACCCGCTTCAAAGTAGATCCCACACCACAAAGTAGTGAATGAACTAATAAGAAAGAGTGATAGGGAGAGAGAGCGTTACCCATGGGTCAAGACCCTCTTTTGGAGCACATGGGTACACCATGATGTGCTTGCTTGAGAGTTGGTAGTTGCTGAAGGGACCTCAGTCTGGCATGGCTTCACTAGTAAAAGCGCTAGGATAGAACTTATCCAAGAGTAGAGAAAGTGGTGAAAATGCTTGAATTGAATGCTTCCAACCCCAAAATGAGGGCTAAAAAGGAGTTTTTAATGCATGCAAGGGTGACATAGAGCCATTTTACTTGAAACCTAACTGCCAGGATGTGTGTCGCAAGGTTCAAGGTTTTAGATTTGCCATTTCAGACTCAAAAAACCACTAGGATGCTAGCACGTCGTGCGAACGTCCGCGTGTCGTGCAGGCGTCCAAGGCCTATGTTTTTTGGGAAACGCTTTGTCAGGATTTTTTCATTTCACCATGTGTCCACATGGAGTCAGAATAATGAAATTTTGTCTCATGGTATTTTTCCATTAATGCTCCAAAGGTGTCATAAATGCTAGGCAAGATGGAAAAATGTGGAATCGCCCCTAGGTGCAATTTTGTGACATTACACTTTCTCAAAACCAAATATTTGTATTATGGGATGTTTCCTTCCCTAAACTAGACATGATCCAAATCCATCCTTTATTCCTTTCCACACTTTGGCATAAGATAGTTACTATTTTGTGTTAGTTGACAGTTGCTTATCTTTTTCTTTGGTTTATCCTTTTAGTATTTTGATCTTTCTTTTGACTTATATTTTGATCCATAGTATTCCTACTCAAGGTCAACATGATCATTTCATATCATGGTGTGCTTTGAATGGTTTATGTTAGGGCAAGGTATATTGTTTCTATGTGCTATGTTTAGTGGTTGTCTCATGACAAACCTACCAAGAATGTTAGATTCCTTGTGAGTTTTGGGGCATCCTCTTGTTTGTTATTTTCTTGAGAGTTAGTCCATGCATTGGATACAATATCATTTTGGTCTTATATACCCTGGTGCATAACATCCATTTTTATATTAAATAAAGGTTTCTAAAGTTAAAGTTACCATAATTCATCATCATCATTTAATCTATATTCATGTTTCTTGCATCCATATTTTAATGTTTTTATTTCATCATTTCCATCTTTCATTTGATATTTCTTTCTTCATCTTCTCTTCTTTTGAGAGATTACCCATGTAGTTTATGCAAAAGTAATCTCTCGAGGGGGCATCAATCATCTCGAATTTCTAAATTTTCCATTTCTTACCTAATTAGGGTATGCCATCATCTTCATTTCTAATATTTATTCTTAACTACTTTTCTTTTATTTGAAACTATGTTACTTCAAACATTGCTTCAAAGAGGAGAACATGTAGAAACTAAAAATATTCCTCTTTGTTAGAGTAATAAGTTATTACACTTAATTAATTATATCATATTGGTTAATTAATTAAGTCACTTATTCTTTTAGTTACTTAAGCTAAACTTAGGCACATTAATAATTGATTAATTATTAAGTGTGCACACTAGGGTTTCCTTTTTAGGTCAACACTATGGTTGCATACATTGCTTTTATAAAGCAAATCATCTCTTGTAATTTCTTAATTCTGAATATATCAAATTTGCACATCTTCATGAAAAGCTCTTTCTTTTATTGTTTTTCTCTTATGTGGAAGGCCTTTTGGTTTGCATGTCTGATCTTGGTTTCTAACATGGTATCAGAGCCTTGACATGCAACCCCTTCTCATATTTTGGAGAAAATCATTGCAGAGTTCATTCGGGGTTCCTCGAGGGTATCATGCCTTGAGTTCATTTATGCAGCATTTTGGATTATATCGGGATTCACCATTGGATTTAGAGCCCTGGAAAAAGTTAAGATTGGGTTTTATTTTGCAGATTTTGGTCATCATTTACCAGATATGTGAGGGTTTCAAGTTCGATGATTTTTCGAAAGCTCTGGAGGTAGCCAATTTTTTGGAGCATTTTTGGCACAAATGGAGGTCACCATTGCATTCGCAGTGGCCCAAAATCCTAAGATCGCCCTTCGTTTTCTCAATTTTGGAGAAATTGGTCTGGAAGGCAAAATGTTTTTGCCAAGGAGGTCGTACGGCCTCCCCAGTACGCTTTCTGAGGCGTGGATTTTAAAAAATTAATTAAAAAAATTAATTTTTTGCAAGCAAGCCTGCACCTCCAATTATGATGGTCACCGCTGCCAGGCAGTCACCGGGCAGCCACTAGGCGGCCACCCGCCAGCTGCTCAGGTCAGCAGCACTACCCAATCACACCGTCACCCACCACTTGCAGCCCTCACAGGCTTCCTTGCCTTTGCACGTGGTCCTATTGAGGACCGGGGGCTATGCCCTAGCTCCCTAGTGCTGGCCTCAGCTCCCAGCTCTGGTCACATGGGTGACCAGGGGCTTGGCCCGAGCCCCCATCCCTTCAGCTCTTGGTCACACACAGGACCAAGGGCTTATTTTTTTAAGCCCCTTGGCCTACCTGCAGGCCATATTGGCCATTTTGGAGCACCTTTCATTAAAACGAGCGTAACTTTTGCGTACGGAGTCAATTTTTTGCAAACAAGATATCGATGGAAATCTGGTTCCAAGCCATTCTATTGGTATAGGTTATTTTTCTTGATTATGCTCTAGGTTTATTTTTTCAGGTCCTTGAACGCAAATCTTGTTGTTTTCACTCTGGAGGGCATAGCTTTTGACTCGGTGATCCTTTTTTCGCCATTCTTGTGGCGTTGGAAAGCTGGTTCAATCCTTTACACAGATATGAGGTCTATTTTTATTTTTTGTTTATGCATTTTTAGGCATTCTCTCATTTTTCAATCATTGGGTATTGTAATAAATGAATTGATATAAAGTTCCATCAGGGGGGTTTCTTGCATAATAATCTGATTAGAGTGTGCATGCACTTTGATCATCATCTTGTTTCTTGATGACAACTCGCATGGGTTTTATCTGGTTTCTTAGTTTCTTTTGGCCACATTTTTTCTTAGCTTGACACATATCAGATTCATATTGGTTCACACTTTAGATTGAGAGCCTATGGTTAATGATCCACATCGGATCCATCTTAGTTTGAGGGCCACTAAATTCATGGTTAATGTTCCTATGTATTTATGGTACTTATTCCCATGGAAGATTTTTAGTCTCAGTTTGGCATCGGCATCAAGATACATGGCTTCTATATTCTATCATCATATCATCTACTGTTGCATTATGGATTCCAGGGTTGTTCCCGTTTGGAGTTTTCGAGTGTTATAAAGCATCGGGTCTGTTGTTGCATTATTATGATTCCAATATGGTTTCTTGTAAACAAATGTATCTTTCCTTTCTTTCTGGATTGCAGTTCCAGTGTTACTCTATAGTGTTCTTCCAGTGCTTCTTTGTAGCAGGTCATCTCATTGTAGGGGGGTATGGTCCCACTAGGTTTTTCTTCTCTACCTCATTATTGCATTTGTACATGGGTACCTGATCAGGCCTAGTTGTCGGGACCCATATTTTCTTTCATGCATTTTTTTTCTAGTGTTTTAGCTACTTCCTAAGTTCATCTTAAGGGGGGATGTTAGAGTAATAAGTTATTACACTTAATTAATTATATCATATTGGTTAATTAATTAAGTCACTTATTCCTTTAGTTACTTAAGCTAAACTTAGGCACATTAATAATTGATTAACTATTAAGTGTGCACACTAGGGTTGCATACATTGCTTTTATAAAGAAAATCATCTCTTGTAATTTCTTAATTCTGAATATATCAAATTTGCACATCTTCATGCAAAACTCTTTCTTTTTATTGTTTTTCTCTTCTGTGGAAGGCCTTTTGGTTTGCATGTCTGATCTTGGTTTCTAACACTCTTAACATCAACCTTTAATCATCATCACCATTCATTAATCAATTCTCATTTATTAATCATTAATTAATCATAATAGTCATCACCTTATTACCATCCTTAATTTTCATGTATTAATTAATAATACCCATTTATCCATTTAATTAAATAATATTGAGAACTATATTTTATAAATAAATTATATTTTCATCCATTAGTCAACTCCTTCATCATTGATCAATTAACTCTGACTCATTTTAGAAACTTCTTCATCACTCATAAATTTACTCCATCTAATTTTAAAATACTCCTCTATATTCTTCAATCAACTTTGTGTTTGAATGAAACTTATTCCTTAGACTTATCCAAATATTGAATCAAATTATTCAATATTATCTTCTTGTTAGTTCAAAATATAAATTTTCTATTTAACAGTCGAGTTGATTCCACAAATAGTCTAGTTAACTTGGGTTCTTGGTCTCATCCTCATCTCCTAGTAGGTTTTTCCTTAGAAATCCTATAAATTTAGTCATTCATTCATTGATTTCATATAGTATCAAGTCTTATGCAAGTCAAATTGGTGTTGTGTTTTTGAGTAGCATCCACATCCAAATAAGGTGAAAATCAATACTTATTTGAGGTTTGCAGTGGAATCGGTAAATAGGAAATTAATTGTATTTTTTTTTAATTCTTTCGAGTCTTTATTATTTTTTATATTTTAATTTCATTTTACACAAAAGAATTGGATTATTTTTTAGTGTGTTTTTATGTATGCATTTAAATCAACCTTTAACTATTGTATTGGACATATGAATGTTTTCCTTTTGGTGTGCCTACAAATTTCTACAACTAATGAAAATTGGAGGTCCATAAGGAAACCCCAGTCCTATGATTCCTAGTGAGACATTCACCTTAGTCCATGATGGGGACTAAGGTATGAGTTGTATTTAGGCCAAGTGACATCCTTATTTGCCAAACTCATATTTAATTTTAAATGGGATTTTAAAAGGCCTTAAAGAGTCTTCTCCTACTCTTTTTGAGTGATTTTTGGTCTTTAAATCAACCCCCTATGGTTTGGGTATCTTTTCAGACCCAAACCTTGGGATTTTGTCTTGATTTGACCCTTTCAAAATCCCCTGGGAAGCAAGTGACGAAATTGAAGCTTGTAGGTGAAGGCACGTGACTTGTCACTTTCAAACCCACTCTCTCAAGTTCATGTATGGGGCTTCCCAAGACCTCACACATGTGATCAAGTCACAATGAACCCCCTTGTGAAAGAGTATACAAAAGTACACCTCTTATCCCAAAATTCACACATGTGTGAGCATTTGTGGGGACCACCTAACCTTAGGGGTTGTTGAGAAAGGGGAGAAGGGGTGATTGAGATCCATGTATCACCTTATTTGAATAGGAAAGGTGACATGGAACCCATTACTCATGCCGTTATTGGAGTTTTTGTATGGTTTCTCTTTTCATTTTTGATTCTATCTTTTAGATATTTTTCTCCTGGGAGTTTTTGGAAAAGATTGTGGAAGGACTTGGAGAGATTTGGAGAAGCTTCATAAAGCTATTTCTATCCTCAAAAAATTATTGAGGTTGGATCTTCCTCTTAGTATATGTTAATATAAAGATTGTAAGTGTTATCTTGTTGTTGTGTCTTCTTTATTTTGGTTGGGATAGGAATGTGATAAACCCATGTGTGGGATGAGGTAGGTGTAGAAAATCCAAGAGGAAGATCTATTTCATCTTTTATAAGGAGAGATTGTGGGTATGAGTACCCTTGAATTTGTGGTGATATTTGTGAAGAAATGATGATATATGTTTGAAGGGTTGTGAAGTATTTAAATTTGTTATACCTCTTTGAGGGAACCGATCATATGAATTTTTTTGTTATGATACTTGTGCATCCCCATTGGAGATATTCATGTCTCTTCCCCCTTAAATTCACCTTGTGAAGGTGGCATTTTTATGTGTCTCCATGGCTAGAAAAAAATATGTATTAATGTTTTTTATTTGCGGTGTACTTTGTTTCCTTATGGATTTCCTAACTCGATGGGCTTGTGAGAAAGCCTAAAGGTTGGGAAGTAAGAATTCCATTAAACTTGTTATAAATATTTTTTGTAGGTATGTTTTGGTGGAGTTCTTGGAGTACTACATTGCCGTTGGGATATGGATCTCCTTCCTCACATTGTATGTTAGCAATAAGCATTTTATATTTGTGATCCAATTTATTATACTATATGAGTTGTAAATAAAGTATACTTGTAAAATGAGTTTAACAAATGAATATTTCACTCAAAAAAGTGTTATATTGGTTGGATATAAAAACGTGTTGATTCATTTAACAATTTCCTTGTAATAGATGGTTATATATTTGTAGGTGAAAATTTGTACGTGTCTTTACTATCTTTGTTATCAAAGAAAAGAAAGAGAAACAAATATAGTTTCTTTATGTAAATTATTTCCTACTGTATGTTGCAAAAAAAATCTCTCAACCTATTCATTTTGTGCCCCAAAAAAGGGGAAGAAATAATTTAGTGGATAATTTTTTGGATATATACATATAAGCCATCTTTCTTAGATTTAAATTATATGTATGTATATAATAGGTGGAAGTGAAATTTTTATATGTATATATATGTACCTGTTGACATAGGAATTTGCACCCGAAGACAAGTTGGAAAACTCCTAAATACCGTGCAACATGGGACTACTCTTAGGATGTGGGTATCCTATGATGAGGGTAGACCTCCAAATTATGGGTTGGCTCCCTTTGAATATTTCTTTAAAAACTACTGATTCAAATCGGAAAAGGGTAAGAAGAATGATGCAAAAAAACTAAAAAACTAAAATAAGAGGTGATTCACCAACTGAAAAATGATTTGAACCTTCTTTTAAACCTCAAAATATATCTCAACAAATGAAACTAAAAAGATTCACTACTCGATCTAGTATATTTTGCATAAATATTCCATCTGAAAAGCTCCTATGATTTAAGTTTGTTCGAAAGAAAACAATTTTTTTTTCATAACATTCAACAAATGAAAGAAACAAAGTCAATGACCTGCACTATAATATACTAGACCTGAACATGACATTGAAGAAATAAGATAAAAAGAAGGATTTCATAGATATAAAAAAAAAATTAATCAAAGAATTCACACACAATGCTTGCACAAGATATAATCTGAGAAGGAAATGAGCTTCTTTATTGAAAAACTAGGAGATATCTGCATTAAAAATCTATAGAACTCATAAGAAATGAGTTACAAAGAATGAATAATCTGCAACAACAATCATCAAACTCAAAACTAGAGAAAGAAATGAGAAGAAAAGAAGAGTTATACAAATGGCTCCAAGAATTAAAAATTTGAATTTTGGCTCCAAAAAATGATGTGTTGTCCATCTTCTCTCTCAAATTAGGCATGTAACTAAAAGAGAACTCCAAGAATGCATAAAGAGTTGTTAATCTCAAAACAACCTCATGGGTCGTATGCAACTGAAAACCCCTCCAAAATAGGGTTGTAACTATATGAAACAAGGTGTTAGATGCCTCAAATTTCTCTCTGATTGGAACTCCACCAATCTAGATTCTTAACTGAAACTGAACTCTTGATTTAGTGCTCCAAACTCTTGCTTTTACTCCACATGTTGGCTAAATTTTCTCAACCACTTCCATGATCCATGCAAAGTTTTTAAAGCTTCATTATAGCAACCTTTTAGTTCATCATTTGAAATTGCATCATAAGACACCTTTATTGTATCCCTATTTTTGCATTTCAAATATCATTTATTTAAAGTGATTTATAATTATCACTTAAATAAAGATTTACATTTTTGAATTAAATGCAAAAAAAAAAGACTTATCTCATTATTTGAAACTTGTATGTGGGATCTCTATTTTGCATTTAATAAATAGATTTTATTAAAATGACTTATATTATCATTTTAATAAAGTTTTACAATTTTATTTTTAAAATTGAAAAAATCAAATGATTTTTTTTAAATGACTAAGTCTTTATGAAATGTTTACAAGGCACAAATTATGCCACACATAGATATTAGTGACTAAGTTTTTAATAAAAAACTAAGTAAACATGCCTTTCCTCCATCGACCTTTCTAGGGGTATCAAAACCCTAAAATGAATGTTATACATCCATTTTGTATTATTATTTCACTCTGCCTTGAGAGAGCGCTATCATGGATGACTTAGGGTCTGGAATTTTTAAAGCTCAAACTTCATCATTCCTTTTGCGCTACCACTACCATGGAAACCCTAAGTTGAGCCTTTACCAGAAACTCTCTATTCTTTGTTTATGAAGCTTTCTTTGGAAGATCTACTGCAAAAAGAGAATGGTATGTATCATTTAGATTTAAATCTGGATGATTCTCACACATTTTGAAAATCTTTGTAAGTTCTTAGGCCTCTAAGGCAGGGACTTCTACATTTCTTCTAATATGTTTCCCTTTGCTTTTGTTTTGCTCTGTCATCATTGCATCCAATGCTGCCATTGAGAACCCCATTTCAAACTTTTGGAAACTAAACTCATAGGTTCTAATGAGCTTCTTCTACAAAAAATAGTGAGTAAGTTCTTTCTATTCATCTGGGTACCCAATTTCTGATTGTATTTGCAACATATATAAAAAACCCTTATACTTTTCTAGCCGCCATGATTGTATGTGGATCCTCTATCTTCATGAGAACTCGAGACTGAGCCCTTCCTTTGAGATTGTGGATGTGACCTTACCTTATTCTCCTTAAAATTTTGCAAATTATATTTTGATTTGAACCACACAATTAACAAAATGAGAACACTCCTTACTTTTGTGTATTGACCTTCATGGTTAGGCCGCAACCTCCTTATTTTTAGTATTTCTCATTTTAGCATATTTTTCACCTTTGTATATATGAAAACCTTAATCCATTTTGTATAAAGCTTCTACAAATTATATTTCCCCTCCAGTGAGCTTTCTTTTGTTCTTTCCTCTGTAAAACAATGCTTGCTTCGAGCTGCAAAAAAAATGAACATTTCTCTTGGTTCTACTTTATACACACTGTGCTAATGTGAGAATCCTCTATGCTATGAACAAATGATGGAATCAAAATTTTTGTAGTATTTCTCTTTTGATATTTTTTTCACGTTGATGTTGATCTAAGAATCATTACTTTAAAAAGAGGCTATGTTGAGCATGGAAAATAGACTGATATTAAAATCTCTGAATCTTGATTTTGACTGTTCAGTGGAGTATGGTGAAATTTAACTATACTCCATATATGCATATCCTTCTGTTAACTTTCAGACATAATGATAATCATTAATGTGTTGGACTCAAGGGAACATTGAGAGGGGGAGGTGAATCAGTGTTTTGCAAATCTAAACTTTATTAATCTGATATTTAAACTATTTCAACATTAAATCAAAGGAAAGATACAAACACACAAAGTAATCATACACAAAACCATAACACAAGGATTTTTATGTGGAAAACCTATTAGGGGAAAAACCACGGTGGAGGTCAATCCATAATTTGAGTACTCAAATATAAGTTTTACAAAAAGGAATACACTTGCATTCAGGCTCACTACCTAGAGCTCACTAATCAAAATAGGAAGGCTCACTGCCTTAAAAAATATTCAGATTAGGACTATCTAAAGGGTTGAACTGAAGTAAGAGAATCTACTCATGACTAGTTACAGTTCCGATTAGGCTCGTAGATTAGATTTTGGATCTTCACTCTACTCTGCTTTGTTCTTCGCATCATAAATCCATGCAAAAATGAATTGAAATAACTCTCCTTCCGAACTTCACATCACACACTAGTATAATTTTCATTTCACATATTCCCATTATGTAAAATGATACAATTGATCTCTTATATTTATCTACAACCAAGGATTTGATCATTCATATGTCGACTTTTGTAAAACATAAAATACTTTTTTATTGTCGACTAAATCCATAACTAATTCTTAATGTGCACCATGCATAGCTGGCCATAGTATAGTAGGGATCTAAGTAAACATGTTCGAGCACAAAAAAATAAAACCAATTATACCTCACACATACACAATGACTATATCCACCAAGTCGGTCTTCTAGCACTGATAACCAAAAAATCAATTCAGCAGATCTCCTAGATCGTACACTAGTAAATGTGCACCTAAATATTTCTTGGATAAGATAGTATGAACATCAAAATACCTTTCTCTGAGATCCAAAACCAAAAACAATAATCTGATGAAGTATATAGATCAACATATTTGACTATAACCGGATACCTCGTTCTTCACTCTTGTTAGCTCTTCATTATGTCTATCGGTATGGACCAATACTAAACTATGGACCAGATAAATAACTTAGGTTTCCAAAAATGACAATACTAGAAGCCATATTCCAACAATCTCCCCCTTTGGCATTGATGGCAACACTTAGTGAAAAATGACTAAGTGTCAAAACACTGCCAAACTTCAAAATTTCAAAACATAGCTCCCCCTGATATTGATGAGGCATTTTTCACTGCTCTCTCTCCCCCTTTGACATCAATGAAAAAACACATGTTCAATCTCCCCCTTTGAAATATGATAAAAAACTTGTTGATTCAAAATTGTTTTCAAAATTTGAAAAAGAACAATTGTTATTTTGAGTTAGAAAATTATCTTGTGATTTTCTTTCATCTCCGGAAGAAATTTCTTCCAAGCCTCTATTGCAATCCCAATGATTATGATAATGTTGTTATTCTTTGAAGTTTTGTTGACAATTTTGATGAGGAATTCTAGAATTGTGATTGCATCCTCCAATTTCTCTCCTTTCCTTAGTATCTCAATCATTTGTTCCAGTCTACATTTAGTTAGGTCCTTTACTTTCCAAAAAGTGTCCACAAGTTTTTTTTTAGAGAATTGAACTTTTGTATGTTCAAACTATAACTCTTGAATCCTTTTCTTGATTGTTACATTCTGATCTTGAAACATATCAAAAATTTTTCCAATCCCATTTTATTTTGTTTCAATTTGTTCCAATTTTTCTTTGTATTTTCCAACTAAATGAGGCCAACGGATGTAATAGTTATAGATGTTATTTTTTTCACTTATGCATTGCCTCAACTCATTCATTTTATTTTTCAACTTGGTAGGTGAAATCCTGAACTGCTCCTTCAAATGTGAGATTACTTTTCCTTCTTTGTTTTGAGACTCCGAGTCCATGGTTTCCTTGATGCATTCAATCATTTCTTCAAGTAAAATATTCTGCAAACTCTCAAATTTGATCTGATTGTGCACAACATGAGCACTTAGTACACTTAAAATCATATCCTGATCATATGAGGGTCTGATAGACCATAATTTAGAAATTTTCTACATTCCGCCTTCCTTATGAATAAGTTGTAGTAGCTTCTCCTTTGTCAAGTCGTCTTCTTCTTCACTTGCTTCTACCATTTCCTTTTATTGTTCTAGTTCAGCTAATTCCATATATTTTCCCTGTGTGTCCTCAGTTTCTTTGTCAAATTCCTCATTCGGTATATCCACAATTTCTTGTTCTTTTCCTTTTCCTTCAATTTTTGGAATCTTGCATTCTAGAGGAGTACAGACAACAATTTATTTTTCTCTTTTCTTCTTTCTCTCCATCTCACTGGAAGAGGAACTAACTTCAAGTACCCTTACTAGAAGAGAAATACCAATTGACCCAAACTTTCTAAGAAAACTCTTAAATAAATTTCCAAATTCTTGATCATAATTGGCCAAACTCCTAGAGTGTGTGTAGATTTGTTTGCACACCGGTTCATTTACTTTCCACATCACATTGTTGTTCATCAATAAATAATTTAGAAAGTATATTACTAGACATACGACTAGAGTACCAAACCTGAAAGGGTAATCTATCATCTTCATTAGTTGCACATTCTCTATTAGTTGATCTTTCAACAATCCGCAAAGGTCAAAGTCCTAATCTTCCATTATCAATTTGTGTGAAATGTAGACGAAACCTACCAAAGTAGCCCCTTCTTTGTTTCTGAAGAAAATTTTGTAAGATATGCCATGCGTAATGTATCTTGTCACAAAAATTTTTGTTGTCGAGATTATTAGTGCCCTTTAATCTCCAATAACTTTGGTTAGGGTTTCAACTTCTTTATCTCAGATGGATTTCTTTCTCGTTATATCCCCAACTTTGCATAATCCAGTTAAATTTATAATTACTTCCTTTTAAGTGATGTAGGGATTTTTCCAGAATCAAAGTGTCATCATTCAATCTACTCAAAATTACTTTAATGATTTCTGCATTCTTGAAATAGGGGAACTCATTCCAAATGTCCAAATTCTTATGTTTGGCTTCTCTCAACTATTTCAATTCATCGGGCGACAAAAAAATCCTTATAGATCTAATATTCTCACTATTGTATTCACCTAAATTGATTGTCCCATTAATGTGTTCTATTTTTCCTTCCATTTTTATGTTTCACACACCAAATTATATGAAAATTCCAAAATCAACTGAAATACATGATGGATTCAGAGATTCATCGCTGAATTATCTTCACTCCTTCAAAATTCTGCTACTGAATGCTCTCCTTCTTCTAATCTTCAATGCAAGGTGACAAATGAGGGTTCCAGCTACCTTTTATAACTTCACACACCTAACTTTTGATGTAATAAATTATTTTTCCCTAGGTATTCCGGATACCCTGTTTTCTCAGACAACAAGAGAAAAATTCTTTTGTGGACCTATGATTTCTTGAATTTTCTTGTGAGTGATTTCCAAAGCCTCTGTAGATCATTAATACAAATTTTTGAAAAAAAATCGCATTTCAGTACAAGCTACAGACAGGAGAAAAAGGATTTTTTGAAAAACTCCCCCTAGGCCAATGGCCTAAAATCAATTTATGGAAGAATTACCGGAAGCAGGTTCTGGTATAGAACTATTTTCTGCATCAAACTCGATCTTTCTTACCCATGTCTTCTTCATTTGATCTCTTATTTCATCCATAGTCATTTTTCCTTCTTTTTTTATCATCTTTTTGTGTATTTCTGCCTTTGTATACTGGACCTCTTCTATCCACATTTTTGTTTCTACAGAATCTTGCAATGTGACCATATTTGTTGCAATTGTAGCACACAATATTTCCTTGTCCAAACCAATAATTCCATTGATTTCTTCTTTATCTACATTGGTTAGCAATATGCCTAAATTTTCCACAGATATAACATTCAACATTCCTTCTACTGATAGAGTAGTTTGACACATTTCTACATTCAATTGACTTATGACCAAACTTTTTGCAATTGAAACACTGACCAAAAACTGATGAATCTCTTGATTTCATTTTACTTCTACATTGAGTTGTCATATGACCAAACTTATTGCAATAAAAACAATATCCATTAAACTTCTGAGCATTAGGTTGTCTTACCAGATGCCTTTTTTCTTTGTACATCAGATTTTCTTGCCTAAAATTCCTTTGTCCACATCCAGAACATTCTCCTTTCTCATATCCAAGGCCTCGCTTGTCATTTCCGTTCTTCTATCCTTGAGTCAACTCATCAAGCTTAACTGAGCTAATCTTAAAATTTTCCTTGTATTCATTTGCAGTAGTAAGTTCATCTTTGAGAATAATAATTTGTTTTTCAAGTTCTTCATTGTTTCTAGATTGTTGCAGTTCACTCTCCAACTGAATGAATTCTCCATTTACTCTTCTCCATTCATCATATTTTTCTTTTAAGGACTAAGCAAGGTTCTCCTCATTCTTTTTCCTTTCTTCAATCTCCTTAGTTATGTAATACCCCTCTGTTTTGCTTTCTGGACTTAACAGTGTGTCCTTGTTTTGTTTTGATTTATTTTCTAGATATTCTGGTACTTTGATATAATTTATCATGTGTGTGTTATTTGATCGCTATTTATAGAGCGACATAGACTATTTGTGTGATGTGATGTATCTTAGCTGATGCTTTATTGTCATTCTTTAATTAGCAAAATGATGTTAGTTGATATAACATGTTTATTGCATATGAGTTATTTGATTATTACAAAATTGTCAGTTTATGATGAGTGTATTGGTGAAGGGGACGGGATCGCACCACTCACTTGTGAGCGCCTTGTGATTCTGTGATTTCCTCTTCACGATGTGTATTTTATGCTATTTATATATATTTTCTTTGTTATCTCGTTTACAGGTTTGCAGGCACATGACATCGACTCCACTTGGTTTCACAGGTTTGAGCATGTCGACCCAATGGTGAAGTTGAACGGGAGATAGTAACTAGGTAACATGTGTCAGGTCTACACCCTAGCCACAGTGTGTCTTCAGTCGTAGTTGTTGTGTCTACATTTGCCTTGTTTATTATTATTTAATTATGTAGGGTTTATGTTATGAAAATAAATGTTAAATTAAGCATTAAATAATGTGTATTTATTTAATTAATTTTAGATAATATGATAGAAGATTTTTAGTTTAATTAATTAATTTAGTAAATTAAATTTAATCCATGTGGTTAAATTTAATTATTAAGTAATTAAAATTAATGAATTAATAAAATTATTTATTAAGAAAGTTGTTTAAAGGAATTAAATTTGATTTGGAAATTAAATTTGAATATGAAATTATGAAATTATTTTGTGAAAATAAATGTGGTTGTTAAAAGATATTTGTTAATTGCCAGCATGATACAGTTAATTAACTGAGGTTTGTTGGGAAATGAATTCCCGAAGAGAATCTTGACTTTGGCTTCTTCAGGGCAAAGCACAAAATATTTTTGGCAGGTTGAAATTTTGGACAAAGTTTTTTCTTGCTATGAAAAAAATTGAAAGGGATCTTGAGATGTAAGGAATTTGTGTGAACAATTTGTATTCTTAGATTTGTTTGGGATAGATTGTTGTGGTGTTGGATACAATACTATGCTTGGGAAATTGTGTTTGCTGGGAAGAAGCTGTGAAAGCTTTGGAAGAGGATCAACATCAAAAATTTCAATACTTCAGAAGCTTCATTGAAACAGGGTCCATTTCTAAGTTATTGTTTTAGTTTAAAATTTAAATTGGAATTGTATTACTGTAGAAAATTGTTGTGCTCGATCTATAGTAGAAAGTTTATTTTGTTTAAGAAAAGAAGAAATCAAGGCTTCTGTGATTGGTGTGAAGAAACCTAAAGCCTCTGTAGGAAATTTTAGTTACAGTGAAACCAGAGAGTAACATTGATAATCTTTTATGAATTTAATAGATTAAAAATTGAAAAGACTAGAGGAAGACATTATAAGATTTAGAAAATCTATTGAAAGTCTTTGTATAATCATAGGAAACCTCTCTAGGAAAAGAAAAAAAACAAAAAACAAAAATTGTAAGGCTTCTGGATTTTGTAGATTTGTCGTGGAAAAACCCAGAGGAAATGTAGAAATTTATTGAAAGCTTCTGGAAGAAATTAAGATTTTCCTATAGCTTGTCTTTTCTTTTCTCTGTGTTTGGATTTGAGAAAGCTATTTGGAAGATTTATTGTAGAATCCTCTATGGAATTTGGGTATTTTCTGGAAATTTTATAATTTTACCTGTAGACGAATGTTTTGGAAAAACTTCTCCAATTAAACTATTAAATTGAAATTCCATTTTAAATATATATATTATATTATTACTGTCAATTATTAAAAATAATGAAAAGACTATGGAAATCATCGTCCGTACGACATAATTTTTTTTTTTTGGAGAAACGAAATCGAAATTCGTAAAAAAATAAATTATATTAAAAAAATGCAAAGATTCTCATGGTGGTTGGTGGGGAGGTCAAACCCCCACCACCCACACACATTAATGGGTGGAGTGTTACCTATGAGGCAGTGCACCCACCTCATAGGGAGACGCGTTGCCTCCCCACCTTTATGAGTGGCCGACTGTACTGTATGTACAATCCAGCGAACCTTGCAATCGCTGGTAATTATATTATGAATTTCTTCCGTCCTTTTTGATTTGGAAAATTTTGATATTATTTAAATTATTTAATATGATATATATAATGTGTATATATATGTATATATAATGTGTATATATATGTATATATAGTGTATATATATGTATATAATATATATATGTTATATATAAGGTTTGTAAAATAACAGTTATATATTTAATGAAAATATATTATAAGTGTATATACATAATTATATAATTTAAAATATAATTATGTATGTATATTTTATGTATATATTAAAAATATATTTTTATATTTAATATAGTTTTATTTCAAAAAGGTAACATGTTTTTATGTTTAGTTGGAAAATTGAAGAAAATAATTTGTAGTTGAATTATGTTGCTTTTATAAGTAATCAAGAGTCTGATTTATTTATTTAAGTTAGTAATTTTTCCTTCTTTGTATTTGGAAAGACAATAAATTATTATTTTTAATTATTTCATTAGGGCAATTATTTTCTTTCTTGTGAAATGAATTTAAAAGGGAAATGGATTTAGTCTATCCAAAAATAGTTATTTCCTCGTAATTGCCTTCTATGTTTATTTCCTCTGTATTTTGTAAGGGGAAGTGGTTTTAAATTATTTTAAGACTTCCAGTAGTGGAAGAGGGAAACGGGGTTGTATGTTTATTTGAGTCAACCCAGTTATTGTATCCTTGGATTAGTGTGTTGGTTTTTTCAATGTTATCCACTGATTGAGGATGGATTTAGGAAATCCAAATATTAGATTTGAATCATGTCTTGAATGCTCTTATTCTTCTAGTCTCATTTTGGGAGATGGGTCAAGTGTTATTCCAAAATTGTAAGTCTTCCAAAAGGATCCTTAGAGGATGGGGGTTGTCGATTTGTTATGTCAACCTATTTTGAATCCCTTGGGTGGTGCATGGTGAGTTGTTGGTGATTTACCTGATTTCCATGAACAGGGATGATTTGTGTGCCTCATTTGGAAGGAGTGGACTATGTGAATTGTTGCCTCCAGTGTTTGGAGTGAGTTTAATTATATGTTTCCTCCTAGAGATGGAGTGGTTATGTTATCTAGTTTGTATGCACTTGGGATTCCCTTGGTGATTGATTTGCATGTGTGTTGTCAAATAGAAGAGTGGCTTCCGTTAGGGGCCAGAGCCCGTAAGAGGTAAGACTGGGTAACCTTCAGAAGTAGTTTAATCAAGTGATAACTAAAGCAATGTACTTAGAAGATTAGGTAGTATTTCACACTAAGAAGATAATTTTTAACCTCATTCATAGTCTCGAGTGCTTGTTTAGGCTTGGGGTGAGTGGGAAGGGTCTGGAATGGAAAAGGTCAACTACCTTATCTTTTCGAAAGGTATTTGATCCTGCATTAGTAAGTCTGAGGGTTGGGGGTCGGTTGAGGTCTCCAAGATATCCGGGGCCTATGAAGATCCACAATGGGTAACTCATTATGAGCTGTGCGATGACACTTTATCTAGGACAATAGTTGGTATTTGGTTTTATGTGTATTGTTTTCTTAATAGACTCGATCTGTTTTATATCTGGAAGCAATGTGACTTATGTCAGTGTTGTTAGAGTTGTACTTGTGTTGTACATGTGATTAGTTGTGTCAGTATGAGTCAGCCTGTGACTAGTGGTTGTTGGTTTATCCATGTTAGATTGTTACTATCTCCTAGCATGGGGGTGGGCCTTTGGGTACCACTTGGTTGGGTGGAACATGCACCATACACCATTAGGTCCCCCTTTGATCTTCAGTTCTTGATGGCGAGATACCTAGTTGGAGAGCTCACAAATTCCAGTATTCATTTCAAGCATTGTATTAATTTGAGTTTGAATCATGTTATTTTACCCCTCATTTGTATTTGAGGTGGATATTTGTATAATGTAACACATTTGTATTATTGCCTCATTCAGGGAATGAGAGATGTAACCTTATGTTTAAGTTAATGAATATGGATTTTTGTTATATCTCTATATGTTATGATGTAACTTTATTTTGTATGAGTACTCAATTCTTTATGTAATTAAATGTTATGGACATATTAAGTTGTATGTATGGGTTTTAATTAATACCAATCTCGTAGCGTTAGAGGTTTTTATCAATTAGTAAGTCAATATGTATGTTAATTATACTTTAAATTAAAAATATATATGCATTTTAGTCGTTAATTTCAACTTCCTTGAGGGTTACGTGGCGGGGAATTACACATGGTATCAGAGCCCAGGTTTAAACACTGGGTGCTCTGGGATTATGTTGTACCCATTAATCTTTAGTTGCGTAGGTTTTCAGGTGTTACCTTGTCTAATACCTTTGTGTCTGTGTAGGATTATGCCTTCCAAATGTTAAAGAGGTAGAGGATGAGGACGTGGCTAGGTAGGCGGTCGCGAAGGGAGTCAACATGACTCTCCTCCTCATGTTGCACATATTTCGGATCAGGAGGAGCAACAAGCATCATAGAATGGCCCAGGGGGCAGTGATTAATAGCAGAACCCTCTAGGGATTAAGGCTACACGTAGAGCATTTGAGGAGGCATTGGCACACCTTGGTCAGAGACAGGAAGATGCATAAGGTAATCCTAGTGTGAGGGTAGTTCCATCACAGACAGAGATAGTAGGCTTTGCACATATGAGAGATTTACTCAAGGCATGACCACCATTGTTTGATGGAGTACGCAGTGGATTAGAGGCTGAGACTTGGCTCATAGACCTTGATCGATGCTTTGCTATGCACTCGTATGGTAGTAATACCAAAGCACGGTGCACTATCATGCACCTGCAGGGGTTTGCATCCACATGGTGGAAGCTGGAGGAGCAAAAGTTGCACATAGATATTAATATAGTGGCATGGGAGATGTTTCTAGAGCAGTTTAGAGCCCGCTTCCTTTTTGACCATTGGTGTCTGCGTAGAGGTGATGAGTTTCACGCCTTGTGAGAGTTAGCCATGACCGTTGAGCAGTATGAGCAATGCTTCTACAAACTTAAATAGTTTGTAGGTATAGGTGATGATGAGGGGATGCTCGTTCAACACTTTTTCAGGTGCTTGAACACCCATATTAGTGGTGGTGTGAGTGTCTTTGAACCAAAGACTATGGAGTCAACTGTGGAGAAAGTGGAACTAGTGGAGGAGAACTTGGCCATGGCACTGGGAGGCCATACCGGTGTACAAATTGGCAGTGGTTCAGTAGTTGGGTCTAGTGCATGAGGGGGATAGAATTAGGGAGTTGTACCTCCCAAGGCTCAGCAGGGGCCTATGTAGAGTGGTCAGCAGCAACAAAGTGCGCTTGGAAAGTGTAAGGACTCTCAATCGCATCAGGATGATGATGGTTCTTCACCTAGGAGGAATCAGAACCGATGGCGTAATAAGTGCAATCGACAGGAGCAACTAGCCCAGAGATCATAGTCTACGGTTAGCTGGGGTAGTATGCAACAGTCTACTGCACCTTTAGGAGGCAGAGGGTTTGGTTGTAACATAGGGTGTTACTCTTGCATCCAACAGGGACACCTTGCTAGGAACTCTCTACATTGGAACACTACTGAATTTGGTCAGGGACCAACAGTTTTTGAGCCAACAGTGGGGGATGCAAGTAGATCTCATCGAGCTTATGTTGTGGTTGATAACCATCAGAATGAATGTCAGGGAGTTGTAGTCAAGGCTTCTGGAGTTGGTCGTACAGTGCAGGATACTCGTCCTCAGGGGTCGAGGTTTTGATCTGGTGCGTTTTGTATGAGGGAGTTATATCCCTACTTGTTTGCAGGCTTCCAGGAGTAAGCCTGACCCTAGGGGGGGAGGATGTAGTACCCCTCCGTTTTTCTTTCTAGACTTGACAGTGTGTCTGTTTTTTGTTTTGATTTATTTTCTGGATATTCTGGTACTTTGATATAATTTATCATGTGTGTGTTATTTGATCGCTATTTATAGAGCAACATAGACTATTTGTGTGATGTGATGTATCTTATCTGATGCTTTATTGTCATTCTTTAATTAACGAAATGATGTTAGTTGATATAACATGTTTATTGCATATGAGTTATTTGATTATTATGGAATTGTCAGTTTATGACGAGTGTATTGTTGAAGGGGATGGGATTGCACCACTCGCTTGCGAGCAACCTGCGATTCTATGATTCCCTCTTCACGGTGTATATATTTTCTTTGTTATCTCGTTTACAGGTTTGCAGGTACATGACATCGACTCCACCTGGTTTCACAAGTTTGAGTGTGTCGACCCAATGGTGAAGTTGA
Organism: Sequoiadendron giganteum; assembly: GCA_007115665.2. Lineage (NCBI taxonomy): Eukaryota > Viridiplantae > Streptophyta > Pinopsida > Cupressales > Cupressaceae > Sequoiadendron > Sequoiadendron giganteum. The sequence continues at coordinate 272,316,552 of CM021102.1, forward strand.
ACGAGAGATAGTAACTAGGTAACATGTGTCAGGTCTACACCCTAGCCACAGTGTGTTGTCAGTCATTGTTGTTGTGTCTTCGTTTGTGTTGTTTATTATTATTTAATTCTGCAAGGTTTATGTTATGAAAATAAATGTTAAATTAAGCACTAAATAATGTGTATTTATTTAATTAATTTTAGATAATATGATAGAAACTTTTCAGTTAAATTAATTAATTAAATTTAATTTATTTAGTAAATTAAATTTAATCCATGTGGTTAAATTTAATTATTAAGTAATTAAAATTAATTAATTAATTAGATTATTTATTAAGAAAGTTGTTTAAAGGAATTAAATTTAATTTGGAAATTAAATTTGAATATGAAATTATGAAATTATTTTGTGAAAATAAATATGGTTGTTAAAAGATATTTGTTAATTTCTAGCATGATATAGTTAATTAATTGAGGGTTGTTGGGAAATGAATTCCCAGAGAGAATCTTGGCTTTGGCTTCTTCATGGCAAAGCACAAGATATTTTTGGCAAGTTGAAATTTTGAAGGAGGGTTTTGCTTGCTATGAAAAAAATTGAAAGGGATCTTGAATTTTAAGGAATTTGTGTGAACAATTTGTATTCTTAGATTTGTTTGGGATAGATTGTTGTGGTGTTGGCTACAATATTGTGCTTGATAAATTGTGTTTGTTGGGAAGAAGCTGTGAAAGTGTAACACCCCTCTGTTTTGATCTTATGTTAGATTATGATGCTTTATTATTCTATTATTTCTTATAGAGCAACATGGACTATGTGTGTGATGAGATGTACTTCTTGATGTTATACTTGACATGTTTTGATTAAGAATAATGTTTGTATATTATAACATGATTATTGCTCATGAGTTTTATTAATGATGGAAGTGTCAGTTTGGTGATCCTATATCGATGAAGGGGATGGGATTGCATCACTCGCTTGCGAGCGCCCTACGATTCCATGATTTCCTCTTCACGGTGTGTTTTATGATAATTTTATATACATGTTCTATTAATGCCTTGGATACAAGTTTGCAAGTACATGACATCAACTCCACCTGGCTTCACAAGTTTGAGTGTGTCGACCCAATGGTATGTTGATTGGGAGATAGTAGCTAGGTTACTTGTGTCAGGTCTACACCCTAGCCACAGTGTGTCATCAGTCATTGTTTGGTGTGTCTCTGTTTGCCTTGTTTATTTCTATTTAATTCCACAAGGTTTATGTTTTGAAAATAAATGTTAAATTATGCAATAAATGATGTTAGTATTTATTTAATTAATTTTAGATAATATGATGGAAGCTTTCTAATTAAGTTAATTAATTAAATTTAACTTATTTAATAAATTAAATTTAATCCATGTGGTTAAATTTATTTATTAAGTAATTAAATTATTTATTAAGAAAGTTGTTTAAAGGAATTAAATATAATTTGGAAATTAAATTTGAATATGAAACTATTAAATTATTTTGTGAAATTAAATGTGGTTGTTAAAAGATATTTGTTAATTGCCAGCATGTTATAGTTAATTAATTGAGGGTTGTTGGGATCCCGGAGAGAATCTTGGCTTTGACTTCTTCACAGCAAAGGAGAGGATATTTTTGGGGAGGTTGAAAATTTGGGAGGAGGATTTTGCTTGTTGTGAGAAATTGGAATGGGATTTTTGGATTGTAAAGAAATTGTGAACAATTTGCATTTTTAGATTTGTTTGGGATAGAGTGTTGTGGGGTTGAATTCAATACTATGCTCAGTAATTTGGATTGTTTGGAAGAAGTTGTGAAAGCTTTGCTGGAAGCTTTGGAAAAGGCTCGAAATCAGAATCTTCAATTACTCCAGAAGCTTCGTTGAAACAGGTTCCATTCTTTTGTTATTGTTTGGTTTAAATTTTTATATGGAATTATATTATTGTAGAAAAGATTGTTGTGTTGGATCTGTAGTTAAAAAAAAAAAGTTTTATTTGTTTAAGAAAAGAAAAAATTTAAGGCTTTTGTGATTGCCATGAAGAAATATAGAGCCTTTGTAGGAATTCTTTTATAGTGAAATAAAACTAGAGGAAAACAATAAGGGAATTAGGAAAATTTAATTTAAAGCTTCTATGTAAAATTGTTGAAATTTCGGGAACAAAATTGTTTTGATTAATAGCTGTAAAATTTTGTTAAATTGTGTTCTCTGTAGAATTGGTAAATTCCTCTTTGTATGAAAGAAAAATTATGAAGTCTGTGTAAATTTTCTTTTAGAAATAAGAACCCTTTGTGGTTGGTTTAGGTATTTTCTCTTTTATGAAATTTTAGAAAACCCCAATGATTGAATCTCTATATTGGAAATCTTTATGTAGAATCTCATGGTGAAATATTTTACTCAAATTAAGTTAAAGTTTTAATAAGTTTAAAAATACATATATGTAATATATATTGGAGAATATATATATATATAATATATATTGAAATGGATCTATATAGGAAATATATTGAAATGAAATTTATTTTTGTTTTATTGAGAAATCGTTTTCGAAATTCGCCATACACGAATTCATTTATGTGGTTGTGTTTTTTTTTGGGGGGTTTTATTATTTGATTGAGGGGCTGCATGGGGAGTCCCCACCGCCGCTCCCCCCAAAGGGAGGCGGACGATGGTAACTCCACCATCGCTTCCCCTAAGGGAAGCAGCCAATGGAGCTCCCACCATCACACCCCTCCATGGGGAAGGTCGGCGGCAACAGGCTTCCCCCCTCCTCATATTATATGCGAATATTTTTATTTTTATAACCTGCATTTTTAATGGAGTTTAGTCCGCTTTTCAATAAATTTGATTTCGAATTTTTGATTTTGTGTTTTATTAAATATAATATATTTTATTATAAATATATATATATATATATACAATTGATTTAATTTTTAAATGAAGAGATAATTATTGTTAATGGAAAGTTATATATATATATATATATATATATTTAATGAATACATTATATGTATATATTTTATAAATGTATATTTTCTTCAATTGTAATTTAAATGAAAAGGTTGCATGCATATTTATTCAAATAGGGAAATTGGGTGAGTTAAGCCCTTGGGGAAATTATATTATTTTTAAAAGTAATCGATGAATTATTTATTGTAAATTTAGTATTTCCCTGCTTTGTTTTGAAGAGGCATTGAATTGTTTAAATTAATTGTTTTATTAGGACTATTGTTATTTTTACTGTGAAATCAATATGGAAGGGAAAATTCAATTCATGTTTTGATTGCCCTTAAGTAATTATTTCTTCTTATTCATTTTGGGAAATGGGTTGTAGTGTTAGTCAAGAATTTGTAAATCTTCCAGTAAAGTTTTTAGACGTTGGGGGTTGTTGTAATGTTTTGTCAACCTGAATTAATTCCTTTAGGAAATGTGGTTGTCGTCTTCAGTGTGTTACCCGGTTTCCATGAATGGGGATGTTTTGTCCCTCCTTTGGATGGAGCGGTTTGGTTAATTATTTTCTCCTTAGTTTGGAGTGGGTATGTTTTGTGAGTTGATAGTAGGAGTGTAGTTCTAGATGGGGGCCAAGATCTAGAAAGATATGATGGGTAACTCATGCACCTTTGTGGATGCACATCTCCTAGTTCAGTAGTATATGGTTCATTGGTCTATTTGGTCATTTAACTTAAGTAGCATTGTATCCTTGAGTTAGTGATGTTAGTATGGTGGTTTCGTTTAGTTTTGTGTTAGCCTATGTCTAGAGGTATTAAGTTGGTCTTGTATCCTTGTTACTGTCTCCTAGCATGGGGGGTGGGCCTTCGGGTACCACTTGGTTGGGAGGAACGTGCACCCTACAACTTTGGGTCCCCCTTTGATTTGTAGATCATGTGGTGAGGTTTTCCAATGGAGAGCTCGTAGTGGTTCCAAAATTCACTTTATGTTTTTTACTTATTTTTGTTTAGCTCATGCATTTATTACCCCTCAGTTGTATTTGAGGTGGTGGGATGTAATATGTAATCATATTTATTTGACCTACCTCATTCCGGGAATGAGTATTGTAACTTACTTGTAAGTTAATGTAATCTGGAACTTGTTATATTTTATCCTTTGTGTTGTAGTTTAATGCTTGAATGAATGTATCTTATTTCTTGTTGAGTTAATAATAAATGCTTTATTTGTGAGTAATGTATATTTTTTGGTATTTCATGTAATCTTGTCACGTACCTTAGAGGTTTTTGCAGTAGAGTTGTGCATCTTTCTTGATATTAATGCACTTTTAAGAAAAAAAATTGTACGCTTCCTTGTTGAGTTGCAACTTCCTTTAGGGTTACATGGTGGGGCATTACAAAAAGCTTTGGAAAAGGCTCGACTTCAAAAAATTCAATACTTTAGAAGCTTCATTGAAACAGGTTTCATTTCTAAGTTATTGTTTTAGTTTAAAATTTTAATTGGAATTGTATTACTGTACAAACTTGTTGTGCTAGATCTGTAGTAGAAAGTTTATTTTGTTTAAGAAAAGAAGAAATCAAGGCTTCTATGATTGTCATGAAGAAACCTAGAGCCTTTGTAGGAAATTTTAGTTATAGTGAAACTAGAGAGTAACATTGAGAATATTTTATGAATTTAATAGATTAAACATTGAAAAGACTAGAGGAAGACATTATAAGATTTAGAAAATCTATTGAAAGTCTTTGTGTAATCATAGGAAACCTCTGTAGAAAAAATAAAAAATAAAAATTGTAAGGCTTCTGGATTTTGTAAATTTTTTCGTGGAAAAACCAGAGGAAATGTAGAAATTTATTGAAAGCTTCTGGAAGAAATTAAGATTTTCCTATAGCTTGTCTTTTATTTTCTCTGTGTTTGGATTTGAGAAAGCTATTTGCTCTATGGAATTTGGATTTTTTTGGAAATTTTATAATTTTACCTGTAGATGAATGTTTTGGAAAAACTTCTCCAATTAAACTATTAAATTGAAATTCCATTTTAAATATATATATTATATATACATATATATGTATATATATATATATGTTGTTGAATATATATATACATATATAATATATATATATATATATTATTACTGTGAATTATTTAAAATAATGAAAAGACTGTGGAAATCACTGTCCGTACGGAATAATTAATTTTTTTTGGGAGAAACAAAATCAAAATTCATAAAAAATAAAAATTATATTAAAAAAATGTGAAGATTCTCATGGTGGTTGGTGGGGAGGTCAAACCCCCACCGCCCATACACATTAATGGGTGGAGTGCTGCCAATGAGGCAGTGCACCCACCTCAGAGGGGGATGCGTTGCCCCATAGGGAGCGTTGCCTCCCCACCTTTATGAGTGGTTGGTTGTACTGTATGTATAGTCCAACGAACCTTGCAATCGCTGGTAATTATATTATGAATTTCGTCCATTCTTTTTTATTTGGTGAATTTTGATATTGTTTAAATTATTTAATATGAAATATATATATTATATATATATATATTGTGTATATATATGTACACAATATATATATATATATATGTTATATATAAGGTTTATAAAATAATAGTTATATATTTAATGAATATATATTATAAGTGTATATACATAATTATATAATTTAAAATATAATTATGTATGTATATTTTATGTATATATATTAAAAATATATTTTTATATTTAATATAGTTTTATTTCAAAAAGGTAACATGTTTTTATGTTTAGTTGGAAAACTGAAGAAAATAATTTGTAGTTGAATTATGTTGCTTTTATAAGTAATCAAGAGTCTGATTTATTTATTGAAGTTAGTAATTTTTCCTTCTCTCTATTTGGAAAGACAATAAATTATTATTTTTAATTATTTCATTAGGGCAATTGTTTTATTTCCTGTGAAATGAATTTAAAAGGGAAATGGATTTAGTATATCAAAAAATAGTTATTTCCTCATAATTTCCTTCTATGTTTCTTTCCTCTGTATTTTGTAAGGGGAAGTGGGTTTAAATTGTTTTAAGACTTCCAGTAGTGGAAGAGGGAAATGGGGTTGTATGTTTATTTGAGTCAACCCAGTTCTTGTCTCCTTGGATTAGTGTGTTGGTTTTGTCAATGTTATCCACTGATTGAGGATGGATTTAGGAAATCCAAATATTAGATTTGAATCATGTCTTGAATGCTCTTATTCTTCTAGTCTCATTTTGGGAGATGGGTTAAGTGTTAGTCCATAATTGTAAGTCTTCTAGAAGGATCCTTAGAGGATGGGGGTTGTCGATTTGTTATGTCAACCTATTTTGAATCCCTTGGGTAGTGCATGGTGCATTGTCAGTGATTTACTCGGTTTCCACAAACGGGGATGATTTGTGCCTCCTTTGGAAGGAGTGGACTATGTGAATTGTTGCCTCCAGTGTTTGGAGTGAGTTTCATTATATGTTTCCTCCTAGAGATGGATTGGTTATGTCATCTAGTTTGTATGCACTTGGGATTCCCTTGGTGATTGATTTGTATGTGTGTTGTCAAATAGAAGAGTGGCTTCCATTAGGGGCCATAGCCCGTAAGAGGTAAGACTGGATAACCTTCAGAAGTATTTTAATCAAGTAATAACTAAAGAAATGTAATTAGAAGATTAGGTAGTATTCCACACTAAAAAGATAATTTTTAGCCTCATTCATAGTCTCGAGTGCTTGTTTAGGCTTGGGGCGAGTGGGAAGTGCCTGGAATGGCAAAGGTCAACTACCTTGTCTTTTTGAAAGGTATTTGATCCCGTATTAGTAAGTATGAGGGCCGGGGGTCGATTGAGGTCTCTAGGATATCCAGGGCCTATGAAGATTTGCAATGGGTAACTCATTATGAGCTATGTGATGACACACTGTCTAGGACAATAGTTGATATTTGGTTTTATGCGTATGGTTTTCTTAACATACTTGATCTATTTTATATCTGGAAGAAATGTGACCTATGTTAGTGTTGTTAGAGTTGTACTTGTGTTGTATGTGTGATTGGTTGTGTTAGTATGAGTCAGCCTGTGACTAGTGGTTGTTGGTTTACCCATGTTATGTTGTTACTATCTCCTAGCATGGGGGGTGGAACTTCGGGTACCACTTGGTTGAGTGGAACATGCACCATACACCGTTGGGTCCCCCTTTGATCTTCAGTTCTTGATGGTGAGATATCCAGTTGGAGAGCTCACAGATTCTAGTATTCATTTCAAGAATTGTATTTATTTTAGTTTGACTCATGTTATTTTACTCCTCATTTGTATTTGAGGTGGATATTTGTATAATGTAACACATTTGTATTATTGCCTCATTCAGGGAATGAGAGATGTAACCTTATGATTAAGTTAATGAATATGGAGTTTTGTTATATCTCTATATGTTATGATGTAACTTTATTTTGTATGAGTACTCAATTCTTTATGTAATTAAATTTTATGGACGTATTAAGTTGCATGTATGGGTTTTAAGTAATCCCAATCTCGTAACCTTAGAGGTTTTTATCAATTAGTAAGTGAATATGTATGTTAATTATACTTTAAATAAAAAAAATTGTTCATTTTAGTCATTAATTGCAACCTCCTATAGGGTTATGTGGCGGGGCATTACCATAGATTCCATCTCATGTTTTAGAGTAGCATTGTCTTTGGCAAGCTTTTCACATTCTTCAGCAATTTCCTTCAAGGTTTGATTCAGGTGAAGATCAGCCATGCTTTTGCTCTCTTTTTGCTTAATCTGATCACATAGATAATTTCTCCTCCCTAGACTTAACAATCTGATCCTTCAATGTATCGATGAATTTCTCATCATCTTTAAGATTCACTCTCAATTCCCTAACTTATGCTTTAGACTAATCAAGATCATCAAGTGCTACCACAAGTTTTTGTTGAAGACTACTAGAGTCCATTACATTCCAAGATCCACCTCAAGCTACTAAACTTGTTCCAAGGAACTAGGCTCTGATACCAATTGTTGGACTCAAGGGAACACTGAGAGGGGTGGTGAATCAATGTTTTGCAAATTTGAACATTGTTAATCTGATATTTAAACCATTTCAACATTAAACCAAAGGAAAGATGAAAACACATAAAGTAATCATCCACAACACCATAACGCAAGGATTTTTACGTGGAAACCTTGTTAGGGGAAAAGCCACGGTGGAGGGAAATCCACAATTTGAGTACTCAATTATAAGTTTTACAAAAAGGAATGCACTTGCATTCAGGCTCATTGCCTAGAGCTCACTACTCAAAATAGGAAGGCTCGCTGCCTTACAAAATATTCAGATTAGGACCATCTGAAAGGTTGAACTAAAGTAATGGAATCTACTCATTCCTGGTTACAGTTCTGATTAGGCTCATAGATCAGATTCTGGATCTTCGCTTTGCTCTGCTTTGTTCTTCGCATCACAAATGAATTCACATCACTCTCCTTTTGAACTTCACATCACACACTAGTATACTTCACATTTCACATATTCCCATAATGTAAAATGATACAACTGATCTCTTATATATATCCATAACCAAGGATTTGATCATTCACATGTCGGCTTTTATAAAACATAAAATTCTTTTTAATTTTTAGCTAAATCCACAACTAATTCTTAATATGCACCATGCATAGTCAACCATAGTATATTAGGGATCTAAGTAAACATATTCGAGCACAAAAATACTTAACCAATTATACATCAAACATCCGCAATGACTATATCCACCAAGTAAGCCTTCTAGCACTAATAACCAAAAAATCAATGCACCAAATCTCCTAGATCATACACCAGTAAATGTGCACCCAAATATTTCTTAGATAAGATAGTACGGACATCAAAATACCTTTCTCTGAGATCCACAACCAAAAACAATAATCCTATGAAGTACATAGATCAATAGATTTGACTGTAATCGGATACCATGTTCTTCACTCTTGCTAGCTCTTCATTCAGTTTGCCGGTATGGACCAATACTAAACTGTGGACCAGATAAATGACTTAGGTTGTCATCAATGACAACACTAGAAGCCATATGCCAACATAATTTACTAGCTTTCCTTTTTGCATAGCTATCATACTCTCTGATTTTGGGTTATTCACTTCTTCAATGAATTTATTGTATCCTGTAGCTTTATCATTTTTATTGAAATAACAAAGATATTGGTTCAAACTCAAATTTATAAAAGAGATAAATTCTTCATTTTTTTCCTCTAAATTTCTTTCTGAAAACTTCTTTCATGGCTGCCTTCCTTCATTTGATATTCAACATTATGTACCTTCCTTGTTCTTCTTCACTGTAAGCAATGTTCATTGTATTTTTGATGATGCTTTCATGACACTGTAATCTCCAATGATGTGAGTTGGGCTCAACCCTTGTGGGAGACACATTTTCCACCACTCATGCTACAAATAGATGAAAAAGTAACAAAACTTGACCTGTATCTGCACAAGAAACAAACAAGTTATAAAAAATTGTGAATCTAATGATTTTTTTCCTAATGATTTGATCTGGTAGTTTTTTTCATTTATCTCTTTCTTGATGACTAAGTTGATTTAGTTTGATAATAACTACAATTTATATATATGTTGATAAGCATGTAATTGGATCTCATGCCCTGAGCTCTAACAAAAAAAATCAATCAACTGTGGGTGTATCAGGAACTCGGGAGCAAGAGGAATCATTGAAGACATTAAAGATCAATCTGGAGAGTAATAAGTCAACCCTACATCAGCCCCCAAGGAAATGATGGACATGACCTCCTCCTATATGTTTTTCTTTTTTAGTTGATCTTCAGATGTATGATTTACACTTATTGTTGAATTAAATCAACTTAGTCAAACCCACGGCTTGTGTGGGATTACAAAAACATATCTTTTAATAAATCAGTTACTTCAAAGTATGTAATGGCTTGAATCTCCATTTGAACTTGTTCTGAATTACATAATCTAAAATAATTGATATGAATTTGTTTAAAGCTCATATATTTTGTAATCAAATGAAGTCATAATTTCTGCATTATTGCTCCAAAACTTTCAATTCCTTTTTGATAAACAACAGTAACACACATTGTAGAAGAATAATTCAGCCTCACATAAAAGACCCTTGAATATCTATTTTCCTAAATGAAGCCTATTTGTTCCTTTATCTGAATTGTTCAACAGTTCCACTCAAACTGTTTGGATAATTTTGATAAATCAGTTCTTATAAAACCTTTCACTCAGAAAGTAAATGTTCAAAGGATGCTTAACATCAAAAAATTTATACCTCATGAAACAATTGCATATTAAAACCTCACCAATTTGTGTGGGAAGCAAAAAATCAGTAACATTACTGGCGACCTCTCACGGGTGTTTGCTTGCTAAACAAATAAGGCCAATTTCCTTGTTTATTCATTGGGTATGGAGTCCATTTCTACCCTTTTCTTGACTCAAAACTTAGTACAGATCTCATTCATACTATTGTAACTATTTGATACTTTTCTTAACTGATTATAGCTCCATTGAGTAAACATTTGTTGTTCATGACATCGAATTCTCCATTGCATGTGATGAGTGAGAGATGTCTATTTGATTGAACTATAATGAGTAACAACAAAAAAAATCCTTATTTCCCCCCACCAAAATAACTCAAAGCAAACCAACTAATTGTGAAAATCAACACTTAAGGAAAGAAAAATGCATTTAAACCTACCATATACTAACCAAGAAACTACTAACTCAAACAAAACCATTTTTAGTGACCCTCTTGATGATGTATTTATTATAGTTGTTTTGATATGTTGATAGTCGTTAGATGTTTTTGAGACTATGTTACTTTGATGTATTATGTCTTGGATTACATGAACAACTGTGAAACTTAGTTGATGATATACTTTACCTTATGATGCGATGTTTATTTTCATGAGATGACATTATTTTGATGACATATGAGGTTATGTAATGTTTATGATGGTACTTTGATGTGAATGATTTTAGATGTTATTCCTTACGTTAGTTCGGTGAAGGAGATGGTTTAGCAGTACTCATCCGTGAGTGCCCTACTACGATGTGATTCTTCTTCACAGTGTAATTTCTGTTATATATGTTGTTTCAATTGACCGTGCAGCATGATGCAACTTTCTGGTACAGGCATCGAATCCACCTGCTTTGTCAGGTCTGAGCATGCCAAGGTCCAATGGAATCGTTGAATGGAGATAGACTTGTCCTCTATCATGAACCATCGTTCTGAAAAGAATGAGTATCATTTGGTCACCCATATGTTATGTTGTTGTTCATTTGTCGTGTATTTTTTGTTGTTGTGTCATGTTGTATTTTACCATGATTTCATAATGTTAATTTAAAATTATTTAATGATTTAAGATAATGGTAATATTGATTAATGATTAATTGAAATGTTTAAATTTAAAAAGTTATTTTTAGATTGAAGAGGAATTAAAATTAAAATATTGAAATATATTTTTTGCGAAAAGTTAATTATTTGTAATTGATTTAATTGTGCAATTTAGATATTTTCAAAAACTAAAACAGTGAGTTGTGATTTAAAGTTGTGAAATATCTTGTTTTTAACTTGATGTCTGAAAATTTGAAACTGGTTGATTAAAATTGCATGCAATCTAAAAGTTGTATGTGGGAATTATATTTAATTGGGGAATTGGATTTTTGAGGGAGAAGGATGGTGTTTCACGAGAAAACATTATCTCTGTATTTTTTTTTCTGGGGTTTTGTTTTGGAAAGTTGAAAATCGATTTCTGGAAGCTGTGATTGTACTGTGAAAGATTTGTGAATTAAACCTTTGATGTTTTTGCTTCACCATTGCTCGACTCCGAAAAGCACTCCAGGTTTTCTTTCTTAAATTTCAAGCTTGTTTTAATCGAATCTTGCCAAAATTCTTACTGTAAACCTTGTTTGAGATATTTGCGAAAATTTGACTTGAATCCTGCACAACAAAGAAAACAAAAATCGTAAATTATTAGACCATTTGTGTTAAAATGCAAAATACAAGAATAAATATCTCTACCGTAAGATTGAGGTGTTGAATCCTCTGAACAAAAAAAAAACGCATCCTTGACTTCATACTGTTGGCCCTGTTTGTTAATAGTTTTTCTTAAATTATCTTATGACTCTTTCCCCTTTTCTCGGTTACTGTAGGTTTCAAGTTTCGATGGAATTGTGACTCTAAACATTTCTTTTTAGATATTCATATCTAATCATCTTTCTAGCCTGCATACAACCATTATCAACTGCTTCCTCCATATTGCACATTTATGAGTGAAATTATCTTTAGTCAGTGCTATTCTATTAAGAGATATTTTCTTTTAATTTTGATCTTGTGTCATGTGAGGGTGCCTGTGCTCTTCATTCATTTATGTTGGGCGGTTTTAGGGACATCATCTATCTCCATTCACGGTATGCATATTGGTTGATTTTTCCCTCATTGGATGATAGAATCTATTGCTTTGCCCCTCAAATTTGGATTTGTCGACCTGATTTTGTTCTCGTTATTGTTGTAAGAGTTCACATGTCTATTGTGCATCCCGTTTTATCCTATAGAGAGTACCATTCAGTGTAATCAGTAACCTATTTTAGAGTTCTTGTATTGTTGCATGGTGTTTATTTTTGTTTTCATTAATGATTTTTATGCATGTAAATGGTCTACATGATTTATGAAGTAGTGATTGACATTCTTTCCTCCTCTTTCATATCGGTGTTGTCTGGAAACAATGGGATTTTACCTTTTCTCACCATTTGTGTTTAAGGTAGTCCTTACTGTTCGTGTATGCTGCCATTGTATGGTGTAAGGGAAAGATCGAATGATTCCTTCTTCTAGTTTGTGCCATTAACTTCTGCGTAGTTACTATTTTTCTTCTATGGCTGAGGATTTTTTCCATTCTACCCATCACATTTTATTGGGTCTCATTTAAAAATTTTAATAGGTCAGTTGGATTGAATGCATGCTTGACAGTAATCACTACCTATTAGGTCGATCTTTCTTTGTTTTTATTTAGTCGTTGTCAATCTTAACAATTCCTATGTGCTTGAAACATATCCGCCTTTTCCACGTGTTAGTATACTTTTAGTCTTTAGTTGATAAGATTCCACTGTGATGTCTTAAGCGATATTTTGGACTAGTCATTGTAATAAAAGTTTGGTATAGTAAATAAAATTAAACCTCTTTTGATTAGGTTCGTTGTTAATGATTATTAAGTATTATTCACCAAATTTATAAGAATTGTCAATGGTAGTTGTTTATGAGAAAGATTAAATAGTCATCATTTAATTTGTGTTTAATTCTTATATGATAATATAAGGGATTAGATAGTTGGTGAGTTTATTCCTTCTTCTATTTATAAATAGATTATTAATTTAAATATAAATGCTTTGGTTAATAGAATGGCTATTAATTTATATTTAAATATACATTGTTATGTTCATGTGAAGAAATAGTCTTATTTAATGGCATAAAATTTGTGTGTTGGTTAATATAGTGTTGAATTTTTAATATCATCGTATGAATGAAAGTGAATTAAAATACCATCTAAATTGAAGGATTTATTGTTATCTCATTCATAGAATCTAAATATATTGAGTTAGAATTGTGTAATTGGAAATCTTGAATGGAATATGTTAATTATGTTTAAACGGTAATCTTACTTCGTGCATTGAGGTATGGTGTTGGTGTCTTTTCCTAGTGGTGATTAATGTTAGTTTTATTTTTGGAATCATGGATAGAATATTATGGTTGTTTTCATTTTGTTCCAAATGGGATAACGTGGTCCATGCACGTTCAGTGATTCTTGTGAATTTACTTTTGGAAATTTGAATTCCATAGTGTGGAGTTGTGTTTGTTCAAATATAAATTTGGCCGTGCATTTTTTGTGGTTTCTTTTGGGATATGTGATGTTATAGTATGGTTTTGATGACTTTGGGTCCTTGTGCAACGAAGTTTCTTTCACATGCATGTTGGCATTATTATTTTGTCTTTTTGAGAAGTGGTATATAGGAGGAATGGCTTTCGTTAGGGGCCGGACCCGAAAGAGGTTGTATATGTAACCTATTGGAAGTTGGTAGGTAAGTGCAACTTTAATTAATGTTCTGGGTGTATGTTAGTGGTGTTGTCATTGCGATGTCATGTGTGTCGACCATATTTTGAGTGGCATTTCTTCTTGTTGTCTAATTTGACTTGAGGACCTATTTTACCTCCTAGGATGGGGGGTGGGCTTTCGAGTTCCACACAGTTGGGAGGAACATGCCATTTCTTCTATTGGGTCCCTTGTAGGTGATTTTGTTTGAGACATGCTTTTTCTTAGCAGGTTCCTGATTGAACATCGTTCACGACGTTTGGTTTGTTTGACAAGCTCGTGGAATTGGTCGTCAGCTACTCTTGATCTTATTCTATTTTGTACTCTCTCATGATGTTGCATGAGGTTTCATTGTATTAATACTTGTGATGTATCGAGATTTGTCACAATCTCATTTATTGTAAATGAACTTGTAATGTAACTCTTGATGTAACAAAACTTGCTATGATTATTCACATGTTTTGATATATAGTTCTTGATGTATTATATTGTTATTTTACTTTAGTAGCTTAGTTGTGGAAACTGAGAATGTTCATATTAGGTTGTTAATCACATGTTGATATTATATCTTTTTTAAAATAAAAAAAGAATATTCGGTTGTTTAGCATTAGTGACGTGTCGTTCCCTGGGTTCCATGATGGGGTGTTACACCATTCACTGGTTGAGTGAAATAGCTACCTTTTCTATAGAACTTAAAATGCTTGCCATGCTTGAGCACAACTAGAAATAAATGAAACATGGGAAGAAATTCAATAAAGAGTTTTAGAATCTCTTCAAGAACATACACAAGCTCACTAACCTTATCATATGTAATATTAGCATTACTAGCCTAAGGTGGAAATATGGATTGATTCTTCTTTTTTTCAGCTATACCTTCACACTTGGGTGAAAGAAAGATGGGAATATTCTTGTTAACCTCCATTCTAGCTAGATGCCTAATTGGGCATCCTCTAGAAAGTGTGAATCCAAGACTCTCCAATATGTTTTCCAGCTGATGGACTGCTTCTTCAACCTCATTCTAATGATTGGAAAGAATTAGCTCATGTGGTTCAAGAAAAACCACAACTTCTTTCTCATCCTTCTCTTGTGGATCATAAATTTCCACTTCAAAAGGTGTTGCCTTAACATCCAAGGTTGAACAAAAACCTTCCAAATCATCCCAAAATGAATCTTCCTCCAAATCTTCTTCACTTTTCAGAAAAATGGTACTAATTTTGATGTAATTGCAGCTCCTCTCCATATTTGATGAATCTCTTTGAATAATTTGCTCTAATTTGGGAACTTACTCAAATTGAACAACAACTTCTTGCTCATAAGCATCATCATTCTTTCCTTCATTTTGCTCATGAACCTGATTTGGTATTGATATGGACATGCTTTATTCATTTTGATCATAAAAATAAGGGAGTTCATCATATAGGAAATTGAAAACTTGATCATTAGTACCTTCAAAATTACCTTCCTCTGTATCTTCATTTTGCTATTCCAACTTGTTATGTTTAGTAGACTTGTTATGTTTAGCATAACAACTCTCCTAAGATATAATATACCCCACTATATTAGCTTGTGGAAACTCTTGGGCTATTGGAAGGCAAATAGGTTTTTCAATAGGCTGCTCTTGAGGGATTGCAAGCTGAACCTGCTCATGAATGGACTCATTTTGTATGAAGCACATGGCGTTGAATAGAGGAAAATATTTACCAAAGAATGGGTTTGGAAAGGCACTATGTGGATGAAATTCTCGCTGAAGTATAAATTATTTCAATGAAGGAGGAGAAATTGATTGTGCTTCTAACTTTGCAAGCTTCTGCTCATATCTTTCTTTTTGTACAATTAACTCTTTTGCAAAAATATTTGATACCTGCCTATGAAGTTGAGCTTGAAGATCCAACTCTTCTTGCTCATGGAGATAGGCTTGATGAGCCCACTCATCTTGCTACTGATTTAAGCTCCTATTGATCTCATCCATCCACTCAGTATAATCTTGTAAATTTTGTTGCATCATTTGTTTCTCATTACCAAGGGCTTGCAATAGGCCTTTTATCTCACTAAGCTCTACAACATGCTGATTTGGAGCGAAATGACCTTCTTGGAACTGGGTGGGTGGATGGTAAGCATGATGTGCATATTGGTTTCTTAAATAAGGCTGATAAGGTGTAGGAGCAGTGTTCTCATGATATGGGGGTGAAAGCATATATTTCTATGAAAACTTGACATTTCTACTCATTCAAAAAGCTAGAAATCAAAATTAACAAATTTATTTTAGAACATACCAACACTTAGATTGTTGAAACTAGTAGATTTGAGCTCGAAGTCGCCAGGTGTATGTATATCTTTCCTCCAAAGGCTAAAAAATACTGCTGCTCACACCAAAACAACAACAAAAATGTAGCTCTTTTGAACTAAAAATCAACTCAATGTCCCACCGGGCGTGCCAAAAACTATTGACATGGGGATTTACACCCGATGCTAAGTTTAAAACTATTAAATCTCATGCAACATGGGTCTAACCTCATCATAGGATACCCACAACCTAAGATTAGTCCCATGTTGCATGGGTTTTAATAGTCTTAAACTTGGCATCGGGCGCAAATACCTATGAAAACTATAAGGGTTTTTTATATATGTTGCAAATACAATCAAAAATTGAGTACCCAAATGAATAGAAAGAACTTACTCACTATTTTCTATAGAAGAAGCTCATAAGAACCTGTGAGTTTAGTTTCCAGATGCTCAAAATGGGGTTCTCAATGGCAGCATTGGATGCAGTGATGACAAAGAAAAATAAAAGCAAAGGGAAACATATTAGAAGAAATGCAGAAGCCGCAACCTCAGAGGCCTAAGAACTTACAAAGATTTTCAAAATGTGTGAGAAGCTTCTATATTTAAAGCAAAATGATACTTACCATGCAATTTTTGCATTATATCTTCCAGAGAAAGCTTTAGAAACCAAGAACATAGAATTTCTAGTAAAGGCTCAACCTAGGGTTTCCATGGCAGTGGTGGCTCAACAGGAATGATGAAGTTTGAGCTTTAAAAATTCTAGACCCTAAGTCATCCATGGCGGTGCTCTCTCAAGGCAGAGTAAAATAAGAATACAAAATGAATGTCTAATATTCATTTTAGGGTTTTGATAACCCTAGAAAGGCTAATGGAGGAAAGGAATTTTTCCCTAGTTTTTTATTAGAAACTTAGTCACTAATGTCTATGTGTGGCATCATTTGTTCCTTGTAAACATTTCATAAAGACTTAGTCATTTAAGACTTTTTCATTTGATTTTATCAAATTCCATTTATTTTTGCATTTAAAACAAATTTTGTAAAACTTTATTAAAATGATAATATAAATCATTTTAATAAAAGTTATTTATAAAATTCAAAATAGAGATCCCACATACAAGTTTCAAACAATAAGATAAGTCTTTATTTTTTGCATTTAATTCAAAAATGTAAATATTTACTTAAGTGATAATTATAAAACACTTTAAATAATTGATATTTGAAATACAAAAATAGGGATACAATAAAGGTGTCTTAGGATGCAATTTCAAATGATAGACTAAAAGGGAGCTATAATGAAGCTTTAAAAACTTTGCATGGATCATGAAAGTGGTTGAGAAAATTTAGCCAACATGTGGAGTAAAATCGGGAGTTTCGAGCACTAAATCAAGAGTTCAGTTTCAGTTAGGAATCCAGATTGGTGGAGTTCCAATCAGAGAGCAATTTGAGGCATCTAACACCTTGTTTCATACAATTACAACCCTATTTTGGAGGGTTTTCAGTTGCATATGACCCATGAGGTTTTTTTGATATTGAAAACTCTTTATGCATTCTTGGAGGAGTTCTCTTTTAGTTACATGCCTGATTTGAGGGAGAGGATGGACAACACATCATGTTTTGGAGCCAAAATTCAAATTTTGAATTCTTGAAGCCATTTGTATAAGTCTTCTTTTCTTCTCATTTCTTTCTCTAGTTCTGAGTTTTGTGGCTATTGTTGCAAATTATTCATTCTCTGTAACTCATTTCTTATGAGTTCTACAGATTTGTAATGCAGATATCTCCTAGTTTTTCAATAAAGAATCTCATTTCCTTCTCAGATCTGTCATGTGCTAGCATTGTATGTGAATCCTTTGATTAATCTTTTTTTATTTCTATGAAATCCTTCTTTTAATCTTATTTCTTTAGTGTCTTGTTCAGGTCCAATATGTTATAGTGTAGGTCATTGACTATGTTTCTTTCATTTGTTGAATGTTTGTTATGAAAAAATTGTTGTTTTCTTTCAAACAAACTTCAATCATAGGAGCCTTTCAGATCAAATATTTATGCAAAAAATACTAGATTGAGTAGTGAATATTTTTAGTTTCATTTGTTGAGATAACTTGTGAGGTTTAAAAGCAGGTTCAAATTATTTTATAGTTGGTGAATCACCTCTTAGTTTAGTTTTTCAATTTTTTTGCATCATGCTTCTTACCCTTTTCCAATCTGAATCAACAATTTTTAAAGAGATATTCAAAGGGAGTCAACCATAATCTGGAGGCCTACCCTCATCATAGGATACCCACAGCCTATGAGTAGTCCCATGTTGCACGGGATTTAGGAGTTTTTCAACTTGTCTTCAGGTGCAAATCCCTATGTCAACAATACCTTCAATATAAATAAAAATATATATGCATTCTTTGTTTTCTTTAATTATGTTTAAAAATAATATACACACACACAAACTAAATTCTTTTGTTAATATATAAAAATAATGTAATTATATAGTGGTTGATTTAAACAAAGTTTGTTATTATTTATTTTAAAAATAAAAAAGGAACACAAAATTTTCCCTAGCCACAACCACTTCAATGGTGACCATGGGGTGATGAGACTCCACTCTCCAAAGGTTGTGGCATGGGGGCTCAACCCCAATCCCCTTTCCCTACAATGGTCAACACTGTAGGGAGGGTGACAACTTCATAAAGCACTAACTTGTTATATATCACTCGTATTTAATACTCCAATGCTTATTGTGACTTGTAAACTATCATTATTTGATCTACGACATTTTTACAAATATAAAAACAATGACCTATTGTTTTATATATGTACATGTGTGTGTGTGGAGTACATATTGTGACCATTTTCCATTAAACATACATAAATTCCACATGTATTTAATATTTTTAAGCCAAAATTGTATGTGTGTATGTGTATATAAATATATACATTATATACATGTAAAAAATGTTTTTGAAAAGATAAGAAGCATTTACAGGGTGTTGTACCCTTTACACAGAAAGCCTAAAGGGCCAAAAAAAGAAGCTAGTTCAAACCAGGAAAGAACTAGGAAAGGAGGATAGACCTCGCATAGAAACAATTGCCAAACAGTTGTTGGAACACAGACTAAATCTTAGACAACCCCAGAATCAGAGGGGACCAATCTGACTCCCTTAACCCAAGGCCATGAGGTTATGACAGATTGAGGGAGTCCCTTCTTATTTCTCAGCACCACAGACTAGGAAGACTCAAAGTCCAAGTCCAATGATCGAGGTGAGAGAAGCAGATCAACTGAAGCCACCAAGGGCAAAGAGCCACCACACAGTAGGGGAGGAAACATGAATAGGCGAAGAAACACCAGCAACAAACAATGAAGAATGAGTAGGCCCAGACATAATAGCATCAACAAATCAAGCCAACAGTGGCTCCATGGAAAGGTTAGTCGAAATAGGAGCAGACAAAGGTTCCCAAGAAGTAGGGTCATCAACCTCATCCTCAGAAGAAACTTCCGAAGGAGGAGAACCCACCATTAGATGATCTGAGTGAGCATCCTTCTGCCAAGTAGTAGCACCCTTGCGGTGGGCTTGTGGACAATTAGAGGTCAAATGAACCATAGAGAAGCATCTCCTACATTGAAAGGGGAGACCCTCATAGTCCAGGAGCTGCTTCCAAGGTTTGTCCTCCACTAATAAGACTACATCACCATGGAAAGGTTTGGAGATGTCCAAATCAACTAAAATATGTCCTACCGTAGTATGCCCAAGCTCTCGAGTCACAAATTCAATCATTAAAAATCATCTAATGGAGTTGCCAATAGCTTCATAACAAGAATCCTCCAAAAATTGGAGAGGGAGATTTGGTAGATAGACCCAAACAGGTCTGGTGTTCAATGGCTTCATAAGGGGATTGAAAGATCGAGACCAAGGATGGATGAACAAAGAATGAATCCCCCACATCCACCCCTGATCCAGCACACAGTCACACTCCAAGAAGAGGAAAAGGTTGCTAAAATTAAGCCCCGAGCACTGGGATAGAGCTCAATCTTCCCAAAGACCACCGACTTCCAGGAGGTGTAAACCCAGTTATGGAGATCAAGAAGGGAGGGACACGGGCCATTAAACCTACAGACCACCCCCTGCTTCAAATAGTACTCCTCATTCTCAGCAACTTTCAAACCATAGACCACAACTGGGGAGTCCCTAGCACAGGGCAGAGGATGAACATGGGGTTGAGCAAGAGGCCTAACACTCCCTTTAGTAGCATCAGAGAAAGATTTCAACTAGCTCAAAGAAACCCTAGCAACTAGAGCATTTGGGACATCCCTTCATGCAGCAAGGACAAAGCCCTTAGCACTCTTAACAGTCGGGAGAGAGGAGGAGCCCTCGTCCAAACCCCCATTCGGAAGACCAGTCGTGACCAGAGAGGGCACAAACGTGTCCACAAGCACGACCAACCCAACCAAGGCAGACCAAAGTAGCCCATGCACAAAAGAAATCACCCTGCTCGCACACGCATTATGCACATTCTTCCAGCTTGTGCACGCATCTTGTGCAATCTTCTTGCTCACGCACATTTTGAATGTTAGTGCATACATGTAAAAAATGTTACAACATGATTATTCGATATATATATTTTTTCAAACTATAAAAATATAAAGTTTCATTTAAAAAAATAAAATAAAAACTAAAATAAATAAGAGAGAAAATTAATTAAAAAAAAAAAACATAATAAATAAAATATAATAAAAAATATAACTAAAGTGGGATTATTAATCACCTTGGCTATAGATTTCCTTCCTCACCCTTTAGCCCTTTCTTCAACTTGTGTGGAGTCAAGAATGGGGAATGGAGAAGGGAGATTGCTTTTAAAGATGGGATTAGGGTTTGCTAGTGTTGTTCTAATGGTTAGGGCCCATTAAGTGATTTTAAATAAAATTATATTTATTTTAAGTGGGATTATTTTTTATTCTTGTAGGTAGTGCAACTTTTAGGAGAAATTGTGGAAACAATTTAATACTATAATTTATATTACTTAATGTGTATTATATTTTTTTTGAAACACATTTTCATTTTAATTAGTTGGATAAATTGATTTATTTATTTAGACAAAATTGATTAATAATTAATTAGATATAATTTGAAATTAAATTATAAAATTTTAGAGAAATTTTAAAATATCAAGCAAGGATTTGGAAAATATTATGTTTAAATTTTGTTTAAATTTAATTGGGTGATTTGAATAGAAAAGTAAAATTTTATTTGGCTAATATTAATATTAAGTACATGTGTACTAATTATTAACATTGTTTTTTGTAGGAGTCTTATTTAATTATCACATTGCGTTTAATGTTTTGTTTAATCTTTGAGTTAACAAGTTAAACTTTTCAAATTTAATATAATGTAGCTTAGATAGGTAGTTGTTTATAGGAGCTAGGTCTCATCTTGGTGGCTCAACCATTTCACTTTCTCTTAGAAAACATAGAGGGAATGCACCTCAAAGAGTCCTCCCTTGAGGCATCCTACATAGAGATGCTAAACCCTAATTAGATTACCCTTATCATTAGAATGTGTGCAGAATGTGATGCACAACACCCACTCTTCTTATCCCTTCCCTTGCCTCATGTGACATGCTTGTGGTGATATTTCATATTGAGTATTGACATGTGCATATGGTAGTCTATCATGTTGACTATGGTAGAGTTTAATGGATAGTGTTTTATGCAAAAAATTGTTCGTTCATGTTTCATGTCTGTGTCGAAATATAGGTATGACACCTTTCCAGGGCCTTTTCCCCCAAATAATTCCTTTATGACTACTACCCATGAAGGGAAGCATCAATTCATTAATTTCTTAGTCATATTAACCAAAAATTATTTACTAATAAATTATAATCATATTCCTAGTTGACTACTTAGTCACTTTGACTAAGATTTGTACATCTAATTAAAAAATGTTTCCTTCAAGTTTCATTATAAATGAATAAACTAATCTAACAAATGTATTCCCCTTGAGTAAAATGTTCTTGAAATTTCTATATCAATAAAAATATATAAAAGTAAAAGTAATTTAATTATCTTTTTAATGTTAGACTAATGTTAGTTATCTGATGAATATTTTCCATTCGTCGGATTTAATATCAAAATGATTACTTATTACTCCTTGAATTATAGGGATGTTGTCACATATATTGTTGTTCCATCTATGTTAGGTGATAGATGATGTAGTTTAAATTGCAATGACATTATCTATAAATGTGACCAAGAGACATCATAAATATCGAATATTGTGAATGGTTTGATTTCAATCTTGTTTAATTTTTACTAACAGTGTAATAGAAAAATAATACTAATTACTTTTCATAATAAAATAATTTAAAATTATGTAATCAACTTAAAAATTAAAAATTAAAAATCTACTAGAATTGCATGTAAAAAATAAAGAAAAATTAAGACTTAAAAACTATTAAAAGTAAAATCTCAATCTAGAATTTCATCTAAAATTTAAAAGCTTTAAAGTAAAACTAAGACTTAAAAGACTATTAAAATATAATACTTTAAGAATTAAATTGCATATTTATCTTAAAATTTTGAAAGCTAATTTATAAACACAAAAATCTATATCACTCAAACTTTCAATATCTATTTTTTATTTAATACTCTATATTAAAAAAAAAATTAATAAAAAAATTAATTAAAACTCATTAAACTAATTATATTGCATGGATAAGATTTTAAGTTAAAAATATTTCAATTGTATAATTGAATAAAGAAAAATAATGTATTTTTATCACTAAATTTGATATGTTTGTAAATGATTTTGATACAACAATTATTTAAAAATATTACTACACATTGATTCTTAATGTTCATTAAATAGAATTTTTAGTTCTAATCTTAATTTTTTATCAAAATATTATTAAAATCAATTATTTTATTCATAATATTTATAACTTTGAAACTAAAATAATAGAAACTTTAATAATTAAAAAATAATGATTGTGAAAATCTTAGGATAAATTGAACAATATGCTATACTATCAAATGTCTAATTTTTCCTCATTCATAGGAAGCCTAGTGATAATTTTTAAAAATGAAAGAGTTAATGTGAAATGGTAGCCATTGGAGGAAGGTTGGGTCAAATTCAATATTGATGGCATACATCTAGAGGAAACCTAGGTGTAGCAGGTGTGTGATGTGTTTTTAAGAATCGTACTAGTATTGTGATGGGGTTATCAATATAAAATATATCTATTAGCATAAATAATGACGTTAAATTTAAAACGGTGTTATATTGCATTCAAGAGGGAATTAAACTTGGGCTAAAGAGATTAATAATAAAGGGAAACCCATTGATAAAAAATAATTATTCACAATGGTAAAATCCTATAGTGGAAACTAAAAAATCTCTTGTAGTGTTGTCAGGAGTTACTAAATTATTTTGATGCCTTCCATATACATGTGTACAAAAAAGAAAATAGAGAGGTAGATATGCTTGCCAATGTAGTAGTTGATTTGGAAGACAAGTTAGTAGATGCTAGATTGGAAAACATGTAAGAATATTATCATAAAGATTCTTATTTTTGTGTCATGATCAAATAATAAAATGATGTGTTTGGTAGATGAGTTTCAAGGCTTGTTGATTTTGTGAAATTTTAGATGGTATGTAATTAATAATTGAAAATTGACGATGTTGAATTTTTATAGGTATGTGGGGAGATTTATTAGAACTAGCTAGAGAGTTGTTGTAAATGAAATAAATGCCACAGAGTGGAAAGTACCTCCCTTAATAGCTATTGATATAGCAATAGCAAAGTGTTAGTATTGAGTATTGTGATAGTTAAATAGTTGATAATTATTGATATTTTATATTTTGGACCTAAGATTAATATTATATAATATAATATAATTTGTATTATTATTATATATTATTCTTAGTCTCATATATTGATGATGATTATATTTCATAATTATTGAAGAATTTTTATTAATTTAACCTAATCAATGTAATCATTTTTAAGATAGATTAGAGAATAATTGGATTTTTTAATGATAGTTAGTACTTTATTCTACTTAGTATTTAGATGTGAGTTTTTTACGTTGTGTAAGGCTTGTGCGCTAGAAGCACATTTAGTGACAGTTGTCGTTATTTGGACTAATTATTGAAATATATTATCATATTATAATTAATTATTTATGTTTATATTTGTGTTGTGTTGGTTATGTCCAGGTGAGTGGAAATCACAGGAAGCACAGTGTTTTCCATTATTAATAAGTATTTTTTTTATCCGTAAAACACAACCAGATTTGCATGAATTGTATTGATTTCAAATAGATTTTTACATAGTATCAACGCCCAAAATATGTTGGGCCCATAAAGAAACATGAATCAAATTAATTTGGACTCTCAAAGAACCCCTACTTTGATACATGTCCACCCAGCACACCAATTCCTCCTTTTTGATGAATATTTGAGTAACATATGATGTTTTCCCGAGGAGGGTTTCCTCCTTTTAACCTCTATCCATTCAACCTCACAATGAGAGGATTCCAAAATGTTTTGATGTTCTTCAATTGAGGGATACTCACCTTCTAAGGTGTCTAATTTTGGTTGGCCAGTCTAGAATTCACCCAAGGAGTTTTGACCAGCAAGCATTGGTGAATCCGAAGATGTTGCAAAAGGATCTAAAATTGAAGATGCTTCACTTCCCTTGGAATATTGCTTGGAATCTATGGTAGAATCATCATTTGAGTGCTCTAGGTGAAAAAATGGCATAGGTGGAGGAGATTCCTCAGGCTGATGAGAGGCAGACGAGTGTTTGGAATCCTTGAGGGTATTGGGTGGGATAACATAATGCTGAGATTCAGCTCCAATCCACCATGTTGGTTTACTCAAAGTGTGATTCCCAAAATCACATTGCTTATTGCATTGTGAGGAGAATTTTTATGTTGAGAAGCATCTCCTACATCTAAAAGCAATCCTTTCATAGTCAATGGCTTGCCTCCTACATCTATTTCCCACTTTCACCAATATCTTCACAAGGAGGCCATTAGCAAGATCCATTTCAACATAAATTCTAGCACATGTTGAATTCTGATAGTTTATAGTCTCCTTAGAGGAGCAATGGTACCTTCCTAGGCCATTTCCAATGGCCCTAAAGTAGTCTAATTCCCATAACTGAATGCGAAGATATGACAACCTAACCCAGAGATAAGCGGTGGTGAAATTTTTTATTCATGGGTCAAATTCAAGGAACCAAGGTTTCATGCACAAGAAGTATCCTTGAAAAAACCAAGGGTTGCTTTCTAGAATCAACTCCTTCTCTCTCCTAGAATCAAATTATAAAATTAAAAACCCCTTTTCATTGGGGTAAATGCTTATTTCCCCTTCCATATATTCTTTTCAGTTCTCTGAAACCCATGCATGTAGTTCACAAAGCTTTTGCCAAGTCTTTGTGAAACGATAAATCAAAGCATGATCCACCAAAAAATCCTCCTGGTCCATATTCATATTATCTAGGAAGACTTTAGGGATTGTTGAATAGGGACAAATATGGAAATGAGAGCTTTACATACTAGCGCCACCATTATTAGGGTTTACAGACCTAGGTGGTTTATAGGATGGGTGAGTTGTTGTTGAGGCACCTAGCCATTAGCAGGCCCCCCACTAGAGAGAGGTGTCAGTTGTCAAGGAACCCTCTCGCCTCCATTGTTTGAGAAACAAATAAACCTCACAACATCTTTGAAATTGTCAGACGAGCGTGATCCGTAGTTAAGGGAAGCTAAAGATTTCCTCAAGGGCACAAAACCTTTTCCCTGATCGCACACAACACTTAGGTCGGGCCATTCTTGCATATTCCTTGTAATGTATGAGCGTCAACCATTTATGATTTATGAAGGCTGAGAAGAAGTGGAAACACATGGCACATTCCCTATACACAAATATGTATGAGCAACTAAAGAATTCAATTTTTTCAATTGAAAACATTGATACAGGTGAAAGATTATCAAAAGAAGAGGACATCCAAAAAGAAGGGGTAATTTTTTTTACAAACCTTCTTTCTGCTCCAGTAGATACATCAGATAATCAAATTTATGTGAGAGAAGAGATGTTGCAAAATATTCCCTCTTTAGTTTCATCTCAAGAAAATGAACATTTGATGAAACCATTCACTTTAGAAAAACTTAAACATGTAGTCTTCTCAATGTCTGTTGATAAAGCACCAGGTCATGATGGTTTCACCTCCATGTTTTTTCACAATTATTGGGAATTTATTGGGTCAGATTTATTGAAAGTGTTGGAGGAATCTAGAAGTTCAGTGACTATGTTAAAGAAGTTCAATGTACCTCATATTTCCTTGATTCCTAAGGTGAATAATCAAAAATCTTTCTCAGAATTCAAACCCATATCTCTCTATAATACTATTTATTATTTTTTTACAAAAGTTATTTATCTGAGATTGGTAAAGATTATCCCTCATATAATATTAGAGGAACAAGGAGGTTTTGTTCAAGGAAGAGAAATAGTAGAAGGAGCTATTGTGGCTCATGAAGTTTTGCACTCAGCATCTACTTGTGCTATTCTATCTTTAATTTTTAAGTTAGACATGATGAAATCTTATGATAGGGTGGATTGGACTTTTTTTCTACAGATTCTGAAAAAGTTTGGTTTTCATGAAAAATGGTGCAAGTGGATCTATTTTTGTTTGTCAAGTGCTATGTTCTCAGTACTTATAAATGGAACTCCTTCAGGATTCTTTAAGTCTTCTCAAGGAGTGAGGCAAGGAGACCCTTTATCCCCCTTTTTATTCATTATTCTCATTGAGGCTTTGAGCAGATCAATTAAAAAATCACATCTAGAAGATCACTGGAAAGGAACTAAGTTGCCTTCAACCTCTTTATCTTTAACTCATTATTTGTTTGTCGATGATATTATTTTATTTGGTTTGTCATCTCTAGTAGAAGCAAGACAGATAAAAGAAGTTCTAAAAAGGTACTCTTTAGCTTTAGGCCAAATGGTGAATGCAAATAAGTCAAAAATTTATATATTCCATACAGAAGCAAGGTTAAAGGAAAAGATTGTTCAAATTATGGGGTTTCAACTTTCAAGTTTGTCTTGTAAATATTTAGGGATTCCACTTTTTGCGGGGAAAAATAGAGTGAATTATTGGGATAAAAGAATTCTTTTTATTAAATCTAGAATAGCATCTTGGAAGGGGAGATGGTTATCTATTGCGAGAAGAATTTTATTGATAAAATCAGTTTTGGCATCAATTCCAAATTATTATATGGAAGTTCTAAAAGCTCCAAGGATAGTAATTTCAGAAATAGAAAAGTTAATCAGATCATTTATTTGGAAAGGTAACATGGACTCCAAAATAAAAAATTTGTTACTATCCCTTCATAATATTTGTAAAGATGAGCTAAAAGGAGGGGCTGGAGTTCATAATATGTCTGCAAGAAATATTGCTTTAGGAGAAAAATTGATTTGGCATTTGTACACAAGACCACATGGAAAATGATGTAGAATTATGCAAAGTAAGTATCTTGATAATATATATCCAGCTCGTATTCTTACTATATCCAATCCCCCACAAGGATTTGTGATGTGGAATTTCTTGTTAAATTGTAGAAATTTGATAGTTAGGTATCTGACTTGGGAGGTTCACAATGGTGAGTCTGTAAATTTCTGGCAAGATTTGTGGAATGGTTTTCCTTCATTTGAAAAGACTTTCAATGTCCAATTGATAATTGATTACACAACTATCAACTAGGGGATACAACTGAAAGATTATATTTAGGATTTAGATGGGCAAATAGGGGCTGTAATATGGAAAATTATTCCTTCTTCAATCTTTTCCCTAGATCAACTAAATGACTGGTTTAAAATTCTAAGAAGTAGAAATTTTTTCATAGACAGTGGAGCTGATAAATTGATTTGGGCTCCATCTATATCAAAGAATTATACAATAAAATTAGGGTACAAAGCTGCTATGTTGGATCAAGAACATGGAATCAAACAAAGAGCTCTGTCATTTTGTTGGAGTTCAATGATCCTGCCCAAGGTAAGTTGTTTCTCATGGTTGGCATTAAAACATAGGGTTTTAACAAGTGTAAGATTGGTTAAACTTGGAATCTCAACTCCTTTCAACTATGTGTTATGTGAAGAGAACATTGAAGGGACAAATCATTTGTTCTTAACATGTCCATTTGCTCAAACATGTTGGAATTTTGTACAAGCCAAGCTTGGCTAGAGCTCTCCTATACCAAACAAGTTGTGGGATATGTTATCGTCTTGGACTACACTATATAAATTGTCCCTCTATGCATGCCTATGGAAAATAATTTCCTCATCCGTTGTTTGGTGTATTTGGTGGGAAAGAAATAAAAGAATCTTTAGGAAAGAAAAAACAAATCTACCCACAGTATTGACAAAGCTGGGAAAATCCATTTGTGAAATTACTAATGCTTTTGTGCAAAACACAAAACATGTGGGATCAACTTTTACAGATTGGGATTCTAAGCAATTAAAATAATGGTCATCTCTGGTGTTACCATTCAAAGGCAGTTTATTTACTTCTAGAAATGTTAAAATTGACAGAAAAAAGTGATATGGGTGCCTCCACCTAATGGTTATGCAAAACTATTTTTGTATGGTGCTTCTAGGGGTAACATTGGAGTGTCAAGGGCTGGTGCAATGTTAAGAGATCATAAGGGTTTATGAATAAGAGAAGTCTCCATATCATTACCTAATGGTACAAATAATTGGGTAGAGGTATATGCTCTTCTACATGGCTTAATTTTAGCTAAAAATTGTCAAATTCCTAATTTGATAATTGAGGGAGATTCCTTGATAGTGATTAATGAATGTAAGGAAAGAGACTCAAACAATTGGCAACTAAACTATGTTATGAAGTAGAGTTACAAAAACTTGACAAGTTTTTCACTAAGTATGTTTATAGGGAAGAAAATCTAGTTGCAGATGAACTAGCCAATATAGGTTGTGAGCAAGAGCAAGATGTTATAGTTTATAGGGAAAGATCAAATGGATTTCCAATCAAAGTTCAAAAATTAATTCAAGGGGAGAAAGGCAATATTTCTAATGATATATTCGGTGTCTTAGAGATATGATGATTCAAAGTAGTAAATGATAATAATCATTTGAAAGCAATCAGTATGTGTAAGGTGGTGACAAATATTTATCTTGTGATCATAGAAGGAGACTCATTTTGTTGGAGGTTTGATTTCTAATTATTTATTAATTTTGTGCAAAACTAATATCAATAAAAGTTGTATCATTACAAGCTAATATTGTTTATCAGTAGATTTGACAGGGTTACCGTGAAGAAGATATGTATTACGTAAGCAAATATACATATGGGATCATCATGATTTTTTAAGTTTTCTGGAGGCATAGTATAGTGATTTAAGTACTAATTGAAATCATTGGAATGTGTGATTATTTTCACTTGGCTAATATAAGATATAAAGAATTATAGACAAAAGTGTCGTCTAGTATATTCTATTCAAATAAAATCTTCAAGCATGGGAAGCTCGTAAATTCATGAAATTCCTCCAATGATCATCAATATTACTCTTTAATGATGTCGCTTTTCAAGGCATGGGACTCTTCATACTTTTAAAAATCCATTCTTTTTTGATAAGTTTATATTTCTAGGTAAGCAATCGAGCCTTCAAGTGCAAAAATATAGAAATATCAGAGTGTAAGGGCTCTATGTTGCTTCTATTTCAGTTGACACGGAAAGAGAAGTGTATATGAATGTCGAAATAAATAGTGTTAAGGCAAAAGTGGCAAGGTCTTGAGAGTTCATTGCTTCAACACCCCAAATTTCAGTAAGTTATTATGGATTTGAATTGTAGCTCTAGTTTTAATCTATTGGAATTTAAACATGTTTAAATTTTATGCTTTCTTCATACCTTGGGCTGGGTATATCGTTGCTACACTCCAGATGGCTTCTTTTTGGTATCGTAGTGATCGTCTGAAGTTGAATTAAGTTCTTTGGGTTCTTCTCACCATATTCTTTTCAGACGGGTTGGAATTTTTAATTTCTACTCACAATTGTTTTGGATTATGTAGTGCTTGCTAATTGTGTTTAGCATTGGCTTTATGAAGCTATAGGAAGTTAGTGTAAATCTATAAGGTGGTCATATTATGTAGAGCTTTTAAATGGCTAGAGAATACAATACAAAAAATTATAGAGTACTAGTGGGAATCAAGAGCAATGGGATCCCATTCTTAGAGGAGGTAATAGAAGAGGAATTGTCTCTAGTTTTCAACATTTCCTATCTAAGTATAGTTGATTGTATTAAATCTATGATAGGGGATGTGATAGTACAACTAGACTCTCCCGGGATTTTATTTCCTTCTAATTTGTTGTCTATATTTCTATCAAATGTAATAGATTTCTTACAATCCTTTTTGGCTTTAAGAATTGTCCATTCAGTGACAGTTCTTCCAGAAGTAATGGATGAAGAATACCTCTTACAAGCAGTTCAAAAATACAATTTGGATTTGGGTGAAACAAATGTTGCAGGTATCTTTCCAAGAAGCTTCCTTAAAGAAAAGAAGAGGTTTTGGAACAGTGTATGGAGCTATAAAAAAGGGTCTAAGAGATGACAATCCATAGTTGATGCTAAGAATGATTCAATCACATTCAGGAGAATTGGGCCAACCAATGATTGAATTGATCAAATAAAAATACTATGCCCTCTCCTACATTTTGGGCCATCAAAATCGCCATTCAAGAATTCAAGTAGTAGTACCACCAATTCTTCCAGCTGGAAACCTTGCTAAAGAAGGAGAAGAAGAGTAGGGGAAAATTTTCTTTGATTTAAATGTCCAAAATATGAATGAAAATGTAGAAGATATGATGGATGAAGACAAAGAAGACAAATACGTTGATCAAATTTTTAAGTCTTCAATAGTATACATATATGTATATGTAATGCCATAGTTCATTTTCAATTATTTGCAAATATGTTGATAGTTTTGTAGATAGTTGAAACTATTTGTGCAAATTATCTATTTCCTTTATCTACTAGTACTATAATTCTGGTTTTTGTATTTTTCTTTTATATAATATAAAGTACCTAGGCTAAATCCTTTTTTCGATAAAAAAATAATAATTAATATTTGTTGCATATTTATTTAGTTTTATAGTAAACACAATATATGAAGAATTAATATGGTACAATGTAATATGTACATTATTTATTTATTGGTTTGTACTAGAGTAGTTGTTAACTATTACTAGTTGAGAAAATGTGAACAGTCACCATATAGTCATGATTACTATATATTTTTTTATTTCATATGAAAAAGCTCATGTTACAAAACTTTGTATAGTTTTATATCTATTTTGGTAGCGGTTCAAATTTTGTATTATAGATCAAGTCGGATTTGAAGCATTCATGGTTTTGAACTCTTGTTGTATGGTATATAAATGAATGCGTTGAATCAAATAAATAAGGAGTGTGAAATGTTGAAATCATTTTTTTTGTGTCAGTGGTGTATTGAACTGATTTGTTCAAAGAAAATTAAGATTTCCTAATATAGAAAACCTATGTTTTTTATAAATAAAATTGTGATACAGTATGATTATATGAATATGACAAATAAAGAGTTTAATAAAGCTTCATTATATTGACCAAAAAATTGTTTGGTTATTAGTAGTTTTTATAAAGATTTGTGAAAATCCTTTCTGCAAAGAGTGGAAGAATATGTTTTATAAAATCTAAAAGTATAAGTATAATGCATGTTGAAAACTCTATTAGGTAAAGTAGTGATATGCAAAAAGAAAATATAGTTTAAACAATATACTTGTATATTTGTTTCTATAAAGTGGTTCTTGTTACAAAATCAATAGTTGTGATTTTTGGGTGATAGATAACTAAACAAACTAGAGTCGGTAGTGAAAATTTGTGGGTTTGATCCATGTAGTTCTAAAAGGATATTTAAGAATTGAAGGTCTGTGTTAGAGTTGGCACCATGCAATCCATTATGCAAATAAATTGTAACTATTCTCAATAAAGGGGAATTTTTAAGAATGTGACATAGTAATAGGATATTGTCTTCAAAGTTTCCATTAACAACATCAATTCTTAGTGTGAAATTTTGCAACTTTTCAAGTGAGAGGGTCAATTGTTCCTATTCCATTTTATGTATTGAAAATTGAAGTGAAAAATAGGAAACAAATATTGTGTAATACCCCTCCGTTTTTCTCTTTGGACTGGACAGTGTGTCCTTGTTTTGCTTTGATTTACTTTCTAGATATTTCAATACTTTGATATACTTTATCATGTTGTGTGTTATTTGATCGCTATTTATAGAGTGATATAGACTATTTGTGGAGATGTGATGTATCTCTTTGATGCTTTATTTGACATGCTTTAATTGGTGTAATAATGTTAGTTTGTTATAACATGTTAATTTCACATGAGATATTTTATTATGATGGAATTGTCAGTTCGTAATAAGTGTATCGGTGAAGGGGATGGGATTGCATCACTCGCTTGCGAGCGCCCTGCATTTCCATGATTTCCTCTTCATGGTGTGTATTCTATGTTATTTATATACATGTACTTTGATATCTTGTTTACAGGTTTGCAGGTACATGACATCGACTCCACCTGGCTTCACAGGTTTGAGCGTGTCGACTCAACGGTAAGATGATTGGGAGATAGTAACTAGGTAACTTGTGTCAGGTCTACACCCTAGCCTCAGTGTGTCATTAATCCATGTTCGGTATATTTGTTGGTCATGTCTGCGTTTGCCTTGTCTATTGTTATTTAATTATGCAAGTTTTATTTTATGGAAATAAATGTTAAATTAATGCTTTAAATGATTTTAGTATTTATTTAACTAATTTTAGATAGTATTGATGGAAGTTTTTTATTTAATTTAATTAATTAAATTAAATTTATTTAGTAAAGCAATTTAATCCTTGTGGTTAAATTTATTTATTAAGTAATTAGATTAATTGATTAAATTATTTATTAAGCAAATAGATTAATAGAATTAAATTTATTTTGAAAATAAATTATGATTTGAAATTATTAAAATTACGTTGATAAAATAAATGTGGGTTGTTAAAAGATACTTTTGATTTTCCAACAAGTTTTAGTTAATTAATTTAGGTTGTTGGAAAAATTAATTTTGGGAGTGAATCTTGAATTTGGGTGAGGAAGCGGAAAGCTTCTTCACAGCAAAGGAAAAGATATTTTTGGAGGTTGAAAATTTGCAAAGGAAGAGGAATTGCTTTTGGAAAATTTTGAAAGAGATTTTGGGTTGTAGAAAATTATTGGAAACTATGCATTCTTAGATTTGTTTGGGAAATATTGTTGTTGTGTTGGAGTCAATCTTGTGCTTTGGAAAATTAATTACTTGGGAGAAGTTGTGGAAGCTTTGTTGGAGGCTTTTGAGAAGGCTCTTCACCAGAAATTCCATTTACTCTAGAAGCTTTGTTGTAAATAGGTTCTCTTCTTAAATTCTTTGTCTTTATTTAAGTTTTAAATGGAAATAAATTGCTATAGAAAAGATTTCTATGTAAGAAGGACCTAGATTTGTAGTAGAAGCTTTTATTTGTTTGAAAAAAAAATTTAAGGCTTTTGTGTTGGTAGTTTTTCCGTGAATAAATATAGTGCCTCTGTAGGAAGCTTTTAGAGTGAAATCAGAGAGTAAAATCAGAGAGCCTCTATGGATTTAATAGATAAAACATTGGAAAAGCCTGAGGAAAACAATATCAGATTTAGGGAATTTTTTTTAAAGCTTCTGGGTAAAATTGTTGAAAACCTTTGTAGGGAAATTGTTTTTAAACAATAGAAAATTCCAAAGGAAACAATAGAGTTATGAGGAATCTTATGTGGAGTTTGGGTTTTTAGAAATCTTCTATGGAAATTGGATTTTCTAGAAATTTGCACAATTCTACCTATAGATGGTGTTTTTGGAAATATTTCCCCAATTAAATCATTATGTTGAAATTCCTTTTTATATTCATATTTTATATATACATATATATGTATACATATATATGTATGTATATATATATATGTTTTCATATATACATACATATATATATAATGTATATATATATAATTTATTTGTGATTATTAAAATATGGATATTGTCATTTGTACGACGAAATGGGAGTATGAAAATTGCTGGAAGTTTCAATGTTTAGCAAAATTGCAGATTTAAGATAGCCTTTATTTATTAAAGTTTGGGGGGGATGGAGAGGATCTACCTCCCCACAGCCGCCCCTGTATGGGAGCGGTTGTGTGGAGGGAGATCCCCCACAACTCTCCCCTTAATGCTTGGGTTGTGCCATGAGTTATGGTGTCGGTTGTGCCTAGCACATCCGACCCAAGCACATTTGCCCCTCTCTATTGTTTATGCCTTATATTTTTTCTATATGTATTAAAACTTGTGCTATAATGTTAACTCACTACTAGGTGGTTAAGTGATTCAGGTTTGGTATATTTAATCTAATTTTATTTGGAATTTATAATATTAAAATATATATGATATATATATTATATATATATTAAATATATATGTATATATATGTATATAAATATATATTTATATATACATATATGCTTTAGAAATTAAATATTAAAAAAGAAATATTTTGAATAAAATAATGTATTATTTTGTAAAATGTTAGTATATATATTAGTATATATATAATTAAATATAAAGATATATGTATTATGTATATATTGCATGAATATATACAAATTAAATGTATATTTATTGGATATAAATAGTTAGTTGCATGCAAATGTATAATTAAAGATTAAGAATAAATAATTTATTTGAATGCATTTATTTAAAAATGGTTGTATGTTTTAGTTGGGAAATTGAAGGAATTAATTTATAGTGAATTTTATGTTGCTTTTAAAAGTAATCAAGGGATTTGATTTTTTTGTTAAGTTGGTATTTCTCTTCTTTAAACTGAAGAGGCAATTAATTATTTTTATCAATTATTTTATTAGGGCAACTTTTATTTTTACTATAAATTCAATATAAAGGGAAATGGATTTAGAATATCCAAAATTAGTTTATTTCCTTGTAATTGCCTTTTATGATTATTTCCTCAGTATTCTTGTTTGAGGGAAATGGGTTAAGTGTTAGTCAGTAAGTTGTAAGTCTTCTAGAGCTTCTTTATATGGTGGGGATTGTTGTTATGTGTTGTCAACTCGGTTTTATTTCCCTTGGGTAGTGCATGGAGTCATGTCAGTGATTTACCTAGTTTCCACGAATGGGGATTTGTGCCTCCTTGGATTAGGAGTGGATTATGTGATTTTTTCCTCCTCGTAAGTAGTGGATTTGTTATGTTTGTTGCCTCCAGTGTTTGGAGAGGGTTTTGACATATGTTACCTTCTAGAGTTGGAGTAGTGGTTTTATCTAGTTTGTATGCACTTTGGTACCCTTGGTGATTGGTTTGTATGTGTGTTGTCAAGTAGAAGAGTGGCTTTCGTTAAGGGCCAGAACCCGTAAGAAGTAAGACTGGGTAACCTTCAGAGGTAGTTTAATCAAGTGATAACTTAAATAATGTACTTAGGAGATTAGGTAGTATTTCACACTAATCAAGATAAGTTCTAGCCTCACTCATAGACACAAGTGCTCGTTTAGACTTGGGATGAGTGGGAAGGCTTGGAATGGAAAGGTCATCTATCTTGTCCTTATGAGAAGTATTTGATTTCATATTAGTAAGTATGAGGGCCAAGGGTTGATTGAGGCTTTCAAGAGATCCCAAGATGGGGGTCGGGGCCTATGAAGATCCGCAATGGGTAACTCATTACGAGTTGTGTGATGACAATTTGTCTAGGACAACAGTTGGTACATGGTTTTATGTGTATGGCTTTCTTAACATACTTGATTTGTTATAATCTGGAAGCAATGTGACCCATGTTAGAGTTGTACTTGTGTTGTACTTGTGGTTGTATGGTTCATGTTTTGGTTGAGTCAGTATGTGTCAGCCTATGACTAGAGGTTGTAGGTTTGGCCATGTTATCTTGTTACTATCTCCTAGCATGGGGGGTGGGCCTTCCGGTACCACTTGGTTGGGAGGAATGTGCACCCTATGCTATTGGGTCCCCCTTTGATCTTCAGTTCATGATGGCGAGGTTTCCAATTGGAGAGCTCAAGGTTCCCAGTATTCATTTCATGTTATGTTATTAATTCAGATAGACCTTGTTATTAATTACCTCTCATTTGTATTTGAGGTGGATAATTTGTATATGTATCACATTTGTATAACTTACCTCATTCGGGGAATGAGAGATGTAAACTTATGATTAAGTTAATGTAAATGGAGTATTATTGTATCTCTTTATGTTATGGTGGAAATTTTTATGTGTGGAATGTATGAGTACTTAATTCTTCATGTAAGTAAATGTTATAGATGTTATATGACGTATGTATGGGTTTTAAGAAATCTCAGTCTTGTAGCCTTAGAGGTTTTTGTCAATTAGGAAGTGAATATATATGTTAATTATACTTGAAATAAATAAAAAATTGTGTGCTTAAGTAGTTAATTGCAACCTCCTTTGGGGTTATGTGGCGGGGCATTACATATTGATAAAGAAAACTAGTTGGCAAAAGATAAAATTTACTAACACATGTAATACATGCTAGTGGAAAGTCAATGGAAAATTCTTCCATTTGAGGAAATCTTTGCATAAGTTTGTTTTCATTGTTATGTAGTAGATTAGAGCTATAACAATTGATTTTCCTTAATGAATTGGCTATTGCAAAGTATTTGTGAGATACAAGAGAAAATCGAATAACTTCTTTTAGAGTAAGTCTTGTGAAAAAATGAAAGAAAATAAGCTCTTCTAGAAGCTCCATTAATGTTGAGTTAGAAGATTGTAAATGAAAACTTGAAGGGTGGTTTGGTAATTAAGTTTATGGGTGAACAAATGTGTAAAAATAACATCACGTAATATGATTTTATAATAATAGTTATTGATTTATTGTATTTATCATTGACATGTGTAGTTTTAATGAGAGGCAAATATTAATTAATTGCAAGTTCAAAAATCTTAGTTTAATTATATAAATTATTATTGTAAAAGCTATAGTAGAAACAATTAAATTTGAGTGCTACATTGTGGAGGCAAGTGGAACTTTTGGCAACTAACTCACTAGGAAAAGTTCTAGAAAAGAATCTTGATTATTAACAAGCAAGAGAATGACACACGTCTTGATTAATATCATTAGTATAATTATAATTAATATTTAAGAAAATTTGTGACTATAGTGTGTGTTATTTTTGTAGATTTGGTGCAGTTTGGATAATAAATATCCTTGTGGGGCTAGATTACCTAGTCAGGTGATTCACTGAATGACATGGAAGATTGGTAGCAATTGAAATTAATTGCTAAAGAAGCTAGGTAGTAATTTTGTATGTTTTGGAATAACTGGGGAGTAAAAAATCTTCATGACAAAGGGTGTTTTTAGTTGCTACAACTACTTGTGTGAAGTAAACATGGGGATAGGAAATTAAATCTTCGGAGAGGGTTCAAAGCCAAGCAGGAAAGTGGGCATCACCCTGAGGTATAATTAATTAAGGAATGATAGAATTATCATATCAATGTATGAAATTACATCACTTATACAGTATGATGGAGAGATGTTTGACTTATGACATTAAATTGGCACACTTGAAGGGTGGTTAAATATGGTTGGACATGGCCTTTTTCTCACTCATCAGTTTTGTTTGTAGTTGTATGGAAGTGGTATGGATTCTCCTATCAGGTCAATGTCCACCAAAAGCTAGATGGCCTTTTTGGGTGCAATATTGGACAAAAGACTAAAGAAATTATTTATGGTTGATGATGGCCTAGTTTTGGAGGTGATCAAGTTGGCAATTGGTTGTTAGTTTTTAGAGTTTGATGATGGGTATCGATTAAATATTTACATTTCATCTAGGTTCATAGCAACACTTCTTGATTTAATTTTATCAAAAGGGATGATATTAGCAATTGTGAGGATATTAGTGAGACTTGACCTTTTGGGTGGAGTTGAAGATTCTATTTCCTTTGTGCAAATTAGAATTGGCATAGCACATCTGAGGGATATATGGAAGCTTCTCAAACCTGGCATGGTGGTAAAATTCCACTCCTTTATCCTAGACATGAAGTGTCTAGAGTTTTGGAGCCATTAGGATAAGGCATTAAGGGGTGCAAGGTTTTTAAAGAGACTGTTGCTTATGGAACTTGTGCATAATGTGGATTGGGTAAGGGATTTTATTAGTTATTTTCAAGGTCTATATATTGGATAGTATGGTTGGTGTGAATGCATTGGGTAGCACATAATTTTGTGGGAAAAACATATTTTGGATAGAAGCAATCAATTGGGACGTTGTGTAGTTATTCCTTAGGATAAGAGTTAGGAGTCTGGTTTTGGGATAATTTTTGGTCTTGGCTCTATGTAGTGAGTGAATGCAAGGGAAGTTTGGGTCTAGTGAAATTAATATATCATGATGCAAGATAGACATCCAAATATAAAGGTTTTTTAAAAATTAATATAAATTATCCTTGTTACGTATCAAAATAATAAAATTAATAATTATTTATTAGTAGTTACTTATTAATATGAATAATATATTATTATAATACACTATAATTGTGTAATCATAATAATTGATTGGGGCCAAGAATGAATGCGTTTGTCTAGATTGGGAACACATTATTTGTTAGCTAAACTATATCTTAGGTCATAGTTTTGTAGATCCGATTTATTATTTAATTATTTCATCAAGCAGTCATGTGTCTGCAAAGCGTGCAATGAATCCAAAAATGATATTTTGAACTTAATTGGATATTATAGATATTTATTGAATATATAATATATTTAGGATTAATATTAATATATTAATAAATATACATAATCTAGTTTAAAACCTTGTATTTATAATTAAATAGATTAGTATTTATCTTAAATCAAAACTTTACAGTGTCCCAATTTAACCTAAAATTTTGTAGAGGCTAAAATTTTATGAGTTGAATATTTATTAGTGCCAAAGACTAGTTGTGAGAGAAAATTCACATCATTCTATATTTAGTTAATTTATTTTTACTCTTATTATTTATAAACTTAACTACTGTGCTAATGGTGGATAATACGTAAGAACCTTGTGTATTTTATACCGTGCACCTTGTTCGGTGCATAGGACAACTATCATCATATCACGCGATTTCCATATGCTCACATCTTATTTCCTTCCTAAAGTGTGCAGTGCTAACATGTGTTTGATTCCTCCTCTAATTGATCTTATAATATGTAATATATTACTATAACTATATTAAAATATAATATATTAAATATTTACACCAAAGGTTTCATTTAGATTTGTT
The DNA here is from genome assembly GCA_007115665.2 of Sequoiadendron giganteum. Classification (NCBI taxonomy): domain Eukaryota; kingdom Viridiplantae; phylum Streptophyta; class Pinopsida; order Cupressales; family Cupressaceae; genus Sequoiadendron; species Sequoiadendron giganteum. Next base: position 272,356,207 of record CM021102.1, read on the forward strand.
GAATTTTAAAAAATTAGCATAAACACATTTAGATATACAAAATAATTAAAAATAAAGAAAAATTGGTCTATAATGATTCATCTCAGCAACCAATGAATTTAATCTAAGTGGCACATGTGATGCTGGAGCATCCAACAATGTAGGGAAATCTTGCATCACCCAAAAAAAATGTTTTCTCTATTTTCTTTAGTTATTTTGAGTCCTATGATGACACTTAAGGTGTATAAGATAGCCATAAGTCAAAAATAGCAAAAAGAAGTCAGTTACTATTTTTAGTAACTCGGTATAAATGGGCTCGTATGGACTTGAAAATTTACCTGAAGGAGTAGAGCTGAAAAAAAAATCGGTTGCGAAAAAATTGCCTCAATACCTTGAATAGTTTGGGAGAAATTAAAGTTTTTGTCCCAAGAAATTTCTCCAATGTAGCTTCAAATTCAAATATAAAACTTTAGAGGCCCTGAAATAGCTCGAAAAGTGGATGAACTAACCTACGATGGGTTTGTGCATTATAGATCTCTTTGAGAGCTTTCCAATGATATGCAATAATAGAAAATTGGACACCTAGATCAAAATATATGGCCCCACGAAGTTTCCCCTCTAAAAAGTGAATTTCATTAAAATTTCTTCCTAGGCCAGAAATCAAATGGCAGGACTTTTGGTGCCTAAACAAAAGGGAAAGATGCACTTTCTAGAACATTCTAGGGTGGTTATTGGGTAAAATAAAAAGGGATATGAGGGGGATGTAGAAGATGGCCCCGTTAGTGTAGATTGTGGCTTCGAATAAAATATGTTGTTTTCAGAGTTGATTTTGCTAATGAATCAAGCCCATGAGGCTATAGCATGTAAGTTTTGAATCTGTAATTTCATTTTCTGAAAAGTAGTTGAAAGTGGCTTATTTTTTGTCTTGCATATTCTGTGTTGGTATCTATTATTGTGATTTGTATGGGTTTCAGGCAGTGTGGCCCTCATCAAGTGGTATCAGAGCGGGTTTTCTTGAGTGTAAGTAGAGTGTCGAACATGAGGTAATTTGCACTAGGACTTGTGGTTATGGGTATCTGAAAAAAGTGATTAGAATGCCTCCATGAAGAAACTGTGGTGGTGGAAGAAATGTTATTGTACTAGAAGAGGGTTTTAGAGCCCTATAGAGTCAAGTTCAAGCACTGCAAGAGGAGCTATGTCGAGGGTTTGATCCAAGAAGAGGAGATGCGAGTGAAGATGAAGCTGAAAATAAGGATAAGTTCGAAGAAGAAAAAGATGTAGAAGATCTAGAGCAAGTTAGATTATTTAAGGCCATCTCTAAGATTGGGAAAAGGCCAAATATCGAAACGTTTCTACATTTTTTGGAAATCTTAACCCATAAGATTTGATTGATTGGATCAATGATATGGAGGAGTACTTTGAGTATGAGGAGGTGGAAGATCCCGAGAGGGTTGAATTTGCAAAGACCAAGCTAAAGGGTCATGTGAATATTTTGTGGAAAGAGGTATAACTAGAAAGAAATCAAAGAGGAAAAGAGAAAATAACAAGATGGGACCGTATGGTGAATAAATTAAAAAGACAATTCATTCTTGTGGATTATGAGCTAGATTTGTTGAAAATGATGCAATAGTTGAAACAAGTGGGAAAATCCGTCAAGGAGTATATAGAAGAATTTTATCGTGTCTTGATTAGAACAGGCCATTCTGAGGCCAATAAGGGGAAATTTGTCTATTACATAAATGGGTTGACACCGAATATTCAAGAAGAGTTGGGTCTGGTAACAATGTCTACCATTGAAGATGCATATCAGTTTGCTCTGAAGGTAGAAGAAAATTTGAATAGAATATTTGAAAGTAAGCAAAGAGGTGGGGGTCATGGTGTAAAACTAGTGGACAATCATATGGGAGTCTAAATGAAGATCAAAAGAAGGGTGAAGGATCTAGTAGCAGCTAGAACTAGAAAGAAAATAACACCTACCGTCCTCATGATCGAAATAGTAGAGACCACAGAGGAAGAGGAGGCTTTCATGGAACATGTTTCTAGTGTGGAGAAGGACATAGAGCCTATGAGTGCCCTCAACATCAAGGAAGGAAAAATAGAAGACTTACGAGTAATGCATGAGTTGCGCATGTAGATGAAGATGTTGAGTCTTCACATTCTGAGGATGCAGAAAGAGGAGAGATTCTTGTTACTAGGAAAGCCTTGTTGAATGAGGAGAAGGAACCAACTTAAAGGAAGAATTTGTTTCACACCAGATGTAAGTGTGAAGGTAAAGTTTGCAATGTTATTATTGATGGAGGTAGTAATGATAGCCTTGTTTCATAGGAAATGGTTAGTAAGGTGTGGTTGGAGAGAATGAATCCAAATCCACACCAGATTGTTTGTTGCAGAAGGACCATAAAGCCTTGCTAAATGAATAATGTCTGGTAAAGTTCAAGATTGGAAATTACCATGATGAGGTATTGTGTGATATTATGCCTATGGATTTTTGTCACATGTTGTTACGTAGATCATGGTAGTTTGATCGGCGAGAAATACATGATGGACATGCCTGATGAGTCCAAATATGACTCATTTTTGTTAGGATTTATCATATGTTTTTTATTATTACTATGGGGTTTTAGCACTTGGTTACTAATACTTTCTATGCTATTTACCTAAACTTATGAACTTTGAACATCAACTTATCCCTATAAATTTTGATGGTATTAACCCGCTATGTGATACATCTATACTAATTTTACATGTGATTGAATGAATGTTATTCTAAGGTGATTATGGATATACAATTGTCTTGTGCACGCTAATGTCATAATACAAGTTCAAATTAAGATGCAGATATAAATGGGGCTTGCAAGGTGGAAGAAGTTCATGCTAGTTGTCTGGATGTTGAAAGAGTAAAAAAGAGATGGACATTGAAGAGGTCAATGGTTGGAAACTTCCAACTCATGTGGAAGTGATAACTGAACTTTAAATGACCATTCCTATTAGTTGAGTAGATTTAGGAGGTCTTTTTATGTTGGATCCTCATTGAGGAAAGACTGGTTTGACTAAATCTTGTGTATGCATAACATCCTTCCTCTTTTTCATGCTTTCAATAAATGGTGTCCTCCTAGTCTGTTGGAATCGACTGCCAAGTTAGTTAGAAGCTTTTCTTCTATAAATAATGATCAGGTGTTGCTCTTCAAGAGGTTGGATGTTCTAATATTGTATTTTCATCTTCAATTTCAAGAAATATAGTTATGTTGTTATTATGTAACAATATTTTCAATGAATAAAATGATACTTTAATTTTTTGCATCTGAGTTAGTTTTGGGGAGACTCATTCAAGGGGGCCCACTTGGTGATAATTCCATCCATTTAGTTCAATAGTTACTTTTTTTTTCAGAAATTAGTTGCATTCTTAGTAGTTGTCTTTGAAACTTTGTTTTGTGTTTGTTCCTACAGCCACGAAAGATAGAGTAACTTATTGTATGTTTGTTGAGACTTATGTTTCTATTATTCATTTTAGTTCAATCTAGTTTTTGATTTATGCTGAATACTTATGCTAATTCCTTTCAATAATTTCACTTTCAATATTATTTTATCTCTAGTTATAAGATAAGGATGGCTACAATTGAGTCCTAGTGCACAGAAAGTGTTGACCCATTTCAAGTTCATGTCCTTGGGTTGATAATGAAATGAACCTTCATGATGAGAAAGATAACTACTTGGTGCATATATATAATCTATAAGTTATAACTTTAAGGGCTTAGTTATTGAGCCATTAGAGGAGGCCAACAATTCCAACACCTGTTCTTTGACAAAGGATGGGGTTCATCATAAGTTGAAGCCCTTGAAAGAGGTAGAGGAAAAGGTATGCAGTAATGCAATAATTTGTTTGGTTGATGGAAGAAATTTCTTAGAAGGTATGAGGCATTAGCATATGTGTTTTATATTGATCCCTAGAGTTGATAAAGAAGATACTACTGAGGTACCTATAGAGGTTTCACATTTGTTGAATGAGTTTCAAGCTATTATTTCCGATAACGTACCCGAAGGTTTTCCTCCAGTAACAAAGATTAGCCATTAGATGGACCTAATTCTTGGAGTGATTTTTCTGAATACGACAGCTCATCATATGACTCCATCAAAGATTGAATATTTGAATAGAAAAGTGAAAGAGTTGTTGAAGAAGGGATTGATCAAAGAGAGTTTGATTCCATGTGTAGTACCTGCAGTACTAGCACCAAAGAGGGATGTGGAATGGTGGATGTGTACAGATTCTAGAGCCATTAACAAGATCACCTTCAAGTATATATTTCCCTTGCCGAGAATGGATGAAATTATTGATTGTTTGAGTGGAGCTGAGTACTTCACGAAGATACATTTGAAGAGAAGATATCACCAAATCCGAATTAGAGAAGGAGATGAATGGAAGATAACCTTTAAAACCAAGGAGGGCTTGTACGAGTGGTTATTCATGCCTTTTGGGCTAACCAATGCACTGAGCACATTTATGCGGCTTATGAATGAGGTATTGAAATAATTTTTAGGAAAAATTGTTATTATTTATTTGGATGATATTCTAATTTTTAGTAAGACATTGGAGGAGCACATGATGCATATTCAAAGATTTTTTGAGAAGCTAAGGGAGGATAAGTTGATTAATTTGAAGAAATGTAGTTTTGTGAAGAGACATTTGGTGTACCTAGGATTTCTCACCTCATTAGAGGGTCTTAAAATGGATCCAGAGAAGGTGAGGGCTATCATTGAATAGCCTACTCGAGGAGTGTTACAGAGGTAAGATTATTTCATGGTCTAGCAAGTTTGTACAAAAAGTTTATTAAGAGTTTCAGTATTATTTGTGAACCTCTAACTAAAGCAATGAGAGGGGATAGAAAAGAGTTTATGTGGACTACAAAAGTATCCAAATTTTTTGAAATGTTGAAGAAGAAAGTTACAGAGAAACCTATTTTGGAACTTCTAGATTTCAATAAGGTTTTTCAGGTAGATTGTGATGCAAGTGGCACTACCACAGAAGTTGTTTTGAGTCAAGAAGGTAAGCCTGTTGCCTATTTTAGTGAGAAGTTGAATGATGCTAGGAAGAAATATTCTATCTATGATCATGGATTTTATGCTATAGTTCAGGTTTTGAAGAAATGGAGACACTATTTGTTTCCAAAATAATTTGTTTTATATACTGATCACTAGGCTTTGCAGTATCTCAATACTCAAGGAAAGTTAAATCAAAGGCACTTACAATGGGTTGAGTTTTTACAGAGATACTTTTTTTTTAAGCAAAGGAGTGGAAGGTCAAAAAAAGTTGTAGATTCCTTAAGTAGAAGGAAATTTTTTTTGATAGAGATGAATATAGAGGTTGTTAGGTTCAATGAACTCAAGAGTTTGTATTCTGAAGATCCAAACTTTGTAGAAGTTTGGAAGGCTTGTTTGGAACCTGTTACATTGGATAGAATAAGATGGTTGGATTTCCTAATCAAAGATGGGATGTTGTTTAAAGGAAGCAAATTGTGCATTCCCAGGAGTTCTATGAGAGAGAATCTAATCAAGGAAAAGCATAGTGGTTGGCTGGATATTTCGGTCAAGATAAGACCATTGCTCTTGTTAGTGAGAATTATTACTGGCCACAATTACAACAAGATGTGAAGAATTTTGTACAAAGTTGCAAATTATGTCAAATGGCGAAGGGAACAAGTCAGAATACTAGATTGTATTAGCAATTACCTATACATGAGAGGCCATGGGAGGAAATTAGCCAAGGACACAAAGAGGGCATGATTCCATATTTGTTGTGATGGATATATTTTCAAATATGGAACATTTCATTCCATGTCATAAGACCAGTGATGTTGTTAATATTGCAGAGTTTATTTTTAGAGAGGTGGTGAGACTACATGGTCTATTAAAGAGTATAGTTTTAGAAAGAGATACCAAATTTGTTGGTTATTTCTAGAGTACATTATGGAAGAAGTTGAAGACAAATTTGGATTTCAGCTCTGCACACCATCCATAGACTGATGGGAAAACAAAGGTGGTGAATAGGAATTTGGGTAACCTATTAAGATGCTTAGTAGGAGATAAACCCAAGGGATGGGATTTGATTACCATAGGATGAACTTTCTTACAAAAAATCTATCAACAAGAGCACTGGAAAATCACCATTCTAGATTGTGTATGGGAGTAGTCCAAGAACTATGTTTGAGTTGAGGAATATGGATAAGGGGGAGAAGAGTAGTGTTGAGGCTGAAGATTTTTCTGGAGGATTTACATGAAGAGGTGAAGAAACATATCAATAAGATGAAATCACAATATAAGGACAAGATAGATTAAAAAAATGAGGTATAAGGAGTTCCAGGTAGAAGATGAAGTCATGGTTCATTTGCGAAAGGAAAGGTTTTCAGTTGGTACATACAACAAGTTAAAGATGAAGAATTTTGGACCACGCAAGATCCTAAAGAAACATGATTTAGGAAATGCATATGAGGTAGAGTTGCTTGATGAAATTCATATTTCACTTGTGTTTAGCATTTCAGATTTAATAGAATGTCATGAAGGATGAATTGATGAAGAAATAATAGAAGCATATTGGAATATCCCAACACCTACTTCAGAAAATGAGGAGATAGAAGAAATGTTGGATAGTCGTGTGGGAAGAATTACAAGGAATAGACAGTATGAAGAATATTTGGTTAAATGGAAAGGAATGTCTATTGAAGATTCATCATGGTTGTCTAAGGTCAAGGTTAACCATCTTGGTTTCCCTCTAACTCTTGAGAAGTGATAGGGTCACTTTTCAAATTAACTTGGCTGTCGGATGTAGGAGCATCAAAAAATGTAAGGCAATCTTGCATCACCCAAAAAAATTGTTTTCTTTATTTTAAATAGTTTTTTTGAGTCCCATGATGGCACTTAAGGAGTATAAGATAGTCATAAGTCAAAAATAGTGAAAAGCAATCACTTACTATTTTTAGTAAGTTGGCCTAAACGGGCTCATATTGACCTAAAAATTTACTTGAAGGAGCAGAGCTAAAACAATTTCTAGTTGTGAAAGAATCGCCTCAATACCCTAAACAATTTGGGAGAAATTAAAGTTTTTGTCTTGAGAAAATTCTCCAATGCAGCTTCAAATTCAAATATAAAACATTAAAGGCCCCGAAACAACTCAAAAAGTGGAAAAACTAACCTACAATGGGTTCACATGTTGTAGATCGCTTCAACATCTTTCCAACAATATGAAATCATAGCAAATCAAACACCTAGATCAAAATTTATGGCCTTGCGAAGTTGCTCCTCTAAAAAGTGAATTTCATTAAAATTTCTTCCTATGCCAGAAATCAAATGGTGGGACTTTTGGTGCCTACAAAAAGGGAAAGTTGCACTTTCAATAACATTTTAGGAAGTTTATTGGGTAAAATAAAAAGGGATATGATTTTAGAGTTGATTTTTCTATAATGAATCAATCCCACGAGTCTATAGCATGTAAGTTTTGAATCTGTAATTTTAATTTTTGAAAATAATTGAATGTGAGTTATTTTATGATTCACATCTTCTATGTTGGTATCTATTGTTGTTATTTGTGTGGGTTTTGGGTAGTGTGGCCCTAATCAGCATGTCTGAAATGTGCACATTGAATACAAAATGAGCTTCTGAAATAGGAAAGCTCGTGATATGCAGGCATGTGGCTACTAACTTTTGATTCAAATGTATTCACATTTTTTTTTTAAAAATAGTGTAAACACGTTTTAATATAAAAGTTAAATGATTGGTATCTCATTTCTAATAATATGGTGCACCTTGTCTGGCGCATAGGATGGGTGTCACGATATCGCACAACTCCCATATCCTAATGTCTTATTTCCTTATGGAAGCACACAATGGTCAAGTGTGTCTGAATCCTCCTCCAATTGAGCTTATCATATGGATTAATAACCGTTTACTAATTATTAATCAACAGTAAATAAATAATAAATAATTATTAATTTAATGTGTAGATATAATATATATATAATATTAATTAACAATTATTAGTTATTATTTACTAATTACTATTATATAATTATTTTTATTATTACATAACATTAAATATATTAAAGTGCCTTCTCCTACTCTTTTGAGTGATTTTAGGTCCTTAGATCAACCCCCTATGGGTTGGGTATCTTTCAAGACCCAAACCTTGGGATTTTGTCTTGATTTGACCCTTTCAAAATCCCTTGGGAAGCAAGTGACGAAATTGAAGCTTGTGGGTGAAGGCACGTGACTTGTCACTTCCAAACCCACTCTCTCAAGTTCATGTATGGGGCTTCCTAGGACCTCAAACATGTAAGTACATCACAAGGAACTCCCTTGTGAATGAGTGTACACAAGTACAACTCTTATCCCAATATTCACATATGTGTGAGCATTTTTGGGGACCACCTACCCTTAGGGTTTGTTGAGAAAGGGGAGAAGGGGTGATTGGGATCCATGTATCACCTCCTTATTTGAATAGGAAAGGTGACATGGAACCCATTACTCATATCCTTATTGGAATTTTTGTATGGTTTTTCTTTTCATTTTTTATTCTATCTTTTAGATATTGTGCTCTTGGGAGTTTTGGGAAAATCTTGTGGAAGGACTTAAAGAGCTTTGGAGAAGCTTCATAAAGCTATTTTCATCCTCAAAAAATTATTGAGGTTGGATCTTCCTCTTAGTATATGTTAATACAAAGATTGTAAGTGTTATCTTGTTGTTGTGTCTTCTTCATTTTGGTTGGGATATGAATGTGAAGGGTTAGGCTCTCTTAAATTGATGAGATAAACCCATGTGTGGGATGAGGTACGTGTAGAAACTCCAAGAGTATGGTCTATTTCCTCCTTTATAACGAGAGATTGTGGATATGAGTACCCTTGACTTTGTGGTGATATTTGTGAAGAAATGATGATATATGTTTGAAGGGTTGTGAAGTATTTGAATTTTTTATACCTCTTTGAAGGGAGCCAATCATATGAAAATTTTGGTTATGATACTTGTGCATCCCCATTGGAGAGATTATTGTCTCTTCCCCCTTCAGTGCACCTTGTGAAGGTGACATTTTTATGTGTCTCCATGGCTAGAAAAAAATGTGTATTAATGTCTATTTATTTGTGGTGTACCTTGTTTCCTTATGGGTTTCCTAACTTGAGGGTCAGCTTGTGAGAAATCCTAAAGGTTAGAAGTTGAGAATTCCATTGGCCTTGTTATAAATCTTGTTTGTAGGTATTTTTTGGTGTTCTTGGAGTACTACATTGCCATTGGGATGTGAATCTCCTTCCTCACATTGTGTGTTAACAGTAAACCTTTTATATTTGTGATCCAATTTATTATAGTATATGAGTTGTGAATAAATTATACTTGTAAAATGAGTTTACCAAATGAATATTTCACTCAAGAAAGTGTTAAATTGGTTGGATATACAAATGTGTTGATTCATTTAAAAAATTCCTTGTAATAGATGGTTATATATTTGTATGTGAGAATTCGTATGTATGTCTTCAATATCTTTTTTATCAAAGAAAAGAAAGATAAAAAAATATAGTTTATTTTATGTAAATTATTTCCTATTGTATATTGTTGCAAAAAAAATCTCTCATCCTATTCATTTTGTGCCCCAAAAAAGGGGAAGAAATAATTTAGTGGATATTTTTTTGGATATATACATATATGCCATCTTTCTTAGATTTAAATATGTATGTATATATTAGGTGGAAGTGAAATTTATATATGTACCTTCAATATGTATAAAAATATATATGCATTCTTTGTTTTCTTTACTTATGTTTAAAAATAAGATTCACACACACAAACTAAATTATTTTGTTAATATATAAAAATAATGTAAATATATAGTGTTTTATTTAAACAAAGTTTGCTATTATTTATTTTTTTAAAAAGGAACACAAAATTTTCCCTAGCCACAACCACTTCAATGGTGACCATGGGGTGGGGAGACTCCACTCCCCAAAGGTTGTGACATGGGGGCGCCACCCCCATTCCCTTTCCCTACAATGGTCAACACTATAGGGAGGGCCACAACTCCATCATGCACTATGTTGTTATATATCACTCGAATTTAATACTCTAATGTTTATCGCAACTTGCAAACTATCATTATTTGACCTACGACATTTTTACAAATAAAAACACAATGACCTATTATTTCATATATGTACATGTGTGTGTGTGGAGTACATATTGTGACAATTTTTCCATTAAACATGCATAGATTTCACATGTAGTCAATATTTTTAAGCCAAATATATATGTGTATGTGTATATAAATATATACACTATATATATGTTAAAAACTTTACAACATGATTATTCAATATATATTTTTTCAAACTATAAAAAATTAAAAAAATTAAAAAAAAAAAAAAATAGACTAAAATAAATGAGAAGAAAAAATAACATAATAAATAAAATATAATGAAAATATATAACTAAAGTGGGATTATTAATCACCTTTGGCTGTAGATTTCCTTCCTCACCCTTTATCCCTTTCCTCAATTTGTGTTGAGTTAAGAATGGGGAATGGAGAAGGGAGAGTGCTAGTGTTGTTCTCATGGTTAGGGTCCATTAAGTGATTTTAAATAAAATTATATTCACTTTAAGTGGGATTATTTTTTATTCTTTTAGGCAGTGCAATTTTTAGAAGAAATTGTAATTTATTAATGTGGAAACAATTTAATGCTATAATTTATTTTATTTAATGTGTATTATATTATTTTTTGTGAAATGATTAGCTGGATAAATTGATTTATTTTTTTATTCAAAATTGATTAATACTTAATTAGATATAATTTGAAATTAAATTATAAAATTTTAGAGAAATTTTAAAATATCAATCAAGGATTTGAAAAATATTGTGTTTTAATTTTGTTTAAATTTTGTTGGGTGATTTTTTTAGAAAAGTAAAAGTTTATTTGGTTAATATTAATATTTAGTACATGTGTGCTAATTATTAAGATTGTTTTTTAGAGGATTCTTATTTAATTATCACATTGTGTTTAAATGTTTTGTTTAATCTTCGAGTTAACAAGTTAAACATTTCAAGTTTAATGTAATGTAGCTTAGATAGGAACTAGTTGTTTATAGGAGCTAGGTCTCACCTTGGTGGCTCAGCCATTTCACTTTCTCTTAGAAAACATAGAGAGAATGCACCTCAATGAGTCCTCCCTTGAGGCATCCTCCCTTGAAGCTTGATTTAGCTCATATATGCAAAATGTGGTAGTTGAAACAAGCCACATGGACCGCTTTCAACAATGCCACCTACTCACCAACAACCTTGCAACAAAGACATCTAGCACATGGATCCCCTACATTTTAGATTCATGCATGCTATAGGGGATATGCATCGCATTTCAAATCTAGTTGGGGCTACAAAGGATTCAAAACAAAGAAGTGCCAACTATAAAGACAATTTGAGTCATTCACCCAGCTATCTCCTTCGGAAGGAATCTATCTTCTAACTCCACCTTTGTAAGTCGAGGTTGCATTCTCAATGAAACGTTCAAGTCTTTCTCAAATGAAGATGGCCATCAGAAAGAAAAACTCGAACAATGTCGCTACCTGATCATTTGATGCTTCATAATTCGTTAATAGGAAACTCCTCATGCCTCAAAGAAATGTGGTCTCTTGGTGATGTCATGCCTGATTGGGAAGAGCAGGTTCTATACAGTTGGTTGCAGAATAATTTTTAACATTTTACAATATTATCAATTTTTTCTTTCATTTTATTGAAATCCTCATTTTCATGGCCACTAACTATTATCTTTTTCTTGAAGTATGCCTTCAACCCTAGGTTATGTAATTGGAAAAAGTATCCAAAACAATGGTATAACATTAGGATAGGACATACAAACCCTATTAGTGTCTCAAAATTTATTCAATATGGTTGGTTCTATAAGAATCTAACATTTTATAGTATTGCTGAAATTTTCATGAGTTTTGTTAAAATCCTTGTTTCAAGGCCCCTAATAGTTATTTTTTGTTGAATTAATGCCTTCAACTTTGGGTCATTAATTGGAAAAAATATTCAAAACAATGGCATATGCTTAGGCTAGAAGATACAAACCCTAATTGAATAATTATCATAGAATTATTAGTGTCTAAAAAATAATTCTATACAGTTGGTTGCAGAAGAATATAGCATCTTACAAGATTACGTGAATTGCCCTACATCTTGTTGAAATCCTCATTTGTAAGGCCACTAAAATTATTTTTTCTCGAATTGGTGCCTTCAATTATAGGTTATATAATTGAAAAAGGTATCCAAAATAATGACATATCCTTGGGCTAGGAGACACAAACCCTTACCTGAAACCAAGAGACTGCATATAGAATAATCCCCTATTTTAAGAGCAATGAAGGAAATCCTGAAAACCATATAAATGATCTCATAATTTTCCTTAAAAAGAGTCTCAAAGGAGGAATTAAAAATATTACAGTGGAATCAAGATACATTATATTATGTTTGACTGAAAATCTAAAATTTTAAATCCCCTATTTTTGTGCTTGCAATTTTCAAATATTGGCTATGGCATATGTAATTCCATTCTAGTTTTCTTAATTTCATCTTAATTATCCCATTCTGACTACATAAGTTGGACATTGGGACTAGCCAAAGCCAAAAGTGTGATGCAAACTATTTTGAAGGTGCAAAAGCAACAGTCGTGTTGTTGCTCCTCTTGTCTTTTAAGAGTATATATACATATAGATGAGATGGGCCTGAATGAAGAACTCATGTTTATTATTTTTAAACTTAATACTTTTCCATTGTAACGTAATGTATTTTGAGTACTATCTACTTCCCAATACAATTTATTTAGTTGTAGGTACTGAAAAAATCAAAGAGCTAGAAAGTTTTTAACCTCCAATTATTTATGAAAAAATCTTATGAAAATTCTTTACTTTGAAAATATTTAGCAGTTTTAAAAACCTTGATGCAAGATGTTTATCCACAAGTGAATTAAAAATTAAGATTTAATACAGCTATGGTCAAACATTATTCAATTTCTTCTTGTGTTACCATAACTAGCATATGACATTAGTGCTTGCCTTCATGCATTACAATACCCGGTGTTGTGATGGAGACTCTGAAAGGTAAACCTACTTGTTCAATGAACAAAACAAAAACATTTGAGAGGCTAATTAGTCTACAAAAATTTGAACTCTTTTGAGGTAGCATTGTGTTACACCCCAATTGTGTAATTACTATTTACTATTACTACTTAGGGTAAATATGAATGTAATGTGAATTCTAGAGATGAATAAATTGTGCTTGTACCTCATTATCAGATGAATTTTATCTCATTTGAAAAGTACTGCATATATGTGAATGGATGGTTATTGAAATATTATTCTAACTTTGGATATGTTTATGTATACTGCATATGTTGTGAACAATTAATTTTCATGCACATGTATTAGTGGATGCAGGTATATGTTCCATTCCTCTAGGCGGAGGGGAAGTATCACTCAGGAGAAGATCTTGGTCAAGTAACTAGTAAAAGTAAACTATCTAAGCATACACACACCACATTAGAATGATTAAGTTGACTCAGTTTGTGGAAGTTGGTAAGTCATCCTTAGTTTTTATGTCTGAATTGGAGGAGTCTTGTTTACTATCGCATGCATTATTGGATAATGTTTATCTGATTGAGATTATGAGATCTTTCTTGTACTATTACGATTATAATGATAAGTGGGATGAACATGGGGTATTTGTATATATATCCACATACATGTTAGTGGGATCTAACGACATGTATAGATTTACTACACATAAAAATTTATCAATATGATGGTAATTGTGAATGGCTATATGTGAGTCAAATGTGAACATATATATATACATATGTATGTATAATATATACACATATCCATATGTATATATGTATCAATGCATACATATGGTATAAGAACATATGTATATATATGTATATATGTATAAGAATATTTATACATATAGATGAGACGAGCTCAAATGAAGAACTCATGTTTATTATTTTTAAACTTAATACTTTTGCATTGTAATTGAATGTATTTTGAGTACTATCCTCTTGCTAATACAATTTATTTGGTTGTAGATAATGAAAACATCAAAGATCTAGAAAGTGTTTAACCTCCAATTATTTATGAAAAAATCTTATGACAATTCTTTACTTTGAAAATATTTAGTAGTTTAAAAAGCCTTGATCGAAGTTGTTTATCCACAAGTGAATTAAAAATTAATTAAAGAGTTAATACAACTATGGTCAGACATTATTCAATGTCCTCTTGTGTTATGATAATTGGTGTATGACATTAGTACATGCCTTCATGCGTTACAATACCTGGTGTTGTGATGGAGACTCTTAAAGGTAAACCTACTTGTTCAATGTGCAAAACAAAAATATTCTAGAGGCTAATTAGTCTATGAAAATTTGAACTCTTTTGAGATAGCATTATGTTACACCCCAATTGTGTAATTACTATTTACTATTAATACATAGGGTAAATATGAATGTAATGTGAATTCCAGAGATGAATAAATTGTGCTTGTACCTTGTTATCGTATGCATGTTATCTCATTTGATATTGTCTCATTTGATGTTATCTCATTTTAAAAGTATTGCATCTATGTGAATGGATGGTTATTTAAATATTATTCTAACAAGTTGGAGATGTTTAATTATACTGCATATGTTGTGAACAATTGGTTGTCATGTGCATTTGTTAGTGGATGCAGGTATATGTTCCATTCCTCCAGGCAGAGGGGAAGTATCACTTAAGAGATCTTGGTCAAGTAACTAGTAAAAGTAAACTATATGAGCATACACACACCACATTAGAATGATTAAGTTGAGTCAGTTTGTGGAAGTTGGTAAGTCATCCTTAGTTGTTATGTCTAAATTGGAGGAGTCTTTTTTACTATCGCATGCATTATTGGATGATGTTTATCTAATTGAGCTTATGAGATATTTCTTGTACTATTATGATTATAATCATAAGTGGGACAAATGTGGGGTATGCGTATATATATTCACATACGTGTCAATGGGATCTAACGACATGTATATGCACATGTATAGATGTACTACACAAAAAATTATCAATATGATTGTAATTGTGAATGGCTATATGTGAGTCGAGTGTGAACATATATATATGTATAGTATATACACATATCCATATGTATATATGTATCGATGCATGCATATGTTGAAAAATGGAAACACTCAAATGAATGTATCAATATGCATATACATACACATATGTGTACATAGAGGCATATACTTATATACATATATATGCATCAGTGATAACTTTAAGAAACCCCCCTCAAAAAAAGATATAAAATCCTGGCGAATCTTTCATTTTTTAAGGAAAAATAATAATTTCTATTGGCGAAACTTTCCTTTTTTTCAAAAAAAATATTATTTTTATTGGCAATTTTTTTACATCACTAAAATTTTGTGGAAAATTTTGGCGAATCTTGAAAAATAATAGGAAAATGCATTAATCATGATGGCGAATCTATCCAATCTAAAAATAATTCTCAAGGAAAAGTAGGGGCCTAAGGGTGGAAATTATCAATGAGTTGAAGGGGTAGACTATAATATTTACTTTCTACCATTGTTTTATACTATAATATAATGGCCCTCATTATATTCTACAAGGTAAAATGTAACCATGATCTATAATTCTCATGGGGGCTCAAAATTGTTTTTAGATCATTGGTCTAACAACCCTTGTTGTACACTATAAGGTGAAATTTACCCACAATCTATAATGCTCGTGATACCCAAAATTTAGGTCCCTATGAGCATTACAAATCATGTGTAAATTTTACCTTGTGGAATACAACAAGGGCCATTAGATTATATTTAAATCAATGGTGGAAACTAAAGATTAGAAATATGGTCTTAAAGCAACTAATAGTTATGATATACTATTGGCGAATTAATATAGATTTCTCCAATAATTTATAAAATTAAGGCGAATCTGATCTAATCATGTATCAAATATTGTGGCGAATTTTTGAGTTGAAATTTTTAATAAAATAAATTATTTGACGATTTAAATAAGACTATAATAAAATTTTGTAACAATGTGGTGATTCAAGTCACCTTGTAGCTTGAACTATTAGCCAATTGGCGAATATTAGCCACTAAAAATTTCACTGATATGCATACATTCAATATATTATGATTATATGTGAATACTATTGTGATTATACTTGTCTAAATATTGAATGAATATTTTCATAGATGGCTTATGATATATATATATATATATATATATATATATATATATATGTAAATATATATTAACACTTATATATATATACATATATATAATGATGGTATTTAAATATATATGTATATGATATTATTTATTTAATAATATATATTTAACATATTATATATTATTAGAAATTGACTATCGTTTACCATGATAGAGGCTGATATATAAAGGTTGATTATAGTCATTTATGACTATGTTATTAGAGGCCAATAGAAGTTTATTATGACTATGTTTATTGAAGTCAAGTTTTGTTCATGTTGTCACACTTTATGGAACACTTATATTTCATTTAAAGTTGTTGCCTTATGTCAATTAAAGACATAAACTTAGTCAACACCATGAAGAAGATTATCCTTGACTAAGTAAACATAAACTGCTTTGTTTAATACATATGTTGAAACATGAGAAAAAGGCCAACAACTTTCTCAATGAGAGAGTAAATATTTGAATCGACTCATTCCAAATTGAAGTCGATGAATGTTCAGTGTTGCAAATTGGTAATTGACCATTTCTTACCACAAAAACTGTGCCAACATGAGATGAGAGTGGAAGCTTTAGCACCACCTCTAGAAACCATTTTTTGTAGATGTCTTTTGTTGGAGAATAATTCAAATTCTCCATGTGCAGATTTGAATGGGTCTTCATTTGCTATCAATACTGCAAGTCGATCTATAGATGATCTTGTTGAGAATGAACTTGCTTAGCCGCCACCTTTTTGCTGAGTTTTATGTGTTGCTTTGCATGGAGTTTTATGTTCATTATGATGCCTAAACTATAGGCTAAGAAGTTACCAAGCTTCTTTATAAATAGAAGAGCCATTTCATTTAAAAGGACACATCAATTGCATTCTTCTTGCAAGTATTTATACTGCAATATTCCTACTTTTTTTTATTTGTGTGTGTGAGAGAAAGAGAGGGAGAGAAAGTACTCTATTTTATTTGTAAGAAATTTGTTGCTTGAGAGAATCATACTACCAACTTGAAGGTTAGAGTTCATTGTGACATTCTAGAGAAGCTATTATCAATATTTATGCTATTGAAAGGGGTTGCATTGTTGTCAATTATTTGGATATGCGATAATAGGCATGAGGATCTTCTTCTTTGTTATTTTACTTATGAATGTTGTGTTCTCCATGCATGCTTGAATTGTCTTTTCTAGTATGTGCATTTAGAGAAATTAGAATGTCTTTGAAAAGGAAATTGAAGCTTCTATGTTGTTTTTATGATGTGTTTTTAAGTACTCTATTGTGCCCCTCCGCATTTCACCCCGGTTGTCATCGTGATTTGGTTCATCTCTTTTGTTGTGGTTTTGTCCTTTGTTTTGTTGTGAAATCTAGTACTTCTTGGCATGATGTGCATTTTCTTTAAATTGGGTTAATTAGTACTTTGATTGATTACTATATTAAAATAAAGTTATTAAAGTGTAAAGGTATGCTTGATAATTAAAATAGATTCTTAAATACATTTGAAATATAGATTAAATAAAATGTTAATAATGATTATTTAGTTTAAATAAGTTAAAATTGATGATTTAATAAAGAATATTAATATATATATATATTGTATTGTACAAATAGAAATAAATGAAAGATTAAATTAAGAAATTAAATATTTTAAAAATTGATTTAATTGTGGGCAATTGATAAAATAATTAAAAAATCAAGAATGCATGGATTAACGGGTTTTAAAAAGAAAGGTAAATAAATTAGTTAGGGGGCTTTTGGATTTTTTTGGAAACTAATCTTGGTTGTTTTTCCCATGAATGTTCTTGTACAAGGAAGCTCCTTTGCCTTCGGGAGGGTTTGAAATTGGCTTTCTGCAGTGTAATTGTTTGGGAATTAGTTTAAAAATTTGAAGCTGTGAGCTGGGATTTCTAAAGAGCTCAGCATCAAGATCTCAACTCTATCAAACAAATGAATTCAAATTTCATTTTTCTTCCAATTTTATCTCAAAAATTGATTGACTAATGTTGTAGCTTTTTGTAGTCTGAAACCTTTTTCTCTTTTTGAATTCCTATCAAATTCTTTTACTTTTTTTCAGTACAACTCCTTTGTATATTGCATCGCATGGTGTCATAGTCTTTAATTTATAGTTATAGAATGGATTTTGAGTGCCATCGAATTGTATTACTCTATGAATATATTCTAGTATGCACTTATTCTCAATAGCTAGCCTTGATCAATAGATGACTTCTCTTTGTTTCCTTTATTAGTTCGTTGTAGTTTCCAATCCTTAGTGTCCAATTTTGGTATTATGCCTTAGATCATAATGATGGGTTGTTAATGGAATTCGATTTTCTTAGGTTTAGTTTTGATCGGCTATTTTACATAGTGTGTTGTTGGAGCTTGAATATATACCTAGATCCCTTAATAATGTCGTATTCTATTAGTGGTAGCTTGACAATCGATTTCTCCTCCATCTCCTTCCACTACAATCGACATGCCATTTCTTGCAGCTTGTGTGAAGCACTCAAGCAATTCTATCCCATCATACTTACTCGTGCCCTCCTCTGAATTTGGCCTTTACAACATCATATTAAAACTTTGCTTTTTATAATATCATTCTTGAGCCGTATACTTGACATAGAATTGTATCGGTTTGGTATAGGTCATCATTTCTCGTTACCTTACTTCCATAACTATGGAATATGTTGGAATATTTAATTATTATGTAGTCAATAGAACTATCAGCTCAGCCCCCACGTCAGATGAAGACCTTCAAGTTGCAGCCAACGTATACCTGGCAGAAATTAATATGGTTGGTATTTTTGAATTTGGTTTGGAGCACTTTCTATAGCCAACGTAAACATATAGTTGCCTGCCAACATTAAATGGAAGTAGGTATATTTGAATTTGAAAGTAGCGCTCATTTTTTAGCAAGGAATTAAAACAAGTCAAAAAGGAATGTATTCATTGTAAGAAGTAGTAGAAGTTAGTTTTTGTATTGAGGGTTGAACCTGCAACAATAGATGAAGTAGAGAATGTTCAGCATAAAAGAAGGGATGTTTTGTTGAGACAGTAGCAACACAGAAGGAATGTTAGCAGTTGCAGTGCATTGTCGGCTGCAACTACAAGATTGTATTAGTTTATGTATTTCGATGGGAGTGAAGCACCTAGTCATTGGACATCTGTCCAAATAACTTAGTTTTATTTTTTTCATGTAAATCAGAGAATATCCTCTGAGTTTTTGTATTTTGAAGAAAACAAGGAATTTATGCAAAGTTATTTTTTGTCTATTTAGACCTACTTTCACTATGCATATTTTGTGTTTATTTTTGCTTTGTCCATCCTGTCATAGCAGTGAAATTGTGTTTTATTGCACCCCTACCTCCTGACAAGTGGTATCAGACCCCTATTTTTATGGGCAGTCAGCCAGTCAGTCAATAAGTTTATTGTGGGTGTATTGGGTAAATCCGTAGGTTATTTAGGCATTGTTTAGTTTTTTCTCAAATTAGAGAAATATGGCAGGAGGTGATAGAAAAGGTTGGCAACAACCACCAAACTTTGATGGAAAAAATTATGATGTATGGGCTAAGAAGATGAGAACCATATTAGTTGCAAATGGCTTATGGGAGCTGGTCACAAATGGGTTCAATGATATCATAGACCCAAATGTATTTGTAACGCTTTCAAATGCATAAAAGAATCAATTGAAGGATGAATAATCCCTCAGTTTGATTGAGGAAGCCTTGAGTGAGGCTATTTTCCCACATATTGCAGCATCAAACTATGCAAAACAAGCTTGGGATATATTGCAAAACAGTTATAAAGGGACTGACAAAGTGAGGTCAGCTAAGTTGTAGCTCTTAAGAAGAAATTTTGAGACTCTACTAATGAAAGATAATGAGTCCATTTCAGATTATCACACTAAGATTTCAACCCTGGTGAATCAGCTGAGAATCAATGGAGAAATAATGGAAGAGTAAAGGATTGTTGAGAAAATCCTAAGAAGTCTGCCTGCTAAGTTTGATTATGTAGACATTGCCATTGAAGAGGTAAAGGATTTGTCTCAGATGACTTTAGATGAGTTGATGGGTTCACTACAAACCCATGAGTGACAGTTGAATAGATCTAATCCTTCCATAGAGCAACCATTCAAAGCTCAGACCAATGGAAGAGGTCAAGGAAGAGGTAGAAATAATAGAGGGAGAGGTCAAAAAGGTAGAGGAAGAAGCAATTCTGGAAGAGGAGGTTCTGACAGCACAGAGGAGTCGAGCAGCTCATAGTCAACAAACCAAAACCAAAGGAAGAACAATAGTTTGAATCAAAGGAATGACAAAAGTAATGTGAAATGTTATTACTGTCACAAATATGGCCATTATGCTAGTGAATGCAAGAAGAAGCAGCATGACCATGGAGGCCAAAATTATAATGTAGCAAATGAGAAAAAAGTTGAAAATGGCAAACAATCTAATGTATTCATTGTTTGCAACCTTGCTAAACACAACAATGATGAAGTATGGTACTTGGAAAGTAGATGCAACAACCAGATGAGTGGTAACAAGAATTTATTCACCTCCATTGACAGCAATATAAAAATAGAAATCAAAATGGGAAATGATGAGAAGGTTCCTGTGATGGGAAGAGGTGTAGTCAGCATCCAAACCAAGAATGGTGAGAGGAAACAAATTCAAGATGTCTATTATTCCCCCAACATAAAGCATAATCTATTGAGCATTAGACAAATGGTCCAAAATGGTTACAAAATCTTGATGGAGAACGAAGAATGCAAAATATTTGACAAAGGAAGCAACAAGAAAGTGATGGCTGCAATGCAAATGTCGAGAAATAGAATGTTTCCCCTAAGGATGCACATAATGTCTGTAATAGGAAAAATAGATGGTCAGCAACAACATTATTCCCCAACACTCACAACAATTTCACAGTAGTCGATAGTCGAGCAACAGTCTACATTCAAGAAAATCATAAAAGACCCATCCAAACTATGGCATTTAAGGTATGGGCACTTAAGATTTTCTAGTTTAAGTTTATTGTCTAGGAAAGGCATGGTTAGGGGTTTACCATCCATTGTAGAACCTGATGGCAAGTGTGAGGCTTGCATTTTAGGAAAAAAACATAGGCAGCCATTTCAATCCAAGTATTATAGGAGAGCAAGAGCACCTCTTGAGTTAGTGCACTCAGATTTGTGTGGACCCATGAAAACCCCCACTTTAGCTGGAAACACATATTTCATGAATTTTATAGATGACTATAGCAAAAAAAATATGGGTCTATTTCTTGAAAAACAAATTGGAAGCCTTTGAGAAGTTTAAGTGGTTTAAGGTGGAATTTGAAAAGGAGAGTGGTCACTATATCAAAGCCCTTAGAACAAATAGAGGGGGAGAGTACATCTCCAATGAATTCCTAAATTTTTGTAGGGATGAGGGCGTTCACAAACAATTCACAACTAGGTAAAATCCACAACAAAACGGAGTGGCCAAGAGGAAAAATAGGACCATTCAAGATATGGCGGAAAGTATGTTGAAAGAAAAAGGGTTGTCACACATATTTTGGGGAGAAACAACAGTCTATATACTAAATAGGTGCCCCACAAAGGTTTTCCATGATAGGATTCCATGAGAGGCATGGACTAACAACAAACGGAGTGTTGAGCACTTAAGAATCTTTGGGTGTGTGGCATATGCACTCGTGCCAAAAGAGAAGAGGAAAAAAATTGATGACAAAGGAGAGAAATGCATCTTCATAGGCTATAGTGAGGAATCAAAAGCCTACAAATTGTACAATCCCATCACCAAGAAGGTTGTGATAAGTAGAGATGTTATTTTTATTGAGAATGAAGCATGGGATGGATTAGTGGATGACACCACGGGTATTTCAGTTACAATACCCCTAGATGATGAAGAAGATCCAGATGATAACAACATAGGGGGAGCTCAAGAGAGTAGTAGCTCAGAGAGAAACTACTGTAGAGCATTGGAAAAGAGTAGCTCTGGTGATGTGCAACAGAACAACAGCTCTGGACAGAGACAACAATCTAGCAGCTCCAGAATACAACAGATTAGTAGCTCTGATAGTCAGTAGTACAGTAGCTCCAGGAATCAAAGTACCAAAAGCTCAAAAGAAAACTCATACCCTACACTCACATCATTGATGCCACATAAAACAAAGAGTGTGAGAGAGATCTATGACAACACACAACATGCTGATTTTCATGAAAATTTGGATTTTGCACTATTCTCCTATAGTGATCCAACACACTTTAAGGAAGTGGTGGAAAGATATGGATGAAGATTTGGAGGCTATAGAGAGGAACCAAACATGGGAGTTGACCGATTTACCTAAGGGTAAACAAGTGATTGGAGTGAAGTGGGTCTATAAGACCAAGTGTACAGCTGAAGGAAAATTTGAAAGACACAAAGAAAGGCTAGTTGTGAAAGGGTACAAACAACAGCCTGATATAAATTATGATGACATATGCACCAGTTGCAAGGTTGGAAACAGTGTAGACAGTGATAGCAATTGCAGCACAACATTAGTGGAAAGTGTGTCAAATGGATGTAAAGTCAGCCTTCTTAAATGGAGTGCTAAAGGAGGAAGTATATGTGGAGCAGCCACCTGGATATGAAGTCCCAAGGAAAGAGGACAAAGTGTATAGGCTCTGAAAAGCTCTTTATGGGTTGAAACAAGTACCTCGGGTGTGGTACAACAGAATAGATTCCCATTTGTTGAGCAATGGGTTTAGCAAGAGCATAAGAGAACCCACACTCTACATAAAAGAAGTTCAAGGTGATATTTTAATTAATGTTTTGTATGTAGATGATCTTATTTTTATTGGTAACACTGACAACAAAACTGTTGATTTTAAAGAAGTGATGAAAAATGAATTTGAGATGATGGATCTAGGTTTGTTGAAGTATTTTCTTGGGATAGAAGTTCAGCAAACACAAAATTGAATTTTTATTTCACAATCTAACTATGCCAAACAAATTTTGAAGAGGTTTAAAATGCATAACAACAAACCTGCCCCCACACCAACAACAACAAGTCTGAAACTGCACAAGATTGACTGAAGTAAGGATGTGAACCCAACCCTCTACAAAAGCATGGTTGGAAGTTTGATGTACTTGACATCAACTAGGCCTGATCTAATGTATGCATTAAGCTTGATATCTAGGTTCATGAAGGAACCTAAGGACACACATTGGCAAATAGGAAATATTATTTTAAGGTATGTCAATGGAACAATAGGATATGGCATCATGTATGGTGCAACTAATGAATTCAAGTTGAATGGATTCACTGATAGTGATTGGGAAGGAAATGTAGATGATAGGAAGAGTAGATCATGATATGTCTTCAACATGGGATCGGGTGCAATCTTGTGGGCATCAAAGAAGCAATTGATTGTCTCTATCAGCACAATAGAGGCAAAGTACATAGCAGCAAATGTAGTAGCTTGTCAAGCTATTTGGTTGAGGAGGATCCTTGCAGATTTACAGCAACAACAAGTTGACAGCATAGTCATTCATTGTGATAATGTATCCTCCATATCATTGAAAAAGAATCTGGTCTTCCATGGATGAAGGAAACACATTGAGATTTGTTATCACTTCATAAGGGAGTTGGTGGAACAAGGTGATATTGAATAACAGTATTGTAGATCTGAGCAACAACTCACCAAAATCTTCACCAAGGCATTGCCAAATGATAGTTTTGAATGCCTAAGAGATAGGCTTGGCATTGTGGATAACTTCAGAGATCAGCTTCGGAAGGAAGTTGTAGATTTTTAGTTGACTTGAAGATTAAGGGGGGGTGTTGGAATATTTAATTATTCTACAGTCAGCAGAACTATCAGCTTAGCCCCCACATCAGATGAAGACCTTCAAGTTGCAGCCAACATATACCTGGAAGAAATTAATATGGTTGGTATTTTTGAATTTGTTTTGGAGCACTTCCTATAGCCAATGTAAACTTGCAGTTTCCTACTGGCAATAAATGGAAGTAGGTAAATTTGAATTTGAAAGTAGTGCTCATTTTTTAGCAAGGAATTAAAACAAGTCAAAAAGGAATATATTCATTGTAAGAAGTAGTAGAAGTTAGTTTTTGTATGAGGGTTGAACCTACAACAACAAACGAAGTAGAGAATGTTCAGCACAGATGAAGGAATGTTTTTTTGAGACAACAACAACACAAAAGGATTGTTAGCAGTCACAGTGCATTGTCAATTGCAACTACAGGATTGTAGCAGTTTATGTATTTCGGTGTGAGTGTAGCACCTAGTCATTGGACATCTGTCCAAATAGCTTAGTTTTATTTTTTTCATGTAAATCACATAATATCCTTTGAGTTTTTGTATTTTGAAGAAAACAAGGAATATATGCAAAGTTAATTTATGTCTGTTTAGACCTTCTTTCACTGTGTGTTCAATATGCGTATTCTGTGTGTTTATTTTTTCTCTGTCCATCCTATCATAGTAGTGAAATTGTATTTTATTGCACCCCTGCCTCTCGACAGAATGTATTTCTATATCCCATTTGGAACAATTACATCGAGAATTGTGAATTTAGTCTTCACTTAAACTTTTATCTGGGCTTTGAATCAGTAGTTTAAGTTTTGTATTTTGAAAATTTTGAAGCTATTATTGTAACCAACATTTGGTAGTAAGAATTCGGTTTATTTTAGTTCTTGGAAACCCTTGAACTCATTATTGGTTGGGTACTTGTTAAGTATCGATGTGTATTTTTCTGGTAGGTTGTTTCGATAAGTCTAAGGAACCTATTTTTCTGAAAATCCACATTTGAGCAAATGCGATTTTATGCAAGTCATTGGGACATATTTTTTAGTCCTTCGAAATATGCTCTCTTCATAAGGGATTTTGATTGGCATTTTAGATCCTAGGGAGCCTCATTTTATACATATCTATAGAATCCAAATCTATAAAATTTGATGAGTTTTTTCATATTTAGAATGCGTAGCCTTAATTATGTTCTTAGTTGAAAGTGATGTGTGTTTAAAGCATAACTCGAGTTTCACATACAAACCATCTATGTGCACAATTTAAGTGACATGCAGAATATCAAGGAAATATCTATTGAGCAACCTCCACCTATGTTGGTAATGAATAGACATATTGGAAATTAGATGTAAGCTGAATAGGTAACACTAAGTCTCATGTTATGGTTATCTATATCTTGTAACCTTGGTGAATAATAGTTCATCCTCCTTGTAGTGATGAATAGGCAACATGACCTTTAATCTGCATGCTTGGACCATGTTTACTTTCTTGGTGATTTAAACTGCACAACTAAATATGACTTCCATCCTAATCGGAACCTTGTCCTCCTCACTAATATGATTTTAGGGTATATAAGGCTTGGTCTTCTCTAGTCAAATGCATAGATAACTATTACTTTAAATATATGTGATCATCTTTAGTTCGCATTGAACCCTCTCTTGTGTCGTATACTAATGTTTAATCACCCATAGACACTCAATCATACATATGAGGCATTTAATTTTCAAGACTCAAATGAACTAGGAATCGACTAAGCAAGAAAATCATCTAGTAGTCGGATGGTAGCTTCGATGATAATGATGAATGAGTATATCCATGAATGAACAAAGTTGTAAAATATCTATTTATTATGAGGATGGGTATTATGTTTGATGCTTTCATCTTATTAGAGATAGAATGAATCCTATATAGAAAATAGATTGGAGTTTTGTCAAGAATGAAACTCATAAGTTATTTCTACCCTAGAATTATATCATTTGGGTGACATAATTAATTTAAGTACCTATCTTAAAGAAAATTGGAAGATATTGTGATTATTACATATTAACCAAGCTGAGCACTCCAATGAGTAGAATAAGTTAAACTATAATTTTGTGTCATAGTCGGGGCATATTGATATCATTCTTCAATCTATATATATTTCTTATGGATGATGAAAGACATATGGATTCTCTCTCTCACTCTCTTTAACTATTCTTTGGTAATAATTACATAAGAATGTATACTCATAAACATGCATAAATATTACGTAGATACATATGTACTTTTATACATACATAAGCTATACCTTCCTTATTTAATATTACAATTTAATTACTTCCACACTTTTACTCGCATATTCTTACATTGGATACACTTTTTTAGTTGACTTGCACTATGAGTGGATTGTTGAAAAGTTGCATGTGTGTAGAAATGTTATCTTAATAGTTAACTATTAGAGTAATATGAAATATGGAAATATCCTTTCTATGGTTGTAATGCTTAATTGAATGGATACTATGTCTTGTCAAGTGAATTTGGTTCCTAAGATAATGAGTGTCATGAAATGTGGTAATTATGTCTTAAATGGAGTTTTTCATGGTTGCAATGTTGATCAATTCCTTGTAATTAATTTTTGATGTTGATAAGAATAATCAATGTTATTTTGAGTTATTGATTTTATGGAGTCTTTTGTGCAAGGTTGTGGTAGACTTCCAGAGGCTTGGGGAAAAGTATTTTGTATGTGGATTTTATGATTGTTTCATTTGAAGAATAATGTATGAATATTTTATGATTGTTCATTTTGAGATGGTTGTTTATGTATTGAATGAGTTACATGGGCTATTTTACTTGCATAGTATATTCTCCATTATAGTTGAGACTTGTGTGTGAGATGGTTTATGCCTCGCCTTGTTGTGCATATTTATGAGGTTTTATGATTTGTGCAAGTTGGCTTTGCCCTATTGATTTTATTGGGTCTCCTATGACAACCTTGTATTCCCTTGTCTCTTGTTTCCCTTGATATTGAGTTCCTTTGGAAGTGGTGTTACTGTTATTTGATATTGTACTGCACTTGTTCTTTGATGTTATGTTAGCCTTTGTGTGGTCATTTGTCCCTTGTCTATCTTGTCGTGGGACCTTAATGATATCTCCTAGCACGGGGGGGTGGACCTTAGGGTTCCACATGGTTGGGTGGAATGTGCCTTGTTCTCCACTGGGTTCCCTCACTTTCTTCATGTTTGTGGTGATTATTATTGGTGATGTGGACTTCTGCATTTGTTCCAAAGCGAGTGGACTAATTTCATATACTTGTATTGTATTATAATCAGTTGTAACATGTTTACACTCTAATGTATATTCTTCCCAATAGATCTCGAGGAAGAAGTGATGTAAAGGTGTAATTTGGTTATTCTATATTGTACTCTCTCGTGTAATGGGAAATGTCAATTATGTACCTTGTTTATTTTAGTTAATGAAATTGACTCTGAATGGTATCTATTGTTGTTATGTTATGGTTAATTCATATTGGTTGTGCAATTAAATATGATGGATTAAATATAATTTCATATTGCTAAATTAATCTTGTTTAATTTAATGATAGTGATGATTTATTATTCTTATTAGTAGGTTAATGGGATTCTAGTATCTTATTCAGGAAACCTTAGAGTACTTAGGTTTAGTATTTGAGTTGTTGTTAGATATGTAATCTTGTGTATATTGCACTTAAAAAAATGTTTCATTTTTATGTGTTATTAGAGTGTTTTCCTCTAGGGTTTTGTGTCGGGGCATTACATACTCCATATTAGGAGATGGGTGTTTATCATAGGTATTTTATACTAGATATGATTGAACAAGAGTGGCACATGTGATACACTTAGCTAAGTTAATGATTTAACTAGTATAGCTTGTGTTTACTCCTAGGATTGTTTATCCAATATGGGAGGGAGCTTTTATATTTACTTGTTAAGTAGGTTTATTCCAAGTAGGTTAAAATGGTGATAGGTTATCTCTAGGATGATAGATTATCCATTGAAGGAAATACCTATGCATATTTTAAGATTACCTTAAGTCAAATCGACCTTGAGTAGTGTATGTGATAGATGACCCTCAGTAGAAATACTTAATGAAATACTTTGGCCAAAGTAGTGTGCTGACCTTTAGATCCACTGTTAGTTCATCGTGATCCAGTATTACATGCTAGTCTGAGATTGTGGGATTACAAATTTCTATTTATGTAGGACACAACACTAAGCCCATTTGATTGTCGTTATTGATTACTCTACCAATCTCTTTGTCGAAGGGAATGGCCATCTATTAAATGATAGATGTGTAGGGGACTGCATTATAAGTCTGTGGTTGGTGAAAAAGCGCTTGAGTGATGCTTCTCCTCCACAAAAGACAACATAAGAACCAATATTTGAAAGGAAGGATCTTGGACCGTCTTACAACTATTTGTTCCAAAGCTCATGGAGCTATGTATGTAAATGTTTGCATTCTTGTATTGAGGTAACTTATGAATTCTTATAATGAAATGGAATTATGATTGTATTACATATTGCATCTTTTTTCGTATATTCTCAATAAAGAAAATAATTTTATTTATTGCAATGGCTTGTTATATGTGGTATCAGAGCTACCAGGTTTACCTCTAGAACCTATTAGCTCATCATCCTTTCCATCCAATGTTATCTACTATTGAGAATTCTTGTGTTAGGATGGTGCATCTTAGATTAATAGCTCAAAATTCAATAATTAAAAATGAGCACTACCTCAAAGCCAAGAAGGAAAGGGAATCCATCATTAGAACAATCAAGGGTACCAACTACGACAATCTCATCTGGTTGAGTGACACTGAAACCTTTAGTCACACACTCTCTTAGTTCAATGATGTGAAGAGAAAGATGAAGATGGGGGCTATGTACAACTACCTACCAACCATCTCACTAGAAAATTTTGAGTCATTACCATTTTCCAGGGATATGCCCTCAAAAGAAAGTGTTAGTCTAGCATTCATCTTTAGGGACCCTAGAGTTCTTCCATTGGAAAAAGTAATAGTAATATCTTCGAGTAATGAGTCTGAGGGATATGTACCACAAACACCGCCAGATGAGAAATAGACTCATGAAGAGATATCTGTGAAAAGGGTAGACTACATTGTTGATGACACCATATTGGCATTGCCTCTCATAACTATATATCAAATGATAAATCTGAAGGCTATTATCCTTTTTTGGGATAGTTACGAACAAATGAGGGATGAACAGAAAGATAGGGAACAAAAAATGTCTCAATCTGTAGGTTATACTCCCCTAAGTTATGTGTCAGAGAATGAATCTGAAGGATACTCTCCACTCGACTATCTGAATAGTCACTCCATGTAATTGAAGGGATATTGAAATCCTCTTAAAATGAATAAAATTAAGTGTTTATAAAAAAAAAAGTGTGTTCTTAATCTTATGTGGAAATTCTTTATGTGCATGTGAATTCCATTTTAAATATTTTCCATAATATAGTTGATAACATAATTTAGTCTAACATGGATAAACATTCAAGTAAAAGACCAATCTCGTAAGAATGGTAAGGACACGAACTAATCCTAGCGGAAGCGAAGAGCTTGGACAAGGAACTACTAGAGTTGAGGCTAGAATTGACCAAATTTTGGCAAGGTTGGCTAATCTTGAGAAGGAAAGAGTTAAGGATAAGGTAGAGAATGATGTTCCCATTAATGAGCATGAGGGATAAAACTCTTCCCATGGACATAAAGAAACCCATGATCATGAGAAGGAAAAATCACCTACACCATCGGAAGAAAGGAATAAGAAGCTTGTGGCTTCCAAACTTTCCAAGGATATGAAGAAAATTATTCCACCCAAGTTTGATGGTAGTGTTGGAGGTGATGAGGCTAGGGTATGGCTTGTCCAAATGTAAAAGTATTTTGAAATACGAAATAATGATGAGGTTACTAAAGTCGTGTAGGGTGTGTATCAGTTAGCAGGAGAAGCCTCTAACTGGTGGATGAACAAGAAGTTGGAACTTAGTATTAACTCGTGGAAATTACATGGGGGGAATTCATGGAGACTTTACGTAAAATATGGTTGTCACAACTCTACTATGACCAAAAAATCTTAGATTTTCAAGTTTTGAAACAAGGTAACATGACGGTCAATGAGTATTGGGAGAATTTTACCCAACGTTTGCACTAGATGTTCCCATATATCACAAAGATGAGTGCTTTTGCATTAGAAAATTTATAATGGGACTTAACAGTCAAATTGGAGGAGAAGTGGTTATGCATGGTCCAACAACAATGAATCTTGTATATGAGAAAGCAATTAAGTAGGAGCAAAATCTTAGGGCTAAATCCACTAGTTAAGAAAGAAGAGAACAAAACAAGGATGTGGAAGTTCCTAACAAGATAGTTATGAAGAAGGTGGAATTTGTCCAAAATGCTCCAAGAAAAAAGGGAAAGAGATTCCACAATGATGGAAAGGATACCAAAATGAATGAATCTAGCATGGGTAACACCAACAAGGCTAGTGAAAACATCAACAAGTCTGGAGAAACCATAGGGAAAAGGGGGTCGACTACATGATGTTTTATATGTAGAGGGGATGACTATGTTAATGAGTGCCCTAATAAACCATAGGGAAAAGGGGGTCGACTACATGATGTTTTATATGTAGAGGGGATGACTATGCTAATGAGTGCCATAATTTTGTATATGAATTAGCAGATTGCTCATTTCTCTGTTTGAGTTGTTGTCATTTCTAATTTTCTTCTACATTTGCTTTATATGCTTTGATGGGTAATATTCTCCCTTGAGTGTCTACAAAAGATTCTCCCATTTATAGGGTCCTTTTGTTCTACTTTATGTTTTCCAAAATTCTCAGATTATTTGATTTAAGTAACGCCAAGAATCATGCAACATAGCTTGACAAACAGATAAAATTCCCAAACACCCAATATTGCTTAAGGCAAGGACTCTAGTTGGCGCACAACTATTGTTTGTAAATGATTTTGATTCAACGATTGTTTAAAAATATTATTACACTTTGGTTCTTAATGTTCATAAAATATAAGTTTTAGTTCTAATCTTAAAATTTGATTATAAAAATATTATTAAAATTAATTATTTTATAAATTCATAATATTTCTAATTTAAAACTAAAATAATAGAAACTTTAATAATTTTTAAAAAATGATTGTGAAAATATTAGATTAAATTGAACAATATGCTATATTATCAAATGTCTAATTTTTTCCTATTTATAAGAAGCTTAGTGATAATTTTAAAAAATGAAAGAGTTAATGTGAAATGGTAGCCATTAGAGGAAGGTTGGGTCAAATTGAGTATTGATGGAACACATCTAGAGGAAACCTAGGTGTAGCAGGTGTGTGATGTGTTTTTAAGAATTGTACTAGCATTGTGATGGGGATATCAATATATAATATATCTATTAGCATAAATAATTAT
Organism: Sequoiadendron giganteum; assembly: GCA_007115665.2. NCBI lineage: Eukaryota > Viridiplantae > Streptophyta > Pinopsida > Cupressales > Cupressaceae > Sequoiadendron > Sequoiadendron giganteum. The sequence continues at coordinate 272,387,698 of CM021102.1, forward strand.
GTTAAATTTAAAACAGTGTTATATGGCATTCAAGAGGAAATTAAACTTGGGCTAAAGAGATTAATAATAAAGGGAGACCCATTGATAAAAATTAATGTGATTCACAGTGTAAGAGCCTGCAGTGGAAACTAAACAATCTCTTGTAGTGTTGTCAAGAGTTACTAAATCATTTTGATGCTTTCCATATACAACATGTGTACAAAGAAGTAAATAGAGAGGTAGATATGCTTGCCAATGTAGTAGTTGATTTGGAATCGACAAATTGGTAGATGCCAGATTGGAAAGTATGTAAGAATATTATCATAAAGATTCTTATTTTTGTGTCATGATCAAGTAATAAAATGATGTGTTTGGTGGATGAGTTTCAAGGCTTGTTGCTTTTGTGAAATTTTAGATGGTATGTAATTAATAATTGAAAAATGACAATGTTGGATTTTTATAGGTATGTGGGGAGATTTATTGGAACTAGCTAGAGAGTTGTTGTAAATGAAACAAGTGCCACATAGTGGTGAGTACTTGCCTTGATAGTTATTTATATAGCAATAGTGAAGTGTTAGTATTGAGTATTGGAATAGTTTTTGATTAATGTTAAACAGGTTTTGCTAGGACCTAAACCAAAACCAAGTTTTGATGGGGTCCTAGAACCCATTAAAACAGGTTTTGAAGGGACCTGAAACCTAGACTCAAAAAACATGTTGCTAGAAAGATAATCTCATACCATCAGTAGCCCATCAGTAGCAGCACCAAATAGAAAAATTGGGACTACACTAGCTGCAAAAAGGTTTTGAAGGGACCTTGAACCCTTTACAACAAGGTTTTGGAAAGGACCTAAAACCCAGTCAATATAACTAGGTTTTTACAAGGACCTTGAACCCAAAGGTTTTGCAGGGACCTTAAACCCTTTACAACCATGTTTGGAAAAGGAACATGAACCCTTGATAGGTTTTGAAGGGAACTTGAACCCTTTACAATTAAGTTTTGGTAAGGACCTTAAACCCAAAAATAGAGATGACTAAAAATAAGTAGCCTTCTTGTAGCTCCATCCGTCTTGAACAACCATCCCACACTCCACCTCAATAGTATAGGGGCCCCCTCTATAGGAGAGGAAGATGGGAGAGCTCAAACCACCAAAGCAACCCATCTCTTGCACATAACAGCTCCACCTCAAGAGGAACATGAAAAAGAGAAGAGGACTTTCCGTTGAACCTATAGCAAGCAACTCCACCTCAATAGGGGAGGGTTCTATCTCAATAAGAGCAATCTTCACCTCTAGAGAAGAAACCATCTGTAGAATCTAGCCAAAAGAAACCACTCTAGTAGGACAAACACTCACAGCATCCTTAGGCATCAGAAAAGATGGAAACAAGAAAACAAACTTAGAGATCAATTCATCCCACAATAGAGAGAGCACACACTCTGGAGCCTTCAAAATAACCACTTCCAAAGGCTCTATCTATAAATAGAAAAAAAAAATCCCCAAAAGACCTCAACATATTCATACTTCGAAGGGGAAACCATAAAATAAGCTTAAACACAACTTCCACAGAGATAAGAGAAGCAACAAAAGATTCCCCAAAACAAACCAACACAAACCCAAAAAACTCCAGCCTCTACATTAACAAAAACAACACAACCTAGTAGGGGCACAACCAAACCTTTAGCAATAAAAGCACCAATATTTTGAAGAAAAACTTGGAAAAAATCCCAAGCAATAAGAAAAAGAAAAGAAACTCCTGATAGCAAAAGGGGAGATGACAAATAACCCCCAACCGGAGCCAAACAAGAAACAAAGGAAAAGGACCCTCCTTCCACCACGCTAGAAGCTACCCCAAATCCCAACCACAAGACATAGTAGGGGGAAGTAGAATCTAATAAAGAACAATTCGTAGAGAAGAAAGGACAAACAAGCTCGTAGCACCCACAAAGAGATCACCCACGAAGGAAATTCATAGGAAGAACAGGGGACAACAATCCCACCACCAAAGAAATGAAATGACTAAGACATGAAGCAGCTGAGCATCCAAGATAAGAAAAACACCCTCCCAAAGGAAAGGGCCACTCAAAGAGAAAACGCAGGCTTCCAAGAAAACCCACACGATGAAAAGCACACACCCCGCACTTGAAATAGAAGCCTCTGTCTGACGCAAAGGACTCCAAAACAGATCCCAAACAGAAGCACGAGGCACCACAAAAGCTTCATCCCAACCTTCCAAGCAAAAATAAGCTCACCAAAAAGGACCACGGGCTTCCAAACCAGGAAGAAGAACCCACAACACCATCGGGAAAGGACCTGCATCATCATCTTTGGAATCGCCATCACCATCTCCATCGGGAGAAATAAAAAAACCAACGTTGTGACGGTTCCCGCCCACACCCTTCCACTCCATCTTGTGAGTATTGGAATTGTTAAATGGTTGATAATGGTTGATATTTTATATTTTAGACCTAAGATTAATATTATCTAATATAATGTAATTTGTATTATTATAATATATTATTCTTAGTCTAGTATATTAATGATGATTATATTTCACAATTATTGAAGAATTTTTATTAATTTAATCTAATCAATGTAATCATTTTTAAGATAGGCTAGAGCCTTATTGGATTATTTAATGATAGTCAATACCTTATTCTACTTAGTATTTAGATGTGATTTTTTTTGTGTTGTTGTAAGGCTTGTGCGCTAGAAGCACATTTAGTGATAGTCGTCACTATTTGGACTAATTATTGAAATATGTTATGAGATTGTAATTATTTATTTATGTTTATATTTGTGTTGTATTGGTTATGTCCAAGCGAGTGGAAATCACAAGGAGCACAGTGTGTTCTATTATTGATAAGCATTAATAATTAATATTTGTTGTATATTTATTTAGTTTAATAGTAAATACAATATGGCACAATGTACTATCTACATTATTTATTATAATAGCATGTATTTACTTATTGGTTGTACTAGAGTAGGTGTTAACTATTGTACGTTGAGAAAATGTGAACATTCACCGTATAGTCATGATTACTATCTACTTGTTTATTTAATATGAAAAAGCTCATGTTACAAAACTTTGTATAGTTTTATATCTATTTTGGTGGTGGTTTAGAGTTTGTATTACCGATCAAGTCATATGTGAAGCATTGATGGTATTGAACACTTGACATATGGTATATAAAGGAACGTGTCGAATCAAATAAATAAGTAGTGCATGAAATGTTGAAATCATTTTTTTTTTGTGTCAATGGTGTATTGAACTAATTTGGTCAAAGAAAATTAAGATTTCCTAATATAGAAAACCTATGTTTTTTTTATAAATACAATTGTGATACAGTATGATTATATGAATATGACAAATAAAGATTTTAATAAAGCTTCATTATATTGACCAAAAAATTGTTTGGTTATTAGTATTTTTTATAAAGATTTGTGAAAATACTTTTTGCAAAGAGTGGAAGAATATTTTTATAAAATCTAAAAGTATAAGTATAATGCATGCTGGAAACTCTATTAGGTAAAGTAGTGCTATGCAAAAAGAAAATATAGTTTACAATATACTTGTATATTTGTTGTTATAAAGTGGTTCCTGTTACAAAATTAGTAGTTGTGATTTTTGGGTGATAGATAGCTAAACAAACTATAGTCGATAGATAAAATTTGTGGGTCTAATCTATGTAGTTCTAGAAGGATATTTAAGAATTGAAGGTCTATGTTAGAGTCAGCACCATGCAATCCATTATGCAGATAAATTGTAACTATTCTCAATAAAGGGCCATTTTTTAGAATGCAACATAGTAATAGGATATTGTCTTCAAAGTTTTCGTTAACAACATCAATTTTTAGTTTGAACTTTGGAAAATTTTCAAGTGAGAGGGCCAACTGTGCCAATTCCATTTTTTTTCATTGCAAATTGAAGTGAAAAATAAGAAACGAATATCTATAAAGAAAATTGGTTGGCAAAAGAAAAAAATTACTAACGGGCATGTAAAACGTGCTAGTGGAAAGTCGATGGACAATTCTTCCATTTGAGGAAAGCTTTGCAGAAGTTTGATGTCATTGTTATGTAGTATATTAGAGCTATAGACATTTATTTTCCTTAATGATTTGGCTATTGCAAAGCATTTGCGAGAAACAAGAGAAAATTGAATAACCTCTTTCAAAGTAAGTCTTGTGAAAATATGAAAGAAAATGGGCTCTTCTAGAAGTTCCATTAATTATGAGTTAGAAGATTGTAAATGAAAACTTGAAGAAGATTGTAAGTATATGGGTGAACAAATCTCTATAAAAATAACATCACGTAATACGATTTTACTATAATAGTAACTACTTCATTGTATTTATCATTGACATGTGTAGTTTTAATGGGAGGTAAATATTAATTAATTACAAGTGTAAAAATCTCGATTTAATTATATAAATTATTATTGCAAAAACTATAGCAGAAATAATTAAATTTGAGCACTACACTATGGAGACAAGTGGAACTTTTGAAAAATAGCACACTAGGTAGAGTTATAAAAAAGCATCTTGATTATTAACAGGTGAGAGAATGACACACATCTTGATTAATATCATTAGTATAATTATAATTAATATTTAAGAAAATGTGTGAATACGGTGTGTGTGTTAGTTTTGTAGATTTGGTACAGTTTGGATAATAAATATCCTTGTGGGGCTAGATTACCTAGTCAGGTGAGTCATTGAATGAAATGGAAGATTGGTAGCAATTGTAATTAGTTGCTAAAGAAGCTAGGTAGTAAGTTTATATGCTTTGGAATGACTATGGAGTAAAAAATCTTCATGAAAAAGGGTGTTTTTAGTTGCTACGACTACTTGTGTGAAGTAAACATGAGGGTAGGAAATAAAATCTTTAAAGAGGGTTCAAAGCCAAGCAGGAAAGTGGGCATCACCTCGAGGTGTAATTAATTAACGAATGATAGAATGATCAAAACGATGTATGAAATTGCATCACTTGTATAGTACGATGGAGAGGTGTTTGACTTATGACATTAAATTGGCACACTTGAAGGGTGGTTAAATATGGTTGCAAATGGCCTTTTTCTCACTCATCGAAATCATTTTGAGTTGCGTGGAAGTGATATGGATTCTCCTATCAGGTTAACGACCACCAAAAAGCCAAATGGTCTTTCTGTGTGTAATCTCAGACCAAAGACTAGAGAAAGTATTTATGGTTGATGATGTCCTGGTTTTGGAGGCGATCAAGTTCGTAATTGGTCGTAAGTTTTTAGAGTGATGAAAGGTATCGATTAAATACTGATATTTCAGCTAGGTTCATAGCAACACTTCTTGATTCACTTTTATCAAAAGGAGTGATATTGGCAATTGCAAGGTTATTAGTGAGATCTGATCTTTTGGGTGGAGTTGAAGATTTTATTTCCTTTGTGCAACTTGGAATTGGCATAGCATATCCGATGGATCTATGGAAGCTTCTCAAACCTAGCATGGTGGTAAAATTCCACTCCTTTCTCCTAGACATGAAGGGTCTATATTTTTGGAGTCATCAAGACAAGGCATTAAGGGGTGCAAAGTTTTTAAAGAGACTCCTCCTTCTCGAACCTGTGCATAATGTGGATTGGGTAAGGGATTTTATTACTTATTTTCAATGTCTGTATATTGGATAGTACGATTGGTATGAATGCATTGGGTAGGGCATAATTTTGTGGGCAAAACATATTTTGGATAGAAGCAATCAATTGGGACGTTATGCAGTTATTTCTTAGGATAAGAGTTAAGAGTCTGGTTTTGGGATAGTTTTTGGTCTTGGCTCTATGTAGCGAGTGAATGCAACAAAAGTTTGGGTCTGGTGAAATTAATATATCATGATGCAAGATAGACATCCAAATATAAAGGTTTTTTAAAAATTAATATAAACTATGTATTTGTTATGTATCAAAAAAAATAAAATTAATAGTTATATATTAGTAGTTACTTATTAATATAAATAGTATATTATTATAATACACTATAATTGTGTAATCATAGTAATTGATTGAGGCCAAGAATGAATGTATTTTTCTAGATTGGAAACAAATTATTTGTTAGCTAAACTATATGTTATGTCATAGTTTTGTAGATCTGATTTATTACTTAATTATTTCATCAAGCAGTTGTTTGTCTGCAAAGCGTGTAATGAATCCAAAAATGATCTTGTGAACTTATTTGGATATTAGAGATAGTTATTGAATATATAATATATTTAGGATTAATGTTAATATATTAATAAATATACACGATCTAGTTTAAAACCTTGTATTTGTAATTGAATAGATTAGTATTTGTCTTAAATCAAAACTTTACAATGTCCCAATTTAACCTGAAATTTTGTAGAGGCTAAACATTTATGATTTGAATATTTATTAGTGCCAAAGGCTGGTTGTGAGAAAAAAATCACATCATTCTATATTTAGTTCATTTGTTTTTACTCTTATTTTTATAAACTCAACTACTGTGCTAATGGTGGATGATACATAAGAACCTGATCTATTTTATACCATGCACCTTAACAGATGCATAGGACAATTGTCATCATATCACGTGGTTTCCATATGCTCACATCTTATTTCCTTTCGGAAGTGTGTAGTGTTGACATGTGTTTGAACCCTCCTCTAATTGATCTTATAATATATAATATATTACTATAACTATATTATAATATGATAATATAATATTAAATATTTACCCCAAAGATTTCATTTAGATTTATTGACTTTTAAAAAATTAGCATAAACACATTTCAATATACAAATTAATTAAAAATAAAGAAAAAATGATCTATAATGATTCATCTCAGCAACCAATGAATTTAATCTAGGTGGCGCGTGTTTGCAATGTGCGCATTGAATACAAATGAGCTTCTGAAATAGGAATCTTGTGATATGCGAACACGTGGCAACTAAATTTTGATTCAAATTTATTCACATTTTAAAAAAAAATTGTGTAAACTCGTTTCAATATAAAATTTAAACAATTGGTGGGTATGTGTAGGATCATCATGGAAAAAATAGGCCCTTAAGTGGCAATGAAAATTCAGAAATATCAGAGTTAGGCAACTTGACATAAAAATTTGAATAAGTTATCTATATTATTTCAAAAATATGTAAAAATAGAATCTATGGAAAATTGAATTTAGTTTATAAACTACTAGGTTAATTTTTCTAAAAAAAATCTATTTGGTGAAAATTTTGAAATTTCAATGTATTAGTACTTAAATTTCAGGGAAAAAATAAGAAGTAGGTGTCTGTTTGACCACCCTAACCATAATAAAATGATAATATTTTTTTATAAGATTTTAGATGTAGAGGACTCATGTCCGGATGTGGTGTATATTTTTTTATAATTTTGTTTCAAGTAAATAATTAATTATGATTTTTTTATTACAACTTTTAAAAAATATAAAAACTTGTATGTCTGACCACCTTAACTTGGTCAAAACTTCATTAAATTCCTTTTTTTTTTTTAATCCTATAGTATGCGAAGCATAGAATGTGACGCATGTTTTGGATTCAAAAAATATGATACCGTTTGAAAGCTATAGATGTTTTTCTATCAGGCTATCAATCAGGACTTTAGTCATAATTCTAATAGAAAATGAATAATAATTATTTATTAGATTCAAAGTAAATTATAATTTATATTGGTAGAAAGTTGAGAAGCTCCTTTACAAACATTTCATCAATTTTGGGTAAAATAAAAGTCGTCGGCCACATGGGCGAAGTCTAGAAAAGCAAGGTAAGTTGTTAAACATGTTTTTCATGTTGACTTCTTAGGATTGGTAGGTCCGAACCAAATTCCAAAGCAAGCCTGATCCTAATCCCTAGGCATTAAATTTTGTGTCATCATATCGGATATCTGATATGTTTTAGATATGAGTTTTAAAAACTTTATACAATTTTTAATATATGATTTCAAAAATGCAATAAAGTTTATAATTTAATATATATAATATACAATATAGTTTATAATGTAATATATAATATATAACTTATGATAATCTCTTACCGAATTATGTATTTAATATATAATATATTATATTATTATGTATAATATTTCAATATTTTAGTTAATCTATAAATATTTAAATATATATATATATATATTACTAATATATAGAATATTTAAATATTATCTCGTTCCCTCTCTCTCTCCCAAGTCTCTCACTCAATCACTCCTATCTCTCTCCCCTCTACCCTCTCTCTCTCTCTCAACCCTAAACCCCATCTCTCTCCCTATTTCCCTCTCTCCTTCCCACTCTCCCTCTCCTTCTCTCACTCTCCCACTCTCCCTCTCTCTCTCCAACTCTCCCTCCCTCT
>CM021102.1:272396122-272461387 GCA_007115665.2 Sequoiadendron giganteum
ATTTAGTCATAATTATAATAGAAAATGAATAATAATTATTTATTAGATTCAAAGTAAAGTATAATTTATATTGGTAGAAAGTTGAGAAGCTCCTTTACAAACCTTTTTCATTTCATCAATTTTGGGTAAAATAAAAGTCATCAGCCACATGGGCGAAGTCTGGAAAAGCAAGTTAAGTTGTTAAACACATTTTTTGTGTTGACTTCTTAGGATTGGAAGGTCCGAACGAAATTCCAAAGCAAGCCTGAGCCTAATCCCTAGGCATTAAATTTTGTGTCATCATATCGGATATACGTTTCAAATCGGATATCCAATTCAAATTGGATATCTGATTTGAATCCAATATCTGATATGTTTTAGATATGAGTTTTAAAAACTTTATACAATTTTTAATATATAATATATAATTTATGATAATATCTTACCGAATTATGTATTTAATATATAATATATTATATTATTATGTATAATATTTAAATATTATTTCAATATTTTAGTTAATCTATAAATATTTAAATATATATATATCACTAATATAAAAAATATTTAAATATTATCTCTTTCCCTCTCTCTCTCTCCACCTCTCTCTCTCCCAAGTCTCTCACTCAATCACTCCTCTCTCCCTCAACCCTAAACCCCTCTCTCTCCCTCTCTCCCTCCCTCAACCCTAAACCCCCTCTCTCTCTCCCTCTCTCTCCCTCCTTCTCCCACTCTCCCACTCTCCCTCTCACTCTCCTAATACTCTCCTCTTCACTTCCTACTCTCCTTGTAATCTTATCTCTCTCTCTCCTCTCTCCTCAAATCTAAACCATATCTCTCCCTTCTCCCACTCTCCTCTCTCCTCTCAATTCTCCCACTCTCCCTCTCTCACTCTCACTTCTATCCTCTCTCCCCTCTCCCCCCTCCTCCCTCTCCCTCTCTCCTCTCCTCTCCCTCCCACTTCCCTCTTTGCTCTCCCTCTTCCTCTCTCACTCTCTCTCCTTCAACCTAAAACCTCCTCTCCTCTCTCCTACCTCCTCCCCTCTCCTTCCCAGGCACTCTCCCTCTTTCTTTTTCTCACTCTCCTACTCTCCCAACCCAGAAACCATAATTCCTCCATCCCTCTCCTCCCACTCTCTCCTCAAATCCAAACTCCTTTCTCTCTCTCCTCTCCAACTCTCTCTCTCTCCCTCTCCCTCAACCCTAAACCCTCTCTCTCTCCCTCCCACTCTCTCTCCCTCTCTCCCTCTCCCTCTCTCAATCTCCCACTCTCCCACTCTCTACCATTAATCCTTAGGTCTATGTGGGCACAAATCAAATATTCAATTTGTAAAACTTCGATGTGTAGAGCTAAAATCTTACTATTGCAAAACATTTTAAAATGTTTTCCAAATCAGATATCCAATTATATCATATATCAGATTTGTGGGCCATAGAAAAACCCCATGTGGATCATTTTTGTGCATTCCAACAGACCCTACATTCTATTTGTAGCACTTTGCAGGCGACAAACACACAGTTTCAAATAGGAAGAGACAAAGATCAACTTTTTAGAGCATCTTGTACTCAAATTTGTCATAAGGAATGATTTAAAGAAAAAATGTAAGAGAAAGCTTACAAAAGAGAAAATTGAAGAATATAGACAAAGAGATAGAGGTGGTCATAGGAAGAAAAGACAAAGTATGTTAAATATTGTTGAACCTGAGCCCTATGGTCTTTCAAGTGAAGAGGAAATTGAATATGTTCAAGGTGAAAATGTTCAAATTAAGATTGAAAATGTTCAAGGTGAAAATGTTGGAATTGAAGATGTTGAACATGATATTCAAATTGGGAATGAAAATATTGAAATTGATAATGAAAATGTTCAAGGTGGAAATGTTGGAATTGAAGATGTTGAACATGATATTGAAATTGGGAATGAAATTATTCAAATTGATATTGAAAATGTTCAAGGTGAAAATGTTGGAAATGAAGATGTTGAACATAATATTGAAGAAAGTGTAAATTATGTTTCACCAGATTACATGCAAAATGAAGAACCTTGTGTAGAAGAAAGACATATTCCAAATTCAAGACCTTCAAGGACCCCTAAATGGTTAGTTGAAATTTATGATAACATTATAAACAATTTTGAAGGCAAGAGGTCAACACAAACTATTCGATTGTGGGATAGAAGACTTTTCAACCAATATTTTAGCGATAAGACATTGACCGAGCAATGCCATTTTTTTGTACAATTGCTAAAGATGCAAAAGATGAGACCTTTGCTAGCCAAATTGAAGATTCATGTGAACAAGAAGACCGAAAAAAATTCTATTATTGTCAAAAATCTTTTTAATGCTCTCAAGTCTATTGGAAAAAATAACAAGGAAAAATATAAGAGAGTTGCTCGGAGAGTCATTACAACCGCCCTAGTAAGCCATCAATTGAAAAAGGCTCGCTTTATGAGACAAACTTGTATTGATTTTGACATAAATCGTAAAACTTTGGATAGAGCACTTGCAAGAAGAGAAAGAATAGATGATCCTCTTCAAAATGATACATGGGATTTTTTCGAGAGGCTTCCACGTGTTGATAAGAAGCTAACCGATAATGTAAAGCAGTTAATTCAACAATTTTGGCATGATAACTCTAGAATATCACCCAATGCAAGGCACCACATCCTAAACATTTCTTGGAATCAAGCCAAACAATGTTGTTCAACAAATTTATTGAAACACATCCAAATATGGAAATCTCGCAAAGGACTTTTGAAAGTTTGAAGCCATTTTATTGTGTGCCTCTTAAGATTCGTAATACTTGGTGTTGCAAATACCATGTGGATTTTTCAATGTACCATGAACTATTATTCTATATCCGTTCTACTTTTCATACTAATGAAATTTTGTAGAAGTGTGGTGCAATGCATCTTCTGAAATCATCAAGGGACTTGCTAGATCTATTTTTATGTTCTAGAGATGATGGTTCCTTTTTCTATAGAAATGATTGTTTAAATGCGAAGTGCTCACAATGTGGTGGCTTGTCAAATTTTGTTCAATGTTTTCATGAGGGTTCCGAGCATGAATTTGGAAAGAATCTTGTTGAGAAAAAGAGATATGAGATAGTCGAATATACTTTGCAGAGTGGAGGTGAAGGTTCTAGATGCAAGTTGGTTACAAAAGAAAGAATGCAGTGTTGCTATTTTTATTTCAGATTTTAAGGACAATCTTTTCTACAAGTATGCAGGGCATGGTCATAGGTCTCAGTGGTTGGATCAACAATTCAGGATATGTAAGGACTCTTTTCCGATTGGCACTATTATATCATTGGCTGATTTTGCAGAAAACTACACATTGCAACCACAAAATGAGGTACAATCTTAGTATTACAATTCCATTCAGATTGATATTTTTGTCCACATAACATTTAGACATGCACCTGATAGTATACAGGAGGATCGAAAGATAATCAGAGAGTATCATTTTTATATGAGTGATGATAGATCTCACTCGTCCGAGTATGTCCAACATTGTTTCGATAATTTTTTTGAGTTCTTGCAGGAGCATGATATAGCACTAGGTCGACATCTCATTTGGTCAAATAACTACACAAGTCAATTCAAGAATGCTCGTATGTTTTATTGGTTGAGTAGAATTCATGTAAAGAGGGGTGTACCTAATATTTGGAGTTTTTTTGAAGTTGGGCATGGGAAAGGGGAGCATGATGGAACAGGTGCATGTGTAAAGAGAGCTCTAGTTAAGGAGCAATTGAAGATTTCAGGAGAAAAATTCAGTGATGCACGTTCTAGTTCATTGGTGTAGTTCAGCATTGTCACGGGGAGGGACACTTGATTCAATAGTGCACAAATTATTTTGGTTGGTTGAGGAGGGTATAGTGGGAGGCAAATTGGATTGTAATACAACTAAAGATTCTTCAAAGATGCATTCATTTTGAACCTCAAATGCAAGCACATGGACCATTTGGACATGACAATTGGCTTGTTTTTGTCAGAGTTGTATTCAGTGCGAGTGGGATCAATGTGAGTCAAGTGAGTGGGTGGATACATGGGTTCCACAGTATCTAACTTCTTTATCTCAAACTATATCTATGACAAATGACACAATGGAAAGTTCACTTGATTACGACCAGCTTTCATATCTACTACAACCAGGATATTTTTTGTAATTGTTGCACCGTAGGGGAATGAAGAGAGATCAGAATATTGGTTGGCTTGATGTGTTTGGGTAAAGCACAAGCTAACATAATCGATGGAAGATGATGATGGGTTCATGTATCCTACAGGTTCAGTTGTGGTTGCAAGAACTTGGTTGTGAAAATACATGATTAGAAAGAATGGCATACTTTCATTTGAAGACTATGAGAAACACAAAACCATTCTCATGTATTCACACCTTGTTATAGCAACAAATGTTAAGTTGTTGAAGCATCATGCCAAACCAAAGACAAAACAACTATGGACACTTAGTAATGTTGATCATGAAGCAATATTGGATACTCTTAAGCAAAGATATGACCCTTCAGGCACACTTGAATAACATATTCAAGAATGGAAGGTACAATGCTTAGATTCATTAAGTTCATTAGTTTTCTTTATTTAATACTGATATTTTGTATACTATTGCAATGTAGGTGTCTTTAATAGTGATATTTTGTATGTACTTTTGGGATATTTTTGGCACGATTGATCATGGACCTACTACAACAATAGCCAGCTCTGATCCTTTCAGAGAGGTATGCGACAAATTACAATAATATAGATTGGTTATTCAAAGCGTCTTTTATAGTTCTCATTACCATCTCATCATCAATTAGGTCATTTAGAATAATATAGATTGGTTATTCTAAGAATCTTTTATAGTTTGTATTACCAATTCATCATTATTTAGGTTGTTTGGATTAATATAGATTTGTTAGTCTAAGCATCTTTTTTGTTGTGATAATATAGATTTATCATTTGAAAAATTTTGTGATATTCCTAGCACGATTGATCATGTATCTACTGCAACAATAGGCAGCTCTGATCCTTTCGGAGAGGTATGCAATAGATTACAACAATATAGATTGGTTATTCTAATCATATTTTATATTGTATGTAGTTTAACTGCTACCTTGATGGTTTGTACAAGTGTTTGTCACTCCAGAACATCAACATACTACTCTTGTGGAAGACTGTGTCCTGAATGCCTCCAATAGGCAAATTTTGTAAAATTTGAATTTTGAAATGTGAAACAATGTAAAAAGGTCATAACTGTGTATAGGCATAATCTATATCCAGTGATGTTTTTTGAAATATGGGCCAAATGTTTGGCATTATATAAAGGGTATGTTTAAAATGTAAAGATATTTTTGTACTTAATCAAGCTACAACCAAAGGTTTTCTTCCTGGTTCTTTCCTATCGATATGCTTGTTTGAACCAGGTTTTGTAATATCTCCTATTTATATATAATAAATTATAGTGGCTTGCCACTTTTTCCAAAACCAAAAAAGTAAAAAGTTCATGTGAAGGTCATTTCCCATGTAATTGATTCTTTGATCTCGCAAAGTGGAAACAAGGTATTTGGGTGTGCATGATATTCAAGTTCATTGGGTGAGAGTTTTCTGATGCAAGAGCTAGGTGGCTTTAAACAACACAATTACAATTAAAGATGATTTAAACTCCAATCTGATCGTCAAAACCAAACTTGGGTGCAACTTCACTCCCCAAACCTTTCCACACCCTATAAACTCATCAAACATGTCTATTAGGACTTGAATAAGCTTGATCCAACCTTAAATCTTTCTGCCCCCACATTTCATTGACATTAGCATGTTGTAACCACCATTTTTCACCTAATTTCACTCATTTTTGCCATGCATGGCAACTCACCAACTCAACTACAGACCTTTCCAACTCTTTAAACCCACATATTCACCTTATACAATCCTAATAACATCTACCATGGCCATACCATTGAGCTAAAGATCGTACAATAGATGGTATGGACTTTTAACACTTTGGACTCTTAAGGGAAATCGTCGATCCAATGTAGCTTAGAGTGATTCGGCATATTTGGGTGCAAAAGAGGACCCTACCTAGCATAAATGTACCCATCCTAACATGTTGAAATAGTCCGTTTAGTTGTATGAGTTGGAGAATGAAATTTGCACCACTTTGCAACTTTACACTGCTTGCATTTGGCAACTTTTCCCTCAACTAAAAACTCATCACCACAGGAAAACACCTCCGAGATAGAAAAAAATGAGAGAGGTTATTGTAGATGGTTTGAAAATGATCCCATATCCTTAGACGGAGAGTCTATAAGTGTCACATTTTTTGAGAAATATCCCTTCAAAGATTGTTGTCTTTTAGCACTTCGGACTCTTAAGGGAAATCGTCGGTCCAATGTAGCTCAGAGTGATTCAACGTATTTGGGTACAAAAGAAGACCATACCTAGCGTAAATGTACCCATTTGGACGTGTTGGAACATTCTGTTTGGTCGTACGAGTTGGAGAATCAAAGTTGGATCACTTTGCAACTTTACACTGCTTGCATTTGGCAACTTTTCCCTCAACTGAAAACTCATCACCATGGGAAAATGCCTCCGAGATAGAAAAAAATGAGAGAGGTTATTGTAGATGGTCCCAACACAATCCCATATCCTTAGACGAAGAGTCTGTAAGAATCACGGTTTTTTATAAACAACCCTTCAAAGATTGTTGTCTTTTAGCACTTTGGACTCTTAAGGGAAATCGTCGATCCAATGTAGCTCAAAGTGATTTGGCGTATTTGGGTGCAAAAGAGGACCTTACCTAGAGTAAACGTACACATCTAGATGTGTTGGAACAGTCTGTTTGGTCGTATGAGTTGGAGAATGAAAGTTGCACCACTTTGCAACTTTACATTGCTTGCATTTGGCAACTTTTCCCTCAACTGAAAACTCATCACCATGGAAAAATGCCTCTAAGATAGCAAAAACTGAGAGAGGTTATTGTAGATGGTCCCAACTTGATCCCATATCCTCACATAGAGAGTCTGTAAGCATCACGTTTTCCAATAAATAGCCCTTCAAAGATTGTTGTCTTTTAGCACTTTGGACTCTTAAGGACAATCACTGGTCCAATGTAGCTCAGAGTGATGCGGCGTATTTGGGTGCAAAAGAGGACCATCCCTAGTGTAAAAGTGCCCATCCAAATGTGTTGGAATAGTTCGTTAGGTCGTATGAGTTGGAGAATGAAAGTTGCACCACTTTGCAACTTTATACTGCTTGCATTTGACAACTTTTCCCTCAACTGAAAACTCATCACCAAGGGAAAACACCTCTGAGATATAAAAAACCGAGAGAATTTATTGTATATGGTCCCAACATGATCCCATATCCTCAGACAAAGAGTTTGTAAGCATCACGGTTTCTAAGAAATAGCCCTTCAAAGATTGCTACATTTTAGCACTTTGGACTCTTAAGGAAAATCGCTGGTCCAATGTAACTCAGAGTGATTCGGCATATTTGGGTGCAAAAGAGGACCATCCCCAGCATAAACGTACCCATCTGGACATGTTGGAATAGTCTATTTGGTTGTATGAGTTGGAGAATGAAAGTTGCGCCACTTTGCAACTTTACACTGCTTGCATTTAGCAACTTTTCCCTCAACTGAGAAACTCATCACCACAGGAAAACACCTCCGAGATAGAAAAAACCGAGAGAGGTTATTGTAGATGGTCCCAAAATGATCTCATATCCTTAGATGGAAAGTCTGTAAGCATCATGTTTTTTGAGAAATGGCTCTTCAAAGATTGTTGCCTTTTAGCACTTTGGACTCTTAAGGAAAATCGTTGGTCCAATGTAGCTCGGAATGATTCGGCATATTTGGGTGCAAAAAAGGGCCATAACTAGCATAAAATTTCCCATCCAAATGTGTTGGAATAGTCTGTTTGGTCGTACAAGTTGGAGAATGAAATTTGCACCACTTTGCAACTTTACACTGCTTGCATCTGACAACTTTTCCCTCAACTGAAAACTCATCACCATGGGAAAATGCCTCCGAGATAGAAAAAACCGAGAGAGGTTATTGTAGATGGTCCCAACATGATCCCATAGCCTCACATGAAGAGTCCGTAAGAATCATGATTTTTCAGTAACAACTCATCAAAGATTGTTGCCTTTCTACACTTTGGACTCTTAATGGATTTCACTGATGGTACGTAGCTCGGACTGCTTCGGCTTGTTTGGGTGCAAAAGGGAACCATATCTAACCTAAAATTACCCATCCGAATGTGATGGAACATTCAGTTTGGTCATACGAGTTGTAGAACAATATTTATCGATGCCCTTACAAGTAGTTTTCAGCCTCCAATTGAACTCCAACGTTGATTTTTGCGCGAAAAAAAGCCATGAGACCATAGCTTGCTGCGAAAAACTAGTCAAAAACCTTTATTTCAACCCTACCACAACTTCTAGACTCCTATCTTTCACTTCCCTTTACAATTTTAATAATTTTCCTTCAAAAGACTACATGGCAATTTTGACAATTTTGAAGCAAGAATGCATTTTTGGCATATTGGACCCCTAGACTCAAAGCTTCAACTTAATACACCTTAAATGGTATTCATTGACCTTATTTAGCATAAATAGATCACACCTAACCTCTCAACCTATCAACCTATCAACCTTCAAATGTGTAATCTTGCAAATAGTAGATTAGGTGGGAAACTAGAGAGGAAGAGTTGATGGTGAGTGGCCTAGTGAAGGCTAGAGAAGAAGATTTTGAGGAATATGGTGTTAGGATAGGGAATTTTCCTTGGTTGTCATATTTGGTTGTATGGTAGATGTATGCTACTATGGGGATGGTTCTAACCATAAAGAGCCTGAGAAATATTGTGAAGAGAAGAGTTGAAGGGCAAAGATACATGTCTAGTTGGCAAAAGCTTATGGAAGAGCATGAAATAGAGATACTAATGTATGGATGTTTAGCTTTGTGTACTGAATTTTTGTGCGAAGGTGTCAAATCTTGGGAAACACCATTTGTAGGTGTCAATGAAGACAAATAGCAGCAAGAAGATCCATTTGAGAAGGATCAAGCATGGAAAGACCAAGACAACGCAAAGCATGAAGGGTACAAAATCCCTCGGATGAAGATTTCCATGCAAGTGACTTGGAGCAAGTTTGAAGGGATTGTGAAGAAGATAGGAGTAGACCTATGGAGTGACTTATGGGTATAAATATTTTGTACCCATGGAGTATGGTGCAGGAGCACCTAATACATGTAAGATTTCATGAATTGACAAGGCCATTCCTCCTTCTGTATAGGCTATACATCAGAAGAATGGGCATGAATTAGATAGGGGTAGGTGTAGGAACAAGTTTTTAGGGGTGATAAAGGGATTAGAGTGGTCGGAGAAGGTTGCCCTGTTAAGAAACACAGATTTTTGTGCCTTTTGAGTAAGGCTAGAGAGTGAGTTTTTGAGAAGTTGAATGAAAATAGGTTGGAACTTGTTGGAAACTATGGGAACAAGTGTATTTAATGGTGTTTAAGAGGTCTGAGTGATTAAGAGTAACTCAAGAAGATTAAAAGTGTGAAACCCTAGTTGGAAGGGGCAAAAACAAGGTAAAATTAGTGATTTTACAAAGAAAGTGTAAGCCAAATTATGGGGCAGCATAATACAATGATGTTTTAAGTTTAAGAAGACAAAATTAAGAGGGAATGAAGTGGTTTCAGGATTGAGTGAGGTCAGATCATACAAGTTCCAATAAGCCCTACCAACAAGCCAGTGAACTGTTTGATAAAAAGCTTTGGTAGACATGTATGAAAAATGTGGTAGCATAGACAAGGTAGTGGACTATTTGAAAAAAAGCCTCAAAGAAATGTGGTCTCATATAATTCCATGACAAGCAAATGCAATTGACAGCTACTCCTAGTTTTTAGTTATGCAATATGAAGTAATTGTATAACTACTTAGGTTGACTTTGTAAAAACTATATTGCAATTGAAAATTTTCCATCTATGAACATCTAGTTGTTAGTTATGCAATGTGAATTAATTCTTTGAGTTTGAAAGATGTGCAATGCAATGTAATCAACAATACAAATATAAACTACATAATATAACCATTCTTTTTTATGCTATTGTACATTGATATTTAACCATTGCTCAAGATAAAATTTTCAAAGAGTTTAATCATGCACATGAGGAACAAATTAATTTTTATTGTCAACTTCTATATAGTAAATTATCCAATAATCAAGTGTATGTCCATATACAAAAATGGCATCGATGCCAACTCAAACAAAGTTTTACAAAATGTGGCATATGCCATCTCAATATCTATTCAAAATTTACATGCCAAAATGTCTATCTCATCCTAAACTACTGGTGGATCATCAAAATGGAGCTTCTTTGAAGCACTTGTTGGCTCTGAAGGTAGCTGCACAAGAAAATCCAAACCACAATTGAGATTAGTTATACTATATAATTTAAAATCGAATAATTAACATCAAAATCAATATACATTGAATTCTAATTGAACTCTAAAATTGAAATCTTGATTACCTGAAATATGCGTCTCTTCAAAGGGTCGGGAGTCCTAGAATATACCAAACCAACTTTTGAAATGCCAATCTATATATGTGAACAAAAACATAAAATTGATCCAAGTTAGCATATGATTATTGGTAATAGGAACATATTTACCAAACACAAAATAAAATAAACACATACCTCTTTAGGTTGATCTTTTTCTTTATCTCCTTCAGGTGTTTCAACACCTCCTCCTTGAGGTGTTCCAATACCTACTCCTTCAGGCATTGTGTCACTTGTCAACAACGATGTATAGCTCATAATCACATATACATAAAAATGACAAGTACATATGAAACTACCAATCTATGTCGATGTATGTATAATCAATATAAGATCTTAAAAATCTTAATTCAATCCAATTTGAGTTCAATTACCTTCCCCTTATCTAACTTTGCACCTCCATATTCTAGACGAGGTTGCACCTCACTCGCACTAGGTATTTCCTACAAGAGGAAAATAAGATAAACATATAAGTTATTATATAATTTCATTAATGACAATTCAAATGACAAGCAAGTATATAATAAAAAATGTAAACGAGTGAGTGTGAAAATATATACTGTGTGTGTGTCGAGGCCAAATGAAATAGCCCTAAGGGTGCTATCAGTCACCCGTGTGAGCTCCTCCTCAGACATCAACTGTTAAATAGACCATGTAAATAAATATTAGTACTTGATACTATCTCTTATTAATATTCATTTAAAAACAAATGCAATTTATGAATTTACAACTTAAATCTTACCTGTGTCACTATTCCAACATCCCCCTCTCTAGCAGGAGAGGAATCTGTAGGGTGTGCTCCACTCCCCTGCAACTGATCTATAATGTCCACATCATGGAGGTCATAATCAAAAGTGTCCAAGGGATGCTCAACGGGTTGTACAAGAGGACCCAAGCATATCTGGTGGCACATAGTGCAAGTATGTGGCACACAAATATGTGGACCTAAGAGGATGATGCAGAAGCACTCGAGCCTTTGCCAACATCACCAGAATGTGGCTGAGCTACTGTAGAAGCATGCAAAACCAAATGACCACTCAAAGAGTGAATAGCCTGAATAGTCTATGTGGTTGCATCCTAGATAATCTCTGGATGATATACTGGAGGTGGTGGAGGAAGGGGAGGAGGGGGCACATTGGGCATGAGACTACTCTAACTACCCCTGGTCTATCCTGGGGCATACCTCCATCGACGCCCTGGAAGGGTTTAATGTCAAAGTAATTGACATGATGCCCTAACACAAACTCAGCATATAATTTTTTAATAAAGTAAAATGGTATATCAGAATTGTTGTTCGATGGTTTATCAAAAACCATACACCAACGATCCCAAAAGTTATCTACAATGTCCCTATTCATGCACCATTTTATAGAAATTTTTGTTTTATTAACATTCACTAGCAAACCGGTGCGGGGGTTAATGAATAAAGAGGCTATTTGGGCTTTGGTTATTTGGAGATCTTTCACATCATCGTAAGACAATCCACATGCATAATATTCCCTCATGTCTTCTCGCCATGAATGAAAGGCATTATGTTGGGTGGAGAGGGTTTCTATATTTTTAATTATTTCCTTCAATGTGTTTGTCATATCTCTCAATCGAGGGATTGCCTTATAAACTTCACAAATGCCCCTCAATTGCCCCAATTTTTCACCAATTAAGTCTTCAATTGGTGGTTGCGGAGGTGGTGGAGCATTTGGCATTTGTGCATTTTCATTCTCAGCCATAATACCTGATTAAAGTTAAAAACCAATTAATCTAATTAAAATTACACAATATAAATGAAATTATTGTAAAAAACCCTAGTTTTTAAATAAAAATCCAAAAAAAACCCTACTTTTTCACAAAAATCCATAACAAACTCTAGTTTTTGATAAAAATGCATCAACAACACTAGTTTTTAATCAAAATCCATTTAAAAACATTAATTTTTAATAAAAATTCATTATAAACTCTAGTTTTTAATAAAAATCAATAAAAAACCCTACTTTTGAAAAAAAAAATCATAAAAACTACTTAAAATTAAAAGAATCTAATTGAAAAATTGATTAAAACATTAAAAAACCCAAAAACTTACCTTTCAAATTGGATATCTGGTGAAAACGGATATCTGATTTTGACTTCTCCCTATGCACCCACGTTCAAAATGTGTGAAATGACTTTAACAAGCCGTTGTTTTTTATTTATATAGTTTCCTCAAATTGGATATCTGATCCAAATAGGATATCTGATTTGTAAAAATAGCTTTGGGCATTTCTTTGGAGCAATGTACTGACACTCGAGCCTAAAAAAAGTCAACTCGACATTTTCACCTTTTTGAGTCGATCCAAAATGCAATTTTTTCCCATTGCCACTTTTTGGCCCATCATGATCCTACACATACCTTGGTATCGCATTGCTAATAATGTTGTGCACCTTATCTAATGCATAGGATGGGTGTCACAATTTCACATAGTTCCCATATCCTAATTTCTTCTTTCCTTACAGAAGCAGGGTGATCCCATATCTTTCTTCTATAGATTCTAAATATATTTTTTTCAAAAAATTTGGAACCATATTGCACTTCTTTTTCTATCTCCTTTGAAAACTATTTTTTAATAGTAAACACCATTTTTAAAGAGTGGTGTTACTGGCTAACACATAAATTTTTTTTATGAAGGATGAAATTCTAAATTTTTCAAATTTAGATTCATAACTACGATATCTAGTGCATGGAATTGGTTTCATAGCATTTCATTGAATATTTTTTCTTAATTAAGTTTCAAAGTCAAACGAGTTATAAATTAGACATGATTTGCTGGCTAAAACATAACTTGTTTGTATGTATTGAAATTCAATTTATCTTTTGTTGGATCAAGGACATCAATATCTAGTGCAAAGATATTTTTCAGATTTTCTTTTTGATAATCTGCTATTTTTCCACATATGAAGAATTAAGAGCTTATTTTTTTGTGAAAAACCTACATTCACAAGAAATAAAAAATAAATATAATAATCAAATTAAATTATTTTAAAATTATACTTTTTAGGAAGCTTATAATAAGGACTACATAGTTACAAAAAATAAATTTTAAATGAATTCATTTGATCCCCCAAAAGGTGAATCAAAAGTGGTTTTTTATTAGCATTTTGATAGGTGTAAAGAGGGCCTCTGTTAGGTATGGTTTAAAACTAGCAGGGTTCTATCCAAGGGGGTTTGATCTAAGGTGGTTTAATCAAACCCTCTTCAATTGGAATCCTTTAAATGGAACTTTTCAAGGCTTAAATTATTATATTTTCTAAAAATATGTGATTTCAGTCAAAATCAAGATCTCTCAGAATGTGTAAACCACTATTGTGGGATCACCTAGTACGCAGTGGTCAAGTGTGTCTGAATCCTCCTTCAATGGAGCTTATCATATAGATTAACAACTCTTTAATAATTATTAATCAACAGTAAATAAATAATAATCAATTATTAATTTAATGTGTAGATATATATATATTTATATATGTATATATATGTGTGTGTGTGTGTGTATTAACATTATAGTAAGAGAATAATTTTACATATGTAAATAGTTGATTATGTTTGATATGTAAATTAAGTATTGAATAGGTCAAGTTGATTTACTTAAATTCAATTAATTAAAAGGATTTGATTTATATCTTATATAGATAAATAATCTTTTAATTGAAATATGGAATAAGAGGAAATGAAAAATATAATTAATATGGAAGTGATGTATTATATGGAGTCGTTCTTGGTTGCATTATTTATTTGGGTCCTTGTTTTAAATAATGTGTTGATTAGTGAAATTAAGGTGATTTTGGGCCATTTCTTTAAAGTGGGAGTCTTTAGCGCAAAGTGGATAAGGTTGCTTTCAGAGGCTTAGGGGAGTAGTTAATTGGTTGAGTTTTATGTTGTTCTGTTGAGTTGGTTGATAATATTCTTGAGATGTGTACATGAGGGTCTTTAGCCTTGCACTACTTTCTTATTATTATGGTTGGGATTGTGTGCGAGATGGTTCATGCCTCGCCCTATGCTCATGTGGTTTTGTAATTTGTGCAAGAAGGCCTTACACTGGTTGATGTTTTGGGTCTTATAGTGGTGTATAAGGGGAGTGGCTCTCAATGGGGGCCGGAACCCAAAGTGGTATCCAAGGTAACCCATTTGGGAGTTGATTAACTCAGTGATAACCTAATTAATATATTAGGGGGTTGGGTAGTGTTCACACTAATTAAGATAATTGGATGCCTCACCCATGCCTATAGTGATTGTTTAGGCTAAGGATGGGTTGAGAAGGCTTGGTTGGCAAGATCAACTTCCTTGTCTTCACGAGAGGAATGTTGGTTCTGCATGTGTCATCCTATGGGGTCGAGACCTAGAGAGAGGTTTCTAGGGTAACCATAGATGGGGGTCGGCATCTTGTGAGTGATTACCAGGGTAACCCATGTTAGGGACATGTGATGTCACTCTTCCCTATAGCAACCTACCATTCCCTAGTCATTTTTTCCATTTTTTCATGTGTGTGCCTCTAGAAGCGATGACTCTATTATGTGATGTCATGTTGTACTTGTTATGTTGGAGCCATGTTCAATACTTTTGTATTAGCCTTGTGTCTTCTTGACTACTTGATGCAGTGGGACCTTATTGTTATCTCCTAACATGGGAGCTGGACCTTAGGGTTCTACATGGTTGGGTGGATTGTGATATTTCCTCCATTGGGTTTCTCAGTTATTGTTCATGAGCATGGATGATGTATCTTATGTAGCAGATTTTGGATCTTGTACTAGTTCGAGAGATAGTTGCACATGTTGTGTATTGTATATGTATCTTATTCGTATCATGCAATGTAATCTTGATGTATCCTTGTCATTGTATTAAGGGAAGCATTGATGTAAACTTGTAACAATGTAATGGTGTACCCTCATGTAAGGGAGTTTGTATATGTACCTGTAGTTCTATATATATATGATCTTTGATGATTAATTATCGGATGTTGTGATATGGAAAATGTATGTGTTTAATTATTCTATGCAATGGATTTAAAATGAACTCATAATGTTATTAATTTATGTTGTATGTTTAGATCTTAGTAATTATTTTTCTAGTAATGTCACAATGGAAACTTATAGGACATGGCTTAGCTTTTATATTATGTTTAGATTCAGTTTACATTTCATGTTATTTCACTTTTTAAAAAAAAATTGTACCGTTATTGTAGTTAGATGTGTTGTTCTTTGGGGTTCTTTGGTGAGGCATTACAAGGGGACTGGAAACATATTCTAAAGGGCACACTTTTGAGCCAAAGGTGCAACAATATTGGGGAGAAAAATTGAGGCCAGGTTACTCAAGATTACACTTTAGCCTACAACCTGTCTCTTTCTTCAAAATACCTTTTAATAGTTTGAACTTCCCCAGAGTCTTTGAAAATAGCCTTGATGGAGAAACCCATACCTTATAAGCACTTGACATGCTCAATGGCCTTCACTTTCAATCTTCTAAACTAATAACACTTCACAAGTAAGATCGCCTTTCTGGTCAATATTACTTACATTTGAATAAAAAATGGCTTTTGTGGTCAATATTTACATCTAAATAAAAAATATTCTTGTATAAATACTAGAAATACAATCAAATGTATTTAGAATCTGGATGTGCAATATTAAGTAGGTGAAGAACCTTGGAAATTTCCATGTTGGTTGGCATCTTTTAGTTTTCAAAATTTTGAAGCAGAGAAACGCATATGTAGAATTAAAGTTGCAATAATGCAAATAATGTAGAGGATGAAGAAAAAGAGTAATAAAGAATAATGTGTCAGTTGTTTACTTTTAGCCTATGCAAGTCAGTAATTTGTAATAGAACTATGTTATACTATTTTATTTTCTTCATGAAAAATTGCCATCAACAATTTTTCATCAATAACGTACTTCCCATTTTGCAAATCCATAATACACTGTGACCCTAACTAGCCTACGAATAGACTCTTGATGTAATTACAAGAATCAATTCATAGGAAAAAATCATGAACATTTCATGTAGTTGCTATTTGAATTTTGGATATTTGAGAGTAGCCAGTCATACCCTTTGACCTTGTCAATGCTTATCACATTTGTGTGCATGATAAATCATATTCTTTGACCATATCTTTGCAATTTTTTTGTTGTCTATCTACATAACATCCTTCTCTACAATAACTCATGGGATGAGCACTTAGTTGTTGTGCAGAGGGTTTTAGATCTTTGGTTGCATTATCTCCAAGACAAAATGAAGAAATTATTTAGTCAAAACTCATTAAGTACTTGTATTTTACTTGGGAAATGTTTGTTGTTTCATCAATTTGATTTGTTAGTTTGGATAAGGTCTCGTGGAAGATATTGTCCTACCATGAGCAGAAGAAGTTTATTAGTGTTGAGATGTGGCATATGAGAAATATTTTCACATGTAGAACCCTATCTAGTTTGTTGCAGCTTTCCTTAGAAATTAATAGCATAATATATGTCAAAGAGAATCTATGTTGAAAAATCCATCTCTTCTTGTATTGAGCAATAAAGTCCACTTTGATTCTTCAAAACAATAAGTTGCTAAAATTATTTTGTAAATGAATCAACAGATTGCTCATTTCTTTGTTTGAGTTGTTGTCATTTCTAATTTTCTTCTACATTTGCTTTATATGCTTTGATGGGTAATATTCTCCCTTGACTGTCTACACAAGATTCTCCCATGTATAGGGTCCTTTTGTTCTACTTTATGTTTTCCAAGGTTCTCATATTGTTTTATTCAAGCAATGCCAAGAATCATGCAACACAACTTGACAAACAGAGAAAATTCCTAAACACCCAAGTGGGACATTGTGCAGTTATTCCTTAGGATACGAGTTAAGAGTCTAGTTTTGGGATGGTTTTTGGTCTTGGCTCTATGTAGTGAGTGAATGCAACGGAAGTTTGGGTCTGATGAAATTAATATATCGTGATACAAGATAGACATCCAAATATAAAGTTTTTTTTAAAAATAATATAAACTATGTATTTGTTACATATCAAAAAAATAAAATTAATAGTTATATATTAGTAGTTACTTATTAATATGAATAATATATTATTATAATACACTATAATTGTGTAATCATAGCAATTGATTGAGGCCAAGAATGAATGTATTTTTCTAGATTGGGAACAAATTATTTGTTAGCTAAACTATATGTTAGGTCATAGTTTTGTAGATCTAATTTATTATTTAATTATTTCATCAAGCAGTTGCATGTCTACAAAGCATGTAATAAATCCAAAAATGATCTTGTGAACTTATTTGGATATTAGAGATAGTTATTGAATATATAATATATAATATATTTAGGATTAATATTAATATATTAATAAATATACACAATCTAGTTTAAAACCTTGTATTTGTAATTAAATAGATTAGTATTTTTCTTAAATAAAAAATTTACAATGTCCCAATTTAACCTAAAATTTTGTAGAGGCTAAACATTTATGAGTTGAATATTTATTAGTGCCAAAGGTTGGTTGTGAGAAAAAACTCACATCATTCTATATTTAGTTAGTTTATTTTTACTCTTATTTTTATAAACTCAACTACAGTGCTAATGATGGACAATACATAAGAACCCGATCTACTTTATACCATGCACCTTATCGGCTGCATAGGACAACTATCATCATATCACGTGGTATCCATATGCTCACATCTTATTTCCTTTCAAAAGTGCACAGTGTTGACATGTGTTTGAACCCTCCTCTAGTTGATCTTATAATATGTAATATATTACTATAACTATATTAAAATATGATAATATAATATATTAAATATTTACACCAAAGATTTCATTTAGATTTATTAACTTTTAAAAAATTAGCATAAACACATTTCAATATACAAATTAATTAAAAATAAATAAAAAATTGGTTTGTAATGATTCATCTCAACGACCAATGAATTTAATCTAGGTGGTGCATGTCTATAATGTGCGCATTGAATACAAAATCAGATTCTAAAATAGGAAATCTCGCAATATGCAAACATGTGGCTACTAAATTTTGATTCAAATTTATTCACATTTTTTAAAAAAATTGTGTAAACTCGTTTCAATATAAAAGTTAAATGATCGGTATCTCATTGCTAATAATGTCATGGACCTTGTTTGATGCATAGGACAGGTGTCACAATATCGCACAACTCCCATATCCTAATGTTTTCTTTCCTTATAGAAGTAGGGTGATCCCACAATACTAGTTTACAATTTCTGGCCAAACTGGACATTGAAATGATTTTTTTAAACTTAATCTTCACTTTCAAACACCTATAGCGGCTAAACCGTGAGGAATTTGAAGATGATGCAAACTAGTGATTTGTGGCATTTTTTCTATAGATTCTAAATATATTTTTTTCAAAATTTTTGGAATCATATTGCACTTTTTTTTCTATCTCCTTCGAAAACTAGTTTTTAACACTAAACACCATTTTTAAAGAGTGGTGTTATTGGCTAACACATAACTTTTTTTTTATGAAGGATAAAATTCTAAAAAAAATTGAATTTAGATTCGTAACTACAATATCTAGTGCATGGAATTGGTTTCATAGCATTTCATTGAATATTTTTTCTTAATTAAGTTTCAAATTCAAACGAGTTATAATTTAGACATGATTTGTTGGCTAAAACATAACTTTTTTGTATGCATCAAAATTCAATTTTATTTTTTGTTGGATCAAGGACATCAATATCTAGTGCATAGATATTTTCAGATTTTCTTTTTTGATAATCTTCTATTTTTCCACATGTGAAGAATAGAGAGCTTGATTTTTTGTGAAAAACCTACATTCACAAGAAATACAAAAATAAATATAATAATCAAATTAAATTCATTTAAAATTATACTTTAAAAAGCTTATAATAAGGACTACATACAAAAAGTAGATTTTAAATGAGTTCATTTGATCCCCCAAAAGGTAAATCAAAAGTGGTTTTTTATCAGCATTTTGATAGGTGTAAAGGGGACTCTATTATAGGTATGGTTTAAAACTGACAAGGTTCTATCCAAAGGGGTTTGATCTAAGGTGGTTTGATCAAACCCTCTTCAATTGGAATCCTTTAAATGGAACCTTTCAAGGCTTAAATCATTATATTTTCTAAAAATATGTGATTTCAGCAAAAATCAAGATCTCCCAGAAAGTGTAAACGACTATTGTGGGATCACCTAGCACACAGTGGTCAAGTGTGTCTGAATCCTCCTTCAATTGAGCTTATCATATGGATTAATAACTATCTAATAATTATTAATCAAAAGTAAATAAATAATAATCAATTATTAATTTAATATGTCTAGATATAATATTAATTAACAATTATTAGTTATTATTTACTAATTACTATTATATAATTATTTTCATTAGTACATAACATTAAATATATTATATATTTAATAATCATTAATATATAATATTATTTAAGTTAATATTTAATAATTATGTAAATAATATATGATGCTTGTTCATTATAGAAATGATGGTCATCATTATATATATTTAGCATTAAACATATATTATATAATTTACATAATATTAAATATATTAAATACCATCATATATAATAATAATTAATACATGTTAGATATTTGTAAATAAATCATGTATGGATAATATAATATTATTTATAATTAATAATTAATATTAGTTAAACTATATTTGATATATAACAGATTTGATATTAACGATAATAATTTTTTATGAAATAACTATTAATTTTATTTATTTTTCTTAATAAATGTTGTCTTGGGGACAACTCCCTTTTCATTAAAGCTCAAAACAAAGATACATAACATATGCACCAAACCTCTACTGGCCTCTAGCTACATAATATACATCATGCCTTCTGAGAAGGCAATAATTCTCTCAATCTGAGCTATAGAGAACGAATCTCCATTATGGCTCACAAAAACTAAATGTTTCCATATTCTTCCTCGTCAACCCCTCAATAAATAAGGTCAGAGCTTGGTCCAACACATTTTTCTTCTTGATTGTCATTGTATCAAAGATCCCAGCTATGTAGCCAGTAGATCTTATAATCCATAAAACATCTCCCCAAGATCCAACATTGATCTAGTTTGGATACATGCTAAAGCACAACCTCATTCCTCCATTGCCACATCAATGTTTTTGTGATACAACAAAAGAAAGTCTTATTTGATGTAACCACCTATGTTTGTTTGAAGCTTAATCTTACCATGCCACCACTCTAATAATTGGTCTTATAGTGTTGTCTTACACGACTCTTCTTCCAAAATCTCCTCTAGACCCTACCATGCATTGGAATTTGATTCCACTTTCCACATCCCCACCATCGACACCCACATTCACCAAAAAATCAATTTATTTGTTGCATTATCTAAACACATGCCTTATTGAGTAACTCCTCACCATTTGTAAATCTGCTAGACAACTCTCAATTCAGGCCTAAAGCTTCTAATTTGGAGTCTTTTTCATAATAAACACATTGGTACAGATTAATAAACTTCCTTCTATGTCTAGATTTTTGACACCCCTTAAATGACATTCTTTGAATCCCCTTGCAATTTCCTATGCTTTTGCTTCATTATTTATGGCAACTCCTATATGTAATGCCCCGCCACGCAACCCTAGAGGAAGTTTCAATTCACTAAACAAGCGTACTAATTTTTTTTTTAAAAGAAGTGAATTAAACCCACATGTTCAACTAAATTGACAACATCCCCTAGGGTTACATAATTGAGATTACCTAAAACCCCATTAACATACATCAACTAGAATACATTGAAAGTAAATAACACAAGTAATAACATTCAACATCATAGAAAGAAACGAGATACGATAAAGCATTCATTTACATAAATCAATTACAAAGGATCTATTACAATCCTCATTCCTAGAATGAGTACAAATACAAAAGTGCGATTATTACAAGGTCCACCTCATACACAAGAGGGGTTAAACAATATCATTACATTAAGAGATACAAAATACAAGAATCCAAAAGAAAGACAAGTGAGATGTCCATCAAGAAGTCTCGCCACCAAGTACTGAAGATCAAGGGGACCCAACGGTTATGGTGCATGTTCCACCCAACCATGTGGTACCCGAAGGACCACCCCCCATGCTAGGAGATAGTAACCAAGTAACATGGACGAGAAACCTACCACCTCAAACCAAAGGCAGACTCATACTAATACAAACTGACTCAACCACACATATGCACAATAAAGTCAAAACTCTAATCATGGTTACATTGCTTCCAGACATAATATAATCAAGTGTGCTAAAGAAAACATACGCACAACAAAACACGGTGTTATCCTAGACAGAGTGTCATCGCAAGGTTTGTCATGAGATATCCTCTGGGCATTCTTCATAGGCTCCGAAAATCCTGGTGGCCTCAACCGAATCCCGGCACTCATACTAACTCAAGCGGAATCAACTACCTCTCATAGGGACGAGATAGTGATCTTGCCATTCCATACCTTCTCACCCACCCCAAGTCTAAACAAACCCTTGTGCCTGTGAGTGAGGTTAACTTATCTTGGTTAATGTGAACTATATCCTAATATGCTAAGTATATTTACTTTAGTTCTCAGTTGTTAAAATCACTTCTGAAGGTTTCCCGGTTTACCTCTTTGGGCTCCGGCCCCTAACAAAAGCCACTCTTCTAATTGGATAACACACTACAAAACTAACTCCAAGGGTTACTCAAGTGCTACAGAAAAGAACCAATATACTCTCTCCAATCCTAGGAGGCAATACAAAGAAATCCACTCCAATACTAGGAGGACACAAGATAATTGTAACACTACCCAAGGGAACTCAAAACAATAATTTAACAAGGGAATGACCCACGTGTAACTAGAAGACTTTACAACCCAACTACTCAATAATCATTCACAAATACCCATTACAAAATACTCATTAAAAATTACATCAATGAACTCATGCATTGGCAATATAATTTGTATATTTGGTTATTCTAAAACCATGTTCCTATCTAATGCTTTTTTCGCAACAAATAGAATAATGTCGTTCTAAGTTTACATTTGAAACAATAAATTTCCATAAATAAATATTTTTCGCAACATATTCTAATCATAAATAATACTAAACTCAACCAAAATTGTTTATCCAAATCATTACGTAATCCTATTTTTTTAATAAGATATTAAATCCATATTTACAAAGAATAAACACCTCATATTAAAATTTAATAAGCACTATTAAAACCATTACTTTTATCTTAATAAAAAAAAACAACTATACAAAGAAAATCTTTAAATAAAATTACAAATACAATATATATAATATTAATTACATTCTATATATATATATATATTAAATATTATATATATTCATATATGATATAAAAATACATATAATATATATATACAAATTAAATATTATATATATAAAATAAATCAAATTAAAATAAAAAAATAAAATTTAAAACGAATTTAAATAAACCAAAAATTAAATAAACAAAAAGTAATAAAACTTAAATCATAAAAAATAAAATAACAAAAAAAAAAAGAAAAACCTTACACGCGGGTTCGGACGGTACCGCCGATACCCGCGGACTGTCCGCAGACTTTAATTACCGCCTGCGCCGACTGTACACTATGTACAGCGGCCGACACAATCATTAGGGGGCCGCAGTCCCCATTGGACAGTGCGTCCCCCATACGAGTAGCGCACTGCCCAATGGGTACTGCGTACCCACTGGTAAATACCAAAAAAAAACACAGTGGGGGCCGAACCCCCCCCCACTTTATAAAATTTAAATTTTATTTTTTTCAAAAATGCAAAAATAACAATTCATACGCAGAGTACGATTCAACACGGGTCCGTACAGCGGCCCAAAAACAACATTAATACAGGAATTAAAATAAAATTTTTATATATATGTTTATATAGATTATATATATCATATTCAAAATATGGTATATGTAATGTATATTAACATATATATATATATATTTTTTTTGAAACTCATCTACTGGTGAAATTGAAGAAAGTAGGTCAACAACCAGTAATAAATTTTGACAATATCACAACCTCTCAACATAAAACCAGAATTTTAAATTCTGAAAACCAAATGAAACCCTTCCCTTTTTTTGTTTTCAAATAATTTTAAGCACAAGAAGATTAATACATTGATCTAAGGTTTTTCAACAAATTTTCTAAAAGGGTTTGCATTTTAAAACAAACAAATCTGAATATCAAAATATTGAAGTTTAACCTAGGGTTTCAAGAAAAATCTCTCATTTGCTAATTTCTTATCATTTAAACAAAATAGGTTTAACTAGGAACAATAAGACAAAGAAATAAAAGAAAACCTAGTTATTTGCAGCCACCAAATTTCTTGATGCAGAATTTCCTTTGAACTCCTCACAATTTCTTTTCCACAATGCAAAGAATTTCCAGCAAGCTTTGATCCAATTGCTCCACCTTCTTTACAGAATTTTCTCCCCTTTCAAATTAATTCTCCAAACAGAAAATAATTCCAAAAACTTTCATGTGCAAACTCTCCCCAAAAACTTTCATGTGCAAACTCTCCCCAAAAATTTCATGCCTGTAAAAAAAAGAAGCAAGAAGCCCCCCCAAATTTTTCTGCCCTAATTTTATAAAACAACAATTCCTCGAAATTTCCAAAATAACCTAATGTAACCCTAATTCACTTTCAAATGCAAAAATTGAATTTACAAGTTAATTTCATTTCCTCTTTTATTTGGAAAGGCCCTAATTTGACTTTAAAGTAAAATTTCAATTTCTCATAATTCTCTTTTTGATTTAATTTAATTTAACAATCAAACACACTAACTTAATTATTATTAAATTATCTAATAACTAAATTCAATCACTTGAGATTTAAATTTAATTAAATAAACAATTTAACTTTAATTAACTTACTTACTATTATTTATTAATTAAATTTAATCCCTTGGGATTTAAATTTAATTAAATAAATACTTTAACTAAACTAGCACACTTTCAATTATTTAATAATTAAATTCACTCTCTTGAGATTTAAATTTAATAAATTAAATAATTCAACTTTAATAAACCTACTTACAATTATTTAATAATTAAATTTAATCCCTTGAGATTTAAATTTAATTAAATAAATAATTTAAGTTTAATTTCAATAATCATTTTAAATATAACCAAAGAGCATCATAACATTAAAATAATATAAAATAAACATTTCTTCCAGCCAATGCAATTTTCAAAAGAACTATTTAAAGGTTCAACACATTTCAAAACATAACATAACATCCAATAAGATACAACATGACTCAATCATCAGAACGGACGACACACTAAGGCTAGGGTGTAGACCTGACACATGTTAGCAAGCTACTATCTCCCATTCAACTTAACCGTTGGATCGACACGCTCAAACCTGTGGAACCAGGTGGAGTCGATGTCATGTACCTGCAACCTGTAATCAACATAATATATGCAGTATATAATTCACACCGTGAAGAAGAAATCTCAGATTCGCAGGGCGCTCGCAAGCGAGTGATGCGAACCCGTCTCCTTCACCAATACACTCATCAAAGACTAACACTAACGTCATGACAATATTCACATAAATAATCACATGATAATTCTACTGACATCATTAATTCATCAAAGCATGTGAAATAAAAATCAGATAATCACATCACACAATAAAAAGTTGTCGCTCAAGAGTAGCGATCAAAGCATCATAATAAAAGTGTGTCCAGTATCAAAGTAGCTGCAATCCAAGCAAAGCATAAAACAACATTGAATGAGAAGCAAAACAGAGGGGTATTACACTATATTTCCAATGATTCCCCAAATCATTTTATCTTTATCATCTCTGAGTATGCAACCAATTCCAAAACAACCGGGGTTGCCCTTCGCTGCCCCATAAAAAATTAGCTTCAATCTACCACTAGGAGGGGCATGACATGTTGCTTCCTTCCCCTTACCTTTTCTTCCCATTCCTATATTTGTTAATGGTGGGACTATAAGGGCTAGTTGTGACTTGCTTATTTTATCATCCCAGATCGTGAATTCCTGCAAAACCTTCCTATGTGTTCTAGTGTTCAACACTTCACAAATGCCAGCCTCAATTTTGGAGCTTGTTTAGTTGTGCATTCCTTTCCTTCAAAGATCCTTCTATTGTGCTCTCTCCAAATTTTCCAAACTACCATGGATGAGACTGTACACCAAATGGATCCCCATAGTGCATTTATGTTTTTTATTGGCTAGCTAGAAAGGAAATCCACCACATCCTCATTCCTTGGGCCCACCCAACCCAATTTAGTCTAAATGTTGTTCCAACATTTGTTTGCAAATGGGTAATTGAGTAATAGATGATTGGTTGTTTCTTCCTCATTCTTGTATAATACACATCTTGTTAGTCCTATAATGCCCAATTTCTACAACCTTTCACTAGATAGGATTTGCTTGTGAAGCACTATCCACTGGAATGCACCTGCCTTAGGGAGAACTTGCTTGCCCCAACATAGTTTTGTTCTCCATCCTCCCTCAGTAACTTGTTTTTGTAGTAGCTAGTACCCCAACCTTAATGAATACTGCCCTGATTTTTCCCCACATCACACAATTCTATCTTTTCCATTCCTAGGAGCTAAATGCCTCTTCTTTAATTCCTCTAAAAGAATTTATTTTTTCTTCCTCCCCTAGAGCATCCTTTAATTCTATCCATTCATGGTTGGTGGATACAGATTTATCCATCAATCTAAAATAATCAATAACTCTTATCCCAATGCTTCTTTCGAACACTTCTTGCAATGGTTGTAATGCCTCAATTTCGTAGGCCCCTGTCCCATGCATCTTGCTAGAAGTCCATGAACTTACCATCATTGATTTTCCATGTTAGGTGTTTTATTATTAATGGCCTACAATTCCACATGAATCTTCCGATAACTAAATCACCAATCGAGTTTTCCACCATGAGAATTCTACTTGGCTCGTCTGAATCCAAGTACTTACTCTAAATGACCCCACCATGGTAAATTTGGCTTGGTATACATCTTCCATACTAGCTTGGTGCCAATTTCCTTATTCTAATCTACTAGATTTCTTACCCCAACACCACCCATCTTTGTTGGCAGATAGACAAAATCCCAATGTAACGATATCTATTTTTTTGAGTTGGAGCCTTCCCAAAGGAACTTCTTCATAATGCCATTAATTACATTCTTCGCCTTCTTTGTCAACTGGAGATAAGACATGATGTAAATAGGAATGCTTGCAAGGATCGGTTTAATCATCATAATTCTTCTAGCCAGAGATAGCCAATGACCCTTCCAAGAGACTACCTTATTTAAACATTTTCCATCACATCTTCCCATAGCTTGGTTCTATTCACGCCCTCAAAGATTGGCACTCCCAGATATTTGGATGGAAATGTATCAATTGTGTATCCTAGTTGGACAATGCAATCCTTCCTTACATTCCTTTATTGGTATTAAAAAAGAATAATTTTTATTTCTCCTTGTTGATTATTTATCCAAAATAGGCTGCATATGTATCCATTCTTTCCCACCACCTTGGCCTCTTTAAGATTAGCTTCCCCAAGCACAACAATATCATATGTAAAATATACATGTGTCATGGTTGCCACATCCCTTTCCACAATCATGTCATCCTAACTACCTTCCTCCCTTTTTGTCTTTATTGTTTGTCCCAATGCCTCTTCCATGATTACAGAGGGAGGGGGAGAGTGGATCCCCTTGGCCTGGATTATTCAATGATTCAAAGAATCCACATAGTGAACCATTGATGTTAACTAAAAATATGACTGTGGAGATACAAAAGTAAATCCATGCCATCCATCCATCACAAAATCCAAACCGCCTCATAAAATCTATTAGGAACTGCCAGCTGACTCTATCATATGCCTTTCTCACATCTAGCTTGATCAACATACTTTTTTCCTTGTACTTCAGATTGAGTGCAACACCTCATTTTCCAATATTATGCTATTAGTAATTTCCCTTTTGAGCATGTAAAACTATTATGTACCTTTGAGATAACCTAATTCAATACCCTCTTTATTCTATTTGCCAAATTTTTTGCAATGATTTTGTAGATCGTATTGCAAAGTGAGATGCGTCTATAATCTGCAAATGAACTACACTCCTTTTCCAGAATTAAAGTTATTGTTGTGTTATTCATATCTCTCACAAAAAAAATATTTCTCCTTAACTCTTCTACCATCTACTAAATTTCCTCCCCTATTATATGCTAGCACTTTTGGAAGAATATAGTCGGGAAGCCATCCAAGCATGGGGCTTTCTTCAGATGTAATTAAAATGCCACACACCAAATTTTGTCCTTTGAGAAGGGATCAGTCAACATTGCATTGTCTTCATCATTCAGAATCCTTGGGAAGGCAGATGTTACATCTGTATTGCTCAAATAATTCATTCCCCATGGGGCCAGGATGGACATAAAGTATGCCACCCCAACATTCTCAATATCTTCCTTGTTAGCAACCATCCATCCATCCGGATTATGTTCACCATACTCCTCACCTTCAATGAATTGTAAAAGAAATTTCTAGTATTTTGATCTTCGTCCACCAACCAATTTCCCCTAGCCTTTACCTTCTAGAAGATCTCCTCTTACAAGCAGCTCAATGTTATTGTCTTGCAACTCCTTTTCCTTCGCAAAGTCCTCTTGGAACATTCCTATTCTCAAAAAAATTCATTCAATGCCTCTATTCTTTATTTTTCTTTTTCTTTGAATTTTTTTAAAGGTGTGGGCATTCCATTCTTTCTTTTTATTTATATGGCCAAGCCTCGACAGGAAGGTGAAACACTTCATGTCGACCTTCACCGGTGCCTCAACCCACCACTTCTTGATTTTGTTGATTAAATAAGGGCTCCTTATACACACTCTTCCAAATATGAAATAACTCTTCCTTGGTGGGACATCTTTGATGATTTCCAGTTTAACTGAAAAATAATTCAAGATGGTAACTAGTAAAATCTTTGATATCATATATTCCCCCTCATTTATCCAATCCTTGGAAACTAGAAAGTGATCCAACCTTTTAGAGATATTTGTGAAACCCAAACGCCTATTGGTCTAGGTGTATAATGCATTCTTGGGCAGGATTTCCTAAAGTTTATTTATCTCTACAAAGGAGAAAAAGTCCCTCGTCATTGCATTTTCCAATTTGAACCCCCACTTTTTTCCTCCAATTTGAGAATCGTGTTGAAATCTCCTCCCAAGATACATTTTTTCCTAATCACCTCAATATGGACTGTGAGAGACTCCCACAAGCATTTCTTATCATCCATTTTAATTGGGTTGTATACATTAAAAATCAAGATCTGAGTGTTGTTTACAAAGTGACATACCTCCACTAGGATCCAATTTACCTCATTCATTATTTCCTTTATGCCCATTGTGGATGGATTTCAAAGCATGCCCAATCCCCTGGAAGCACCATTCACATCACTAAATAAGCCATTCCATACTTTGCAATGTTTTAGAAATAGACCAATGTCTTTTGCATCTAGTTTTGTTTCTTGCAGCAAAATTAAATCGACCAACATTTTATCTAAATGGTGCTTCGTCATACGCTGCTTGTTAAGGGTGTTTAAGCCCCTAACATTCCATGTGATGGTCTGCATTGCTCTCTAAGGGAGGTTTCCTCCCTTGGATCTCAGCATGTATTCCTTGATGCTAGGAAGCCCTTTCTCAATGGTTGTTTCCTCCCTCTTATGTTCGTATGATTTTATCCCCCTCCTCTTTTCAATATAGAAATTATGTTTTATGGTTTTAGCAATTGATTGGCCGATGTACCTGGGATCAACAATATCCAATTCATTTGCTTCCAAACTATCCTTTTTTGACCAATGATCCTCCTCAATCTTGTTGTCATCCATAATCAGTATAGCCTTTGCTTTTTTCATCCTTCTACACAACATCTTCTTGAGCCTCCATGGTAATAGTCTCCCATCGATCATTGATTGGAACCCCTTCTTCCAAAATCACCACCATCCTATTGGGGCATGTATTCCTATCCTTTGATCTGGCATAATTTTTATCATTCTTCCATAAATTCCATCACTTTGCTCGAACCTTCTCCATTCACCATAGTAGGAGGAATGTTTCCTTCTTCAACCTACTCCTTCCTCCTCCATACTCCTCCTTGAGTTTTTTGTTGGTTTTTATTCCTAGAGCAATCTTTTCCATGTGTTGCTTGCTCTTACATTACAAATGAAAAAACTTCTCTTCTGCAATCACAGTCAACTAGGTCCATTCACTATAAGGGGTGTCTAGATATAGTTCTAATGGAATTAGTTTGATTTGTTCCACTCTAATCAGTTTTCAAAAATGAGATCTAGATTTTAAAAGTCCCTCATCAACCCCAACTATCATTCCCATGATATCTCTGATTTCTCCCAAACAATTGACAGTCCAAAATTCTAAGGAAAAATTGTATAATCTAATCCACGAAGGCTCCTTGTTGGGGATGAAGTATTGAGGATTAAAATTCGATACCCATTTTTGTAAGTAAATAATTGAATGATTCATCTCCCATGGATTGATCCTTATCACTTCTTCATGCGATTCTTTATCTTTGAATTATATAAAGAAGAACCCCTTGGGAAGAAATTGTGGGGGCCAACAATTCTCCCATTTTTCCTCAATCCATTTCTCAATCTTCGCTTGACAAAATTTCCACCCAAAACTTCCTATATTACACAACAGTTGCGCATCTTGTTTACCAACATACTGCCCAATGTAATACCCCTTTGTTTTTCTTTCTGGACTGGACAGTGTGTCCTTGTTTTGTTTGTTTTGATGTGTTTTCTAGATATTGAGATACTTTATCATGTGTGTGTTATTTGATTGCTATTTATAGAGGGACAAACTATTTGTGTGATGTGATGTATCTTATCTGATGCTTTATTGGACATGTTTTAATTGGTGTAATAATGTTAATTGTTATAACATGTTTAATGCATATGAGTTATTTGATTATTATGGAACCGTCAGTTCATGATGAGTGTATTGGTGAAGGGGACGTGATCGCATCACTCACTTGCTAGCGCCCTGCGATTCTGTGATTTCCTCTTCACGGTGTGTATTTTATGTTGTTTATATATATATATGTTCTTTGTTATCTCGTTTACAGGTTTGCAGGTACATGACATCGACTCCACCTAGCTTCACAAGTTTGAGTGTGTCGACCCAACGGTGAAATTGAATGGGAGATAGTAATTAGGTAGCATGTGTCAGGTCTACACCCTATCCACAGTGTGTCGTCAGTCATTGTTGGTGTGTCTTCATTTGCCTTGTTTATTATTATTTAATTTTGTAAGGTTTATTCTATGTAAATAAATGTTTAAATTATGCATTAAATAATGTTGGTTTTTATTGAATTAATTTTAGACATTTTGATAGAAGTTTTTTATTTAAATTAATTAATTTAATTTAATTTAATTAGTAAACTAAATTCAATCCATGGGGTTAAATTTATTTATTAAGTAATTAAAATTGATTAATTAAATTGTTTATTAAAAAATTTGTTAAAGGGAATTAAATATAATTTGGAATTAAATTTGAATATGAAGTTATTAAATTATATTTGTGAAAATAAATGTGATTGATAAAAGATATTTGTTAATTGCTAGCATGTTTTAGTAAATTGATTGAGGGTTGTTGGGAAAATTAATTCCAGGAGAGAATCTTGGCTTTGGCTTCTTCATGGCAAAGCAAGGATATTTTTGGGGAGTTGAAATTTTGGGATGAAGATTTTTGCTTGCTGTGGAAAATTGGAATGGGATTTTGGATTGTAAGGAATTTGTGAAAAGGATTTGTATTCTTAGATTTGTTTGGGATAGGTTGTTGTGGTGTTGGATACAATACTGTGTTTTAGAAATTGTGTTTGTTGGGAAGAGGCTCAGCATCAAAAACTTCAATACTTCAGAAGCTTCGTTGAAACAGGTTTCGTTTCTAAGTTATTGTTTTAGTTTAAAATTTTAATTGGAATTGTATTACTATAGAAAATTGGTGTGTTGGATCTGTAGTAAAAAACTTTATTTGGTTTAAGAAAAGAAAAATAAAAATTTAAAGCTTCTGTGATTGCCGTGAAGAAATCTAGAACCTCTTAGGAATTCTTTTAGGTGAAATCAAAGAGTAACATTGAGAATATTTTATGAATTTAATAGATTAAACAATGAAAAGATTAGAGGAAGACATTATAAGATTTAGAAAATCTATTGAAAGCCTCTGTGTAATCATAGGAAACCTCTATAGGGAAAAATTGTAAGGCTTCTAGATTTTATAGATTTGTCGTGGAAAACCCCTGAGGAAAACAAAATTAAGATTTAAAAATTTGATTGGAAGTTTCTATGTTTAAAATTATTGAAAAATTTTCTAGGGAAATTATTTCAATCAATAGATAATTCATGTGAAATTTGGGTTTTGGAAATCTTCTGGAAAAACTAGGGGTTTTCAGAAAATTTGTACAATTTTTCCTTTAAGTGTGTTTTTTGTGAAAATTTTCCCAATTAAAATTAATCTATGAAATTCTTTATATATAATATATATATAATATATACACATATATGTGAACAAATATATATTAAATATATATATATATATATAAATTTAGTTTTTGTAGATCTTTAAAATTCTGAACTTTCGAATCACCGTACGATGTAATTATTTTTGGGAGAAACAAAATCAAAATTTATAAAAAAAAATTTAAAAAAATTCATGGCGGTTGGTGGGGAGGTCAAACCCCCACCATCCACATTTGTTGGTGGGAGAAGAGAAGTGTTGCCTGTGAGGCAGTGCGCCCACCCCATAGGGGGACGCGCTGCCCCATAGGGAGCGTTGCCTCCCCATTATTGCGAGTGGTCGGTTGTACCTTAAGTACAATCCGGCGACTGTTGTTAAATTCATAGACCTTTATTAAATGCAATCCGTCTGCTTTGTAATACGGACTTCGGACTTTGTAACGGATTTTTATATGGAAATATATGATACATATATATATATATATATATTATATATATATGTGGTATATTTAATAATGTTTTCTTTTATGATATATGAGGTATATTTAATGTTTATATATATATTGAGTATATATATGATTATATATGTAAATATATAATTATGTATGTATTTAATGTATATATATATATTTAAATATATTTTTTAATTAATTAATTTTTAAAATGAATGCATGTTTATATGTCTTTCAGAGGAAATTGATTTAGTTATTTTGTAGAGAAAATATATTGCTTTTAAAAGTAATCAAGGATTTGAGTTCTAATAAAATTGGATTTTTTCTTCTCTGTGATTAAGAAGGGTTTTTATTTTGATCTAGTGTAATTGGAGAAATTATTTTAATGTTTCCATTGAATGAGAATGGATTTAGGAAATCCAAATGCTAGTTTTATTTCCGTCTTGAATGCTCTTTGTAACTGTTTTTTGAAGTTGCATTTTGGGGTATGGGTTAAATGTGTCTTTAATATGTAAGTCTTCCAGAGGTTCTTAATTGGATGGGGGTTGTCGTAATGTGATGTCAACCGTTTGTAATTTCCTTGGGTAGTGCATGGTGTTTTGTCAGTGTTTTACCCGGTTTCCATGAACGGGGATTTGTGCCTCCTTTGGAAGGAGTGGATTATGTGTTTTGTTGCTTCCAAGTGTTTGGAGTGAATTTCATTATATGTTTTCTCCTAGAGTTGGAGTAGTTGTTTTATCCAGTTTGTATGCACTTTGGCACCCTTGGTGATTGGTTTTGTTTGGTATGTTGTGAAGTAGAAGAGTGGCTTTTGTTAGGCGCCAAAGCCCTAAAGAGGTAAACTGGATAACCTTCAGAGGTAGTTTAATCAAGTGATAACTTAAATAATGTACTTAGGAGATTAGGTAGTATTTCACACTAATCAAGATAAGTTCTAGCCTCACTCATAGATGCAAGTGCTTGTTTAGGCTTGGGATGAGTGAGAAGGCCTGGAATGGAAAAGTCATATATCTTGTCTTTACGAGAGGTATTTGATTCTGCATGAGTGAGTATGGGGGCCGAGATCCGTTGAGGCCACCAGGATATCCCATAATGGGGGCCAGAGCCTATGAAGATTCCCATTGGATATCCCATGTCAAGTTGTGTGATGACACTCTATCTATGACATCGATTGGTTCATAGCTATTTGGATGGTTCTCTTAATATACTTGGTCTATTTTATATCTGGAAGCAATGTGACCCATGTTAGAGTTGTACTTGTGGTTGTGTTGTACATGTGATTGGTTGTGTCAGTATGAGTCAGCCTGTGATTAGATATTGTAGGTTTCTCCATGTTATGTTGTTACTATCTCCTACCATGGGGGGTGGGCCTTCGGGTACCACTTGGTTGGGTGGAACATGCACCACACACTGTTGGGTCCCCCTTTGATCTTTAGTTCATGATGGCAAGGTATCCAATTGGAGAACTTGCTGGTTCCAGATTCATTTCAAGCATTATTTTTATCTCAATTTGGCTCATGTTATTTTACCCCCTCATTTGTATTTGAGATGGTTATTTGTATAATGTAACACATTTGTATTATTGCCTCATTCAGGGAATGAGTGATGTAACCTTATGATTAAGTTAACGAATATGGAGTTTTGTTATATCTATTTATGTTATGATGTAACTTTATTTTGTATGAGTACTCAATTATTTATGTAATTAAATGTTATAGATGTTGGGTGATGTATGTTTGGGTTTTAAGTAATCCCAATCTCATAGCCTCAAAGGTTGTTGTTAATTAGTAAGTGAACATGTATGCTATTACACTTTAAATTAAAAAAAAATTGGTGCGCTTAAGTAGTTAATTTCTACTTCCTCTAGGGTTATGTGGCAGGGCATTACACCCAAGGAGATCTTCACCCCTTTTATGCTCTCTTCTACAATTTCATAGCTTTTGTCACCTTTTTCTATTTCACATTCCTTCCTCTCCCCCTACTACTCTTTTTTCGATCTCCCACATCTTCACTCCACTTCTATAGTTATTAAATATATTATATAATATTAAATAAAGTTTAAATAATTATTTAAGTTTAGATTAATGGTTTGAAATACTATTTAAGTTTAGAATAACTTTCGTTTAGAAGAAGACAAAAAAAAATAATAATTATAATTTAATAAACTAATTGAATGAACGTGTGTCTGTATTGTGGGAATTAAATGCAAAGTGATGTTGTTATATGGGGAAGGTCACAAAATGTGGTCACATTATTAGTGGGCCCTAAATAATAATTATTCTCATAGTCTGACATGAAGCTTCTTGTGAGAAAAAATTGAAATCATTTTATATTTATTTCATATGTTTTAACTTTTATTATTTATAACACTAATTACTATGCTAATGCTAAATGATATGTAAGAATGGTAATCGGTATCTCATTACTAATAATGTTGTGTACCTTCAACAACACATAGAACATGTGTAACAATATTGTATAGTTCCCATATCCTCATATTTTATTTCCTTCTTAAAGCGCGTAGTGTTGGCACATGTTTGAACCCTCGTGCAATTGACCTTATAATACAGATTAATAAGTATTTAATAATTTTTAATCAAGAGTAAATAAGTAATAATCAATTATTAATTTTAATAGGTCTAAATATAAAATTTATATAATTTTAATTATCAATATATTTATTATATAAGGATATAAAAAATAAAGAATATTAATAACAATTATTAGATATTAATTAGTACTTACTTTTTTATAATTATTTTCATTATTATATAACATTAAATTATTATATATTTAATAATAATCATTGATATATAGTATTATTTAAATTATAATATTAAATATCATCATATATAATAATAATTAATAATTTTTGGATATTAGTAAATAAATTATATATGAGTAATATAAAATATTATTTATCATTAGTAATTAATATTATTTAGTCTATATTTGATATATAACATATTTAATATTAATGACAATATATTGTCAACACATAGATATTATATTATTACTAATTACTATATTATTTAAATTATATTTCATATATAACTAATTACTATGACTTTTTGGGATTAAAATTCTAGTTATTGGGCTTCTATCACTATTTTCTTAATTTAAACATTGATATTTTTGAAAAAGTAAATTGTGATTAATTCTAGAAAATAATTAGTTTAAATTTTAAATTAATTATTATATTTTTATATGTGGATAGTGTTTTGCATGTCCAGACAAGTGGTCAAACATGCGAGAGAACTATTTTGTGGAATCGTGGGATGTGGTAAATATTTTCTTAATTTAAACCTTCTATTTAAAATTAAGTTAAACCTTCTATTTGAATCTTCTTAATTTAAACCTTCTATTTAGTTTGCTCAATTTTTTTACTCATTGCTAATAATTACCTCTACCTCATTCGACACATGAAACACGTGTCATGATATCAAGCACGCAGTGTCGATGTGTGTCTAAATCATCCTCCAATTGACCTTATTGTTGGATTGTGACAACAAGAAAAAATATTGTGAAAACAATCACAACAAGAAAAATAAGATTGTTAAAACAATAAAACAATCTTTCTCTTATTTTAGAAAAAGAATAGTTTTTTTCTTTCGGAAGGAAGATTTCAATTTTCTTTGAAGGAATAAATTTGGTTTTATTCTATGTTGAGAGATTGTTTTTTTTAATAAAAAGGGGTAAAAACATTATTGAAATCAAAAGATTAACAGTACAAAAGAAAGGGGAAGCCTGTGAGCTCCCTCAAGAGA
This sequence comes from Sequoiadendron giganteum, assembly GCA_007115665.2. Taxonomy (NCBI): domain Eukaryota; kingdom Viridiplantae; phylum Streptophyta; class Pinopsida; order Cupressales; family Cupressaceae; genus Sequoiadendron; species Sequoiadendron giganteum. Next base: position 272,432,438 of record CM021102.1, read on the forward strand.
AAATCTAGAACCTCAAGCACCAGCACAACCACCACCCGACCAACCATCAACAACTTATCTTTCCATATCATCAACAATGACCCTCTCGAGTTGAAGAGCATACTCAGGAGATAACTAACTCCACTCCTCAATCCTCCAATCCTCCTCGTGTTCAAATGCCCACTTGGCCAAATAGTCAGCTGCCCTATTCCACTCCCGCGGAATGTGGACAAAAGAAACCACTTCCAGAGCAGAGCACCTCTACAAAGTTTGTCTAACCACCATCACAATCTGCCAATCAACACCAACCACCCTTTTCTCAAGCAAAAAATTAACAATAATCTGGGAATCCGATTCACAGATAACTTTACGCCATCCTGAGGTACAAGCACACTCAATTTCCCAAAGAATAGCCAGTCCTTCCATGAGGTTGTTAGACTTCCACCCCTTATGGATGGAGAAAAGAAAAATGACCGAACCCGAGCAGTCTCTACCAATTCACCCAATACTAGTAGGCCCAGGGTTGCCTCTAGAGGAACCATCAGTATTGACTTTCAGAAAATTTGTCGGAGGAAGAATCCATCTTCCAACCCTTTGAACCTTCTTCCTCGCACTCCTACCTCTTCTGACACAGGCAGAGATAGGAGTCAACCCCTGCACCCCCAATCTAGTCACAATCTCATCATCACTTCTTTCCAATGGAAGGGCCACTTCACATTTAGCTTCCACTGTCTCCTGGATCATACCAATAATTCTATGCCAAACCTGTTGAGGCAACATCTGTTCACTATGAAAAATTCTACGATTCCTTTCCAACCAAATTTTCCAAAGGATGAAAGTAGGACCAATGCTCCACAAAATTTGGAGAAAAGAGGCCTGGGAAGGAGGCCTACCCAGTTTACTCCAAAACTCCTCAAGAGAAGACGCATGAACACAAGGATGTTTCCAAACACCCCACCACCAATGCCAAAGCCACATAGAATAAGAACACTGGAAAAATAAATGGGGAGAATCCTCCTCATAGCACCCACACAACATACACAAAGAGGGGCCGTGGAATCCCCGCTTACGAAGATTCTCCCAAGTCAAACATCTATTCCAAGCAAGAGTCCAAAAAAAACAATTACACTTGGGCCATGAGAACTTATTCCACACATGTTTCCACCAAGGGACCTCCATCCCCCCATACTTACTAGACAACAATGCCTGATAACCGCTAGCCACAGTAAAAACACCCTTGGGGTTCGGGCTCCAACCTAGAATATCCTTATCCCTTAGGGAATTGCAATGCCTGCCAGTCAAGATCTTTTGAAGCACAATACTATCCTCCTCCATCCCGAGAACAGGCCAATCACTAGGGTCCTTCCACCTAACCACCTCCACCTATCCACCAAGATCAAAATTCTTAAAATCACTCACTCTAGACCAACCGACCTCTAAGAAGCGCTGAGACAAAGTCACCAAATTAGGGTACTGATGAAGAATAGGCGTGTGACCATCCCAAGAATCAAACCAAAACCTAGCCTCAACCCCCTTATTACAAATCTAGAATAGGCCCTCCTTGATTAGCGCAACACCTTTCTTAAGCGTTCCCCAAATCACCGAGCCTTTCCCATCCAAAGGAAATCTAGGAAGCTCCTCCTTGCAAATTCCTGGAAGATACTTGTGGGTTAAGATCCTAGCCCAGCTATGGTCTTGTTCCACACACCACCTCCAATAAAGCTTTGCAGCCAACACCAATCCGAACCAAGCCGCCTTCCACAAACCAAGACCCCCCACCTGCTTTGGGCTACAAACAACACCCCACTTAATCAGGCTCCATTTAGATGAGGACAAGCTACCCACCCATAATAATTGTCTAGCTAGGGAGTCCATATCCTTCACAAACCCAGCAGGAGCAACTTGTATCATGCACTTATAAAGAGGAAGAGCTTGCACCGCAGACTTAAGCAGCAGAACCCGCCCAACGAAAGACAACCAACGATGAGTCCAATGACTAACTTTTGCATGAAACTTATCCAAGATATCCTGCCAAGAATCTCTGGGGAGTCTACCGATAGAAATAGGAATACCCAGATAGGTTAGCAGGAGAAAACCAATCTGGAACCTCAAAATATGAGAAATCCTTTGTTGAATAGGCTGTGGAGTATTAAAGAAGAAAATGGAGGATTTGTCTTCATTAATCCTTTGACCAGCAGCAGCAAGATAGATATCCAAGGCCTTGCGCAGATTCGAAGCTTCCCTGATCTTGGCCAAACCCATCAAAGATGTATCATCCACAAATTGCAGGTGAGACTAAGGAGGCAAGTCATTTCCCCAATTCCAACCCTGAATCAAACCCAGTCCCACATAACGTTTCACAAGTCTACCCAAACCTTCTACCAGCAGTATAAATAAGTAAGGAGAGATATGATCCCCTTGACAAAGACCCCTAGAAGCACTAAAAAGAGCGGTAGGCTCCCCATTAATCAACACTGAGAAAGAGGTGGTCGTAACACAACTCATCACCCACTGGAGCCATTCCTCCGCAAATCCAAAAGCAAAAAGAATTTTCCGCAAAAAGGACCACCTCACCTGATCATAAGCCTTCGTCATGTCAAGCTTGATGAACATAGCCTTTTCTTTTGAGGAAGCCATCGAGTGAATGGTCTCTATAGCAATGACCACCCCATCCAAAATTTGGCGGTCCTCCACAAAACCACTTTGTTCCTCAGAGATGAGCCCACTGAGCCACCTCTTCAGCCTTTCAGCAATCAGCTTGGAAATAATTTTATATGCAACATTACAAAGAGAAATGGGATGAAATTGACTCAAATGATCCACCCCCTCACATTTGGGAATGAGGGCTAGGAAGGTAGAGTTTAAAGCCCAAAGCATCTGCTTGTTTTTTTGAGACTCCCGCACCACCTCTAGCAAGTCCAAGTTAGTAATGTCCCAAAATTCTTGATAAAATTCAACAGGAAACCCATCAGGGCCAGGGGCTTTTCCTTTCTTCATCTGAAAAACAATACCCTCTAATTCCTCTAGTGAGATATCTTGCAGGAGATGCTCATTCATGTCTCTAGTGACCAAAGGGGTAATACAAGCCAACACTCGATTTTCTTCCTCTGTAACATCCTAAGAATCCTCATGAAATAGAGAAGCATAGAACTCTGAAGCTTCTCTTGAAATATCCTATAGGGAAGATAGATGCTCACCCCTGTCATTTACTAGAATAGGCATAGAGTTACCATGTCTCCTAGCCTTAACCGAGTTGAAGAAAAAGGCAGTGTTTCTGTCCCCCCCTTGTAACCACTCAACCCTATCCTTTTGCTTCCAAAATATTTCCTCACGTAGCTCACACTCCTCCAAAGCTCTTCAGCCCCAGGCTTCCTCCCTAAGTAACTCCTCAAAAGGACCACACTCCCTTATTTCCCAAGTGATGACATCCAATACCGCTTGAGAATCAACCTTAGCATGAAAAATGTTGCCAAAATGCTGCCTATTCCATCTTTTAAGTTGATATTTTACAAATTGCAGCCGCTTAGAAAAGGAGTACATGGCAGTGCCAAAAGGAGGTCTTCCCCTTCTCCACCAATCAGCCATAAGCACCTGCAAAGAAGGATCTCTTAACCACATGAGCTGGAACTTAAAAGATGGGGACCGGGACACCCGAGCAGAGGAGGTAGAAAACTTGAAAGGCCAGTGATCCGATCCCCTCTAGTCCAAAATCTCAGAGCTAGAAGATAACCCTCCGCCAACCCAGAAATAGGATGCCAAAAAAATGATCAAGCCTCTCAGCAATACAACTCTCCCCTACTCTCCTATTGTTCCAAGTAAACTTCCCATTGTCGAGTTTAATGTCAACCAGGTTCAAAGCAGAGATGTTATCACGAAAAAGGAAAGTTGAGGGTTCCAATCTTGCAACACCACCCATCTTTTCATCTATATCAATAATAGCATTGAAATCCCCTGCCACAATCTAGGGGAACAAAAGAGCTAGGTTTTGAACATAACTAATATGAGACCACAATACCTTCTTACCAGGGAAATCAGTGGGCACATAGATGTTAGAGAGAAGAATAGTTTCCCCCAACTCTAGACTTGTAACAACCATAGAGATGGAGGACTTGGAGGACACCCACCAAAGAGGATGAATCTTCAACGGGTTCCACAGGCAAGCCACCCCACCCGCATTACCATGAGCCCCAATACACTGACAATTTCCCCGCAACCACAGCTTAGGCATCACACCCATCATACCTTCAACTGATAACTTAGTTTCCTAAAGAAAAAGGACATCAGGAGAGTGAGAACGCAACAAATCACAAACAACTTTTTGTCTAGGGCCACTGTTCAAGCCCCTTACATTCCAAGAGAGGACAATCATTTTGGAGGGTTAGAGAAATGTGAATCTAGGGTCTTTACAGACCCAGCCTCCACTAGAGACTCCCCCATCAATTTTAATTTCTCCAAATCCTTCTTTCTCCCTACTTTAGAAGTCTTCTCCACCACCCCTTTCTTTAGATCCTTCTGAAGAATTTCCAAAGAGGGAGAAGCCTTATTCCCTTTCACCAAACCCACCCCCGCTTTCTCCACTGGGCTAGAGGGCCCCTTGTCCCCCAACGACAACCCCACTGAAGGCTCAGCCTTCCCAAGCACCACCACACTCAGGTTCAGTTCCGGCAAAGCAACCCCAATTTCTTGGGAAGATTGGATATACTCTGGGAAAATGCCTTCCTGAACCCCTTCTGGACCACCCTGATACAAAAGCATCTTGCCCGGGTCTACCTCTTGATGACCAAGATCATCAAGCACCTCAAATCTGTTACAAGAATTTCCATCCTGGCAATCCTTAATTGTCCTCTTTTGGCCACGGTTCCTATTATGGGACTTGGCCGGAAGAAAACCCTCAACATCCATAGCCTCACCCGGCACAGGCTCCTTACCCTTTTCAACCTTTGAAGGGTTGCGAGGAGGTTGAGCTGTCGAATTTCTGGGAGATTTAAACTTCGGGCATCTTCTCTGCAAATGCCCATATTCCTAACAAAGACGACAACGAAAAGGCAAAGTCTCGTAGTCCAGTTGCTGCACCCAAGAGCATGAACCCGCACGTATTTCCAAGGAGTCTGGGATAGGGTTATTTAAATCCATTTCAACACAAATACAAGCAAAATTCATTACCTTTATGTCCTGAGTTTGTTGAGAGGACCAACCGGTTTACCCAACAATGAAGCTACACGATGCAAAATGTCATTGCGCCAAAATTCCACTAGAAATCTAGGGAGCCGAACCCAAACTGGCACCCGATTCAAAAGCTCCTCCGAGGGATCAAAACCCGCATGCCATGGCTTAATGAATAGACCAACCTGGTTGTGGAAATAAGGCCCACCTTCAAAAACTCTAATGCGATCAGCCATGCAATTAAATGTCACCATAAAGTAGTTGTTAGCTAATAACATTATGTCCATCTCACCCTCCGGGGACCAAGACCGATGAGCCCATGCTTCTAGGAATTGGAGTGAAACCCTCATTCCCAAAAAATTGCAGAGCAAAGCATGCTTTGAAAAATACTCGATGTCCTTCGTGATTGATTCCGGTTGAATAATCAGCACCGGCCTTTCCTTGGAGTGTTCAAGGCACCCATTTGTTTTCAGAATACAAGAACCACTAATATGAACAAAGCCCTCATTACTTGGGCCATCTGAGAACAAGCTATTATTAAAAAACTTCGGAGAATGATTTGGCGATTAAATACCAACTGCCGCACAAAAATCCATTGAAGGTTTAACCCCCGAAGCCTCCCCTTGAGCCATGCAAAGCCGATCTGCAAAATCTAGCCAAAGCGGATTGAGACCGACAGCCACCGAGCTTAACCAAGTCTTAGGACTGGCACAAAGAAAGCCCAGCCCCACCCAACACCGACGTCCAAATAAGAAAATATCCGTAGCAAACACTAACACAGAAAATTTCCCCCACCCAAGACACAACCCTCGCGCCTAAAGAGGAAACACCCAGCAACTAAAACAAACCCCCGGTAGACAATACCACACCTCACCAGGAAAATACAGTCACCCCCAAGGATCGATCAGGTATGCAGAGAGGGCACATCCCTCATGCAAGCAACGTCCTCCCGCATCAAACCGGTGCGCGCCAACCGCAATCCATCCTCCCAAATATTTCCAAGGTAGGATAGTAGAAAATATGTTTAGAGATTGTTTTTATCTTCAAGAGGTTATAAATATTTGTTCTCTTGAAGGAATAAAAATATGAATTGTAAGAGCAATATTGCTGCAGCTGTGAAGATTGCAAATGTAATTATTTTTCCTCTGAGCAATAAGATTACCAATACTTGCCCCGTGGATGTTTCCTTGGAAAAATTGTCAAGGTTTTACCACGTAAATATGTGTATTTTAATTTGTTCTGTTATTCTTCTTTAGTTTTCTCATTACTTCTTTGCATCTAATTTGTGTTGTAAATTTAATGACTCTTGGGTTAATGCTTCCGCATTTATAACAAGTGGTATCAGAGCAATTTTTTTTGCAGCAACCATGTTAGAATTTGGTGTTGATTCTGCAGCATCAAATGGTGAAGGTTTCAATTACAAGATTCGAGGTGGAGAAATTTAATGGAAAGAATAATTTTGAGCTTTGGAAACTTAAAATGCATGATTTGTTAGTGCAGCAAGGTTTGCACAAGGCATTGGTAGGAAAATCAAAGAAACCTACAAATATGTCTGATGAGGACTAGGAAGATCTAGATATGAGAGCTCTTAGCACATTTCGATTGTGTTTGGAAGATGAGGTTCTTTTTAATATTGTTGGAGAGGATACGGCTACAGGCTTATGGAGGGAGAGTCTTTATATGAAAAAATCCTTGACAAACCGGATCTACTTGAAGAGGCAATTGTATAGTTTGCGAATGAAGGAAGGTATAAAAATTTCTGATCATTTAAATATTTTCAATACTCTTATTTTTCAATTATCTAGTATGGGTGTAAAAATCGAAGATGAAGACAAGGCAGTTACTCTTTTGTGTTCATTGCCCGATTCCTGGAATCACTTAGTCACTTCTATTAGCTTTAGCACAACTGACACCCTAGAATTTGATTCTGTTGTGGGAGCTTTGTTGTCTGAAGAGGTGCGCATGAAGTCTAATATAGAAACCTCCACATCGGAAGCAATGGTGGCTAGAGGTCGATCCATAGAAAAAGGGGAGAATTCGAGAGGAACATCTAGATCTAAGTCAAAAGGTGGAAAGGGTAAGGTAAAATGTTGGTTTTGCAATAAATCTGGGCATCTCAAGAAATATTGTTGGAAGAGGAAAGAAGAGAATGATGACTCCAAAAAGGAAGCAAATCCGACTGAGTCAAGTTCAGGTATGGTAGATGAGGTATTATCTGTTTGTAATTTTTCACAACGTGATGAGGATTGGTTATTAGATTCCGGTGCTTCAAATCATATGTGTCCACATAGGAATTGGTTTTCTACTTACCAAGCTATTGATGGCGGTGTTGTTCTTGTGGGAAACAATGTTTCATGTAAGACTATTGGGATTGGGAGCATTAAGATTAAAATGTTTGACGGTGTTGTAAAAACATTAACAGAGGTAAGACATGTACCCAAACTTAAAAGGAAGTTTAATTTCTTTAGGAGTTTTAGATTCTCGTGGTTATAAATTTTCTTGTTAAGGTGGAGTGTTGAAAGTGTCCAAAGGAATTTTGGTGGCCATGAAGGCTACAAAAGTTGGAAACCTTTACAGGCTAAATGGGAATACTGAGATGAATGTAGCAGCAGTGGTATCTAAGGAAACAAATGATTCTACTCGTTTATGGCATCAACGATTGGGTCATATGAGTGAGAAAGGGCTAAAGGTACTGGTGAACTATAAGTTACTTCCAAATTTAAAGTCTTTGAATTTGAATTTTTGCAAGCATTGTGTCTTTGGAAAGCAGTGTAGATAGAAGTTTAAATCAGGTAGTCATACAAGTAAGGGTGTTCTAGACTATATTCATTCAGATGTTTGGGGACCATCTCCTACAATTTCTTTTGGAGGAGCCTCATATTTTTTGACATTTATAGATGATTACTCTAGAAAGGTGTGGGTCTATATTCTTAAGAGTAAAGCTGATGTGTTTGGTGTATTCAAGTAGTTTAGAGATTTGGTTGAAAAGATTACTGGTAGATCAATCAAATGTTTAAGAACGGGTAATGGAAGCGAGTTCACATCATTGGAGTTTGAATATTATTGTAAGGAAGCTGGGATCGAAAGGCATAAAACCACAGTTTACACTCCTCAGCAAAATGGTGTTGTTGAACGCATGAACAAGACTATTCTAGAGAGAGCAAGGAGCATGCTCAGTAATGCCAAGTTGGAGCAAGAGTTGTGGGTAGAAGCAATTAATACAACATGCTATCTGATAAATCAATCACCATCAGTTGCAATAGATTGTAAGATTCTTGAACAGGTATGGACAGGTCATTCATCTAATTATTCAATTCTGAATTTTTTTGGTTGTGATGCATATGCTTTGATTATGGGATCCTACTACCCAAAAAATCATCATTAGCAGAGATGTAGTGTTTGATGGATCTTCCTAATAAAATCAAACGTTGTAGAAGTTGATTTGGAGCAGGAACAAGTACCTCAATATCAACAACTTCAGTTGGAAACTCAACCATCTACAAAAGATAGGGAGCAAGAAGAAGCTTTTGAAGATGAAGACGTGGATGTGAATGCAAGAAACATATAGGAAAATGTGGAAATACCACAACCATCTCTAAGGAGATCTACACAAGTCAGAAATCCTCCTAAAAGGTATGATGATTTTGTTTCATCTGTTGCTTTGATTTCTAATAAAGGGGAACCAAGTTGTTATTAGGAAGCAATGGATGGCACTAAAAATGCTAAATGGAAAATAGCAATGAAAGAAGAAATCAATGCCTTGGAGAAGAATAAAACATGGGACTTGGTAGAACTTCCAAAGGGTAGGAAAGTTGTTGGTTGCAAATGGGTCTACAAACTGAAGAAGGGTGTTGATGATAAAATTGAAAGGTACAAGGAAAGACTGGTAGCAAAGGGATTTCTCTTAAGGAAGGTATTTACTTTCATGAAATTTTTTCACCAGTTGTTAAGCTTGTTTCTATTCGGGTTGTTTTAGCATTAGTTGCATTACTTGATCTTGAGTTGGAACAGCTAGATGTTAAAACGGCATTTTTACATGGAGACTTGGATGAGGAGATATATATGGAATAACTAAAAGGGTTTGTTCAAGATCGCAACAAGAAATTTGTTTGCAAACTTAAGAAGTCATTGTATGGTCTGAAGCAGTCACCCAGGCAATGGTACAAGAAGTTTGATTCCTTCATGGTGAGCCAAAACTTCACAAGAAGTGAGTATGACCATTGTGTTTACTTTGAAAGTTTGGAAAATGGTTTATTCATTATCTTGGTGTTATATGTTGATGATATGCTTGTAGCAAGCAAAAGCATGGTTGAAATTAATAAGTTGAAGGCTCAGTTGGCTAGGACATTTGATATGAAGGATCTAGGAGCAGAAAAACAAATTTTGGGCATTGAAATACATAGAGACAGGGAACATGGTAAGCTTTGGTTATCATAGAAGAAATATGTGGAGAAAATCCTCATAAGATTTGGTATGCAAAATGTGAAACCAGTAAATATCCCTTTAGCTTCCCATTTTAAGCTTTCTTCAAGTTTATGTCCTAGTAATAATGAAGAAAAGGATTATATGTCTTGTGTATAGTATGCTAATGTAGTAGGAAGTTTTATGTATGCGATGGTATGTACGAGACCAAATATTTCACATGTAGTTGGTGTTGTTAGTAGATACATGGAAAATCTAGGAAAAGAGCATTGGGCAGTAGTGAAATGGGTGCTTCGGTATCTTAGAGGCACAAGTGATTATTGTATCACCTATAATGGTTGTAGTGATTCAATATGTGGTTATGTTGATTCAAATTTTGCAGGTGATTTGGACAAGAGGAGATCCACTTCAGGTTATGTCTTTACTCTTGCAAGTGGAGCTATTTGTTGGATGTCAAAGCTTCAAGAAATAGTTGCTTTATCCACAACTAAGGCAGAGTATATGGTTGTCTCACATGCATGTAAAGAGGAAATTTGGTTGAAGGGTCTTTTGGGTGAACTTGGAAAAGTGTAGGACAAAGTGACTATTTTGTGATAGTCAAAGTGCTATCCATTTGGCCAAAAATCCTGCTTATCACAAAAGGACCAAGAATATTGAAATTAAGTACCATTTTGTAAGACAAGTTATTGATGGAGGTGGAGTAACCCTTGAAAAGGTTCATACACCTAAAAATTGTGCAGATATATTTACTAAACTAGTACTGGTAGAGAAGTTGAAATGGAGTGTGACTTCTCTTGGTATGCAAAAGGGGTGATGCATGGGCTTGGGCAAGTATTAGGTAAATTGTTGTCAAGGAGGAGATTGTTGGATTGTGACAACAAGAAAAAATATTGTGAAAACAATCACAACAAGAAAAACAAGATTGTTAAAACAATAAAACAATCTTTCTCTTATTTTAGAAAAAGAACAGTTTTTTTCTTTCAGAAGGAATATTTCAATTTTCTTTGAAGGAATAAATCTGGTTTTATTCTATTTTGAGAGATTGTTGTTATCTTCAAGAGGTTATAAATATTTGTTCTCTTGAAGGAATAAAAATATGAATTGTAAGAGGAATATTGTTGCAGTTGTGAAGATTGCAGATGTAATTGTTTTTCCTCTAAGCAATAAGATTACCAATACTTCCCCCATGGATGTTTCCTTGGCAAAATTGTCAAGGTTTTACCACGTAAATCTGTGTATTTTAATTTGTTCTGTTATTCTTCTTTAGTTTTCTCATTACTTCTTTGCATCTAATTTGTGTTGTAAATTTAATGACTCTTGGGTTAATGCTTCCGCATTTATAACACTTATAATATAGATTAATAAGTATTTAATAATTATTAATCAATAATAAATAAATAACACTCCATTATTAATTTTAAAATGTGCAAATATAAAATTTATATAATTTTAATTATTTTTTACTCAAAATTGTATTGATCATCAAAAGAGTACAACATAAGAGTCCATAACATCTTTGCCAACCATCATCTATGGGCTTTCATACAAAATAGCTCTTTTAGTTGAGCGCCTTTGAACTGCCAAGAGGCATCGAGACTGGACATTTATAAGAAACAAAACCATCGATGATTGGCTTACTACTGTCCCAACTGTAATACCTAGAGGTGAGCATCAAAAAATAAAAAATAAAAAAATGTCATCATGGTCAATACCCATCACCTGTCTAAAAAAATCTCTGCCCAACGATGATGTCGTGTCAGACCATTTATATCTAAATTGTCTTATGTGTAAATAGGGAAGGTGTTCTTGTCACCTTCCCTTTATCCATGAGTCTCATGACTTTTGTGTGTATAAGATTTCTTATATAGTTTTAATTATTAATAAATTTATATAATGATGTAAAAATATATGGAATATTAATAAGAACTATTACTTATTAATTACTAATTACTATTATATAATTATTTTAATTATTATATAATATTAAATATATTATATATTTAATAATGATCATTAATATATAATATTATTTAAATTATATTTAAGTTATTATTTAATAATATATGGTGTTTTTTAATTGTAGTAGTGATGGTCATCGTTATAATATATATTAAACATTAAAATTATATATTATATAATTTATATAATATTAAATATCAAATATCATATATAATAATAATTAATAATGATTGGGTATTAGTAAATAAATTGTATATGAGTAATATAATATATTATTTATCATTAATAATTAATATTATTTAAATAATATTCGATATATAATAGATTTAAAATTAATGAAAATATATTATTAATTAAATAATTATTAAATATATTGTATAATACCAAATAAAGTTTAAATAATTATTTAAGTTTAGATTTATGATTTAAAATATTTTTTAAGTTAGAATAACTTTCATTTAGAAGAGAACATTTTTTTTTAATTATAATTTAATGATTTAGTCAAGGGGAAGCATGTCTAAACTGTGGGTAACAAATGCAAAACGGTGTTGTTAGATTGGGAAGGTTGTGAAATGTGGCCATGTGGTTAGTGGGACTTGAATAATAAGTACTAAGAAAAATATTTATAATAAGATTAATATAAGTATATAATGATATTAATATAATAACTATAGATAATACAAATTCTATAAAGGTTCTATAAGAATATTAATAACAGTTATGGTATTTTACATTTATCAATTCAATACCTTTAAATAACTAATAATTAGTTAACTAATTATTATACATTTTTGGGATCAAAATACACGTTATTGGGATTTTTCACTATTTTCTTAATTTAAAGATTGATGTTTATGAAAAATAAATTGTGATTAATTCTAGAAAACAATTAGTTTAAATCTTTAAATTAATTATTATATTTTTATATGTGGGTAGTTTTGGGCATGTCTGGACGAGTGGTAAATAGTGTGAGAGAATTATTTTCGCAAGATTGCAGGATGTGCTAAATATTAGGAATATATATTTGTTATAGTTTTTATATGGGTTAATGTGGCAAGGTTATCATTTCTCGGTCATCGAAAATATAGCAGGTATAGGAAATATTATGGGATGGAGGGATCTAGTTGCTAGGATAATGATATATAATAATAGGCAATGTGCTTTGTCATGTGCATGAGTCCTGATAGCCGATGGTGGGAGGTTCTTGTCATCTTGTTTTTAGGGCATTTATTATATTTTAATGGGTTGATTGAATACAATCAGTGCCATGTAAATTGCATAGTTTTAAATATGATTGTGTTATTGTACAATTGTAGTCTATTGTGTGTTATGCAAATTGTGTTGGTAGGGTTTTTTGTGCACTAAGTGAGTTCTACATAGTTAGTGCAGATTTATTTGATTTGGTTGCCAAGTGTTGCGATGTGTGTTTTGGTTATGGGAAATTTGGTTCTTGTTTATGTGGTGGAGGCAATTCGGAGGTAAGTCTATAGATACATTTGAAGATATCATTTTATGTATGATTTTTTTGTTCTCATGTTTTGTTTGATTGATTTTGGTTATAGTTTGGTTTTGAAATGTTTCTTGGAAAATATTATATATAGATTGGTAGAAAAGGTTTACAACTTTTGGATATTGGTGATTAAAGGTTTAGGTTAATTATTAAGGTTTAATAAGGATAACAAAAGTAGGAGACTGTTGAGGTGCATCGGGTGTGGGTTGAAGTGAATGTTGGTGTTTGGTAGGTGATAGACAATATTTCTACTGGGTGATGGAGAAGAATGTAGTATTCAAATAATATTTTTTTGAAGAGGACAGTAGGATATTGTGCAAGTTTTGAATTGAATTTGTGTATGTTCTAATTGATAATATTTTTACTATGCAAGAACAAGGAAAGGGGAGGGTAGAAAGATGAAGAATCAATACAAAGGTTACTATCCTACATCCAAAATTTTCTCGCCCTAGATGTAGATATTGGAGATACATAGTTGGAAGATGTAGATAAAAATCAAGTGCATGGTAGACTTGGGAATGAGGTAGTAGACCAGTGATGGCTACTTCTTTGGTGAAATTAGGACTGGTAGAGGCAGGTGCAATTCCAATTTTAGTGCAATGTTATGAATTAGTATTGACTTACAGTGCTCAATTATATGATGATAAGATTGGAAAAATTGTAGGACCATGTGGTGAAATAGTTTTAGATATAAGTGCAAAGCTAATTGAAACAGTATTTGGAATACCCTCATGTGGGAAATGTGAAGAAATTGACCTAAAAAGGGGATTATTTTATTTTGAAAAAACTATTGTTGTGTGCCTTAAGTTGATGAAAAATCAATTGTTGATCAATCCTAGGAAGGTAGTACTTAAAATGACAAAGGTACAAGACAAAAGTTAATTTTGAGAGGATGTTAGAGATTATATCACATTGTTGAGCAGAGTGTATGGTTATTCTCATGCGACATAGTTTCAACAATGGATGTGCCAGTATATTTTGATAATAGTTGTAGCTAAGAAAATTGATTGGGCAAGTATCATTAGCAATAGTCTGCACACATAATTGAAGGAAGTGTAGAATAGGAAAAAATTCTACATGACTTCTTTTTTGGTGTATTTGCTTGCTTTTCAAGGAGCATTTCTTTTGTTGTTGAGGAAAGGATGTTTGCAATGTGATGACATAAAAGTATATGAACACTATCCATAATTAGATTTGAATTCCAATAATAGGAATTATTGCATAGTGAATGATACATTTGTGTATGTGACTATCCAAGGATTAGAAGTGACTATGCCAAGAGAATATCAATAGAGGCAATGGAAGAGTTGAAGAACTGGGATAATTAGTATATTCAATTTTAAAAAATTTCTTATATCAGGGTAGCAAGTTTTCATAAAGATCCTTTGAAACTACCTAGATACCCATCTAATAGAATAATTCTAATGGAAGTATGTAGGAAAGTGAGCGAGGTACATAACTTGATTGTTGGGAAACATAAGTCAAGTTACTATTTCCCTATTAAAATCAATATATATTCTTGTGCTAGTATACAAAATGAAAAAAGTGCAGATACTAAGTATAGCTTGTATGCAATAGATGTATACAATGAACTGAGAAGTAGAATTGATCCAATCAAAAAAACCAATAGGGTTATTGGTTCATTCTATAAACATGAACCTACTCTAGAGGATCACTGGTGTGATTGCGAAGATGAGTATAAAATGAAATCAAATATTTTTGTAGATTGATAGTAGAGATGATTAGAAATTGTAATCTGAGTAAAGTGTCAAAAGAACTAAAGGATAATGGTGAAGTTTTGGATCTAGATTATTACAACCAGGGTATATTTAACCAGCCAATTTATAATGTTTATTGTTCAATTACAGAGAATACAAGTATTGAAGATAGAGCTCAAGTAGAGTTGTGAATTGCTCCAAGAGGTGGTTGTAATTCCCTTTTGCAATGATGAAGTTACCAAGACCTACAGGCAAGCGACAAAAAGAAAACAAGGTCAAATTTTAATTGGTTGATGTTTTTCGTGAGGAAAATGTGTCATGTGTAGGTAGTGGATTGAAAGAGGAAATAAGGGAAAAAGCAATAATATTTGAAATAAGTGAAGAAGAGAGTGAGCAAGAATTTCATCTTCAAAGAATGAAGAGAACTCTAATTTGTTTTGAGAGTCCCTCATTTTTAGTTCCACCATTTGTAGAGTTTTGTTCATCTAGTGAGACCTATTTTCGTGTAGATGAGTCTGCACTTTGATTTGTATCAAGTGCATTTATTTTATTGGGTGAAAACTCTTATTCCTTTACAATTTTTGTTTGTGGTATATATGGTGTTTTCATTTACAATTGTTCAATTATTGATTAGTTTTGGTTGTGTGAAATGGTTTCTTGTGTTGTTACAGTTGTAGGAGAAATTGGTACTTCTATAGCTCCTGGGGAAGGACAAAACCCCATAGAAGAAGAAGTGATTTTTGAGAAAATATCTAGTGAGAGAGAATTTGGAATGGAAAAGATAGGCTTGGGAAAAAAAGGTGCAATGGATGATGAAGGTTGTTAGGTTTTAGGTAATAGACAATTAATGGGTTTGTCTCAAGATGAAGGAAGTTGTAGCCATCTAGGATGGTTGACACACACTATTCACAAGAGTAAAAATAGATGTGTGCTAGAGGCGAGAAAAAATATTGGTCTTGTTGTTGCGAGGATGGAAGTGGAGAGAGGAAGATGGAAGATTTCAAGAAGGTTGTCAAGTATCAAAATAGATGATAGAGGAAAGGGGATAGTGTAAGTTGTTATTCCAAAAGTGGAAAATATTGAGTGTGAGATGGTGATTTAGGATTATCAATTAAAAGAAGTGAATTTGGGAACTCAGATAAGGGAAGAGCAAAAGAAGATATTGTAAAACATCATATCTATTATCCTCAAAAAAATATAAAAAGATCAAAAGAAAAAGAAATATCCTAGGCATCAGCTATTGGCATTGTCAACATTTTTAGTGTTCATGAAGGTGTGGTTTCTATTATTAGAAACATGCAAGATGAAATTACAAAATTGAAAGTAGAAAATTCAAGATAGATTGATGATTGTACATCAAGAACAACATTTGTTATATACAAAGGAAGATTTGTAGAGGATATATTATGTCAAGAGAGAGATATGTTGAAATTTTAGGTTAAGAGGTTGGAGGAAGAGATTGTAAAAATTAGAGAGGCCAAAAAAGTGAAGAATATGATAGAGGGAAAAAATTTCTGATATTATTGAGAATATGTTGCGATATAGGTTATGTTGTATTCTTGACCATATTGAGGAAGTGTGGGAAAGATATAGATGTTTAAATGATGGATTGAGAAATCATATAAGAGCGGGAAAGAGGTTAAAGTGTTTCCATGTCAAGTGGTTTATCCAAATAGGTTTGTTGAAATTGGTGTTAAAGCATGAAAATTTGGATGGTGATACAGTTATATGTGTGTCAAATATTGTTGAAAGGTTTGATTTATTAGAAATTATTCTAGAACATCATAATAAATTTCAAAAATGGATGAATGAACAACTAAAGGATTTTGAAGAGATGAAATTTTCTAGCATGCCTGGTATTAGGACAACCAATGGGGATTTAAAGGCGTGTTCTACTTGGAGGGTTGATTTTAGAAAAATAATTGCTTCCTTGCTTAGGAAAATCAATATTTATAGGGATTTGGATATGGATATGTTGAATGATAATGTGGTTAGTCTTTGCAAGGTTCAATATGGTATGCCTACATTTGTCAATATAGTACAAAAATTGATAGGTGAGGATTGTGTGGTTCATATGACAAGAGTGAATCAATTTCTAGAAGGAAAATGAGAATTAGGAAGACTTGCATTAGGATAGATAGAATTTTTATTGTATTGAATATAATGTATAGTGTGTTTTGCAAATGAAATTAGATATGAAATTTTGATAAAAGTTTCTTTTTGATAATTCCTATTCTTTATATGAAGAGTGTAATCTAGGGTAATAGAACATCAAAACTATAACCATAAATCCCTAAACCAACAATGAAGCACAATCCAACATAGACACATAAACATAAAGTAAATATTACCTATGCCATGGTTGCTTGACCTTCATTGTCCTTCTCCATTTTTCTTGATATGAATGATTGCCCTCAGATTTTGAGTATGCAATGATAGCCTATTATAATGATAGAAAAATATTAAAGATTTGTATTTTTCTCCTTAGCAGCATGTGCTTGTGCATAAACTAAATTGGTTGAAATGAAAATGATAGGCATCCTTTATAGAAGGCCAAATTGGAATGAAGGGTTTAGATTTAGTTATAAAATACCTTAATCAATGGTGGAGATTAAATGAGATATGAAGAGATAAGAATGACACTGATAGAGAGAAAAGAAGGAAACTAAATAATTCTAAAATTATTTAATTTGGGAGGGAAAGTGAATAATTAATCTATTTAAACAATTATTTAATTATAAAAGAAGAGGTAAAGTTAATTTTCCAATTAAATAATGATTTAATTCAAAAAGTGGGAGAAAATGACAAATTAGTAAGTCATTAAATAAATACAAATTTATTTAATTTATGGAAGAAGAGGAGAATAAATAATTAAATAGTTGAAATAATTATTTAATCATAGTAAAAATATTATAATAATTAAATAAATAAAATCTAATTTAATTATAGAGGAAAGAAATGAATTAATTAAATAATTTAAAATTATTTAATTAATAGAAGAATTGTGATCTTAGACAATAATCAAATAATTAAAATTATTTAATTATAAGGTGAGAAAGGGGATCGATGGAAAAAATAGTGTTTGTAGGCCTAGGACAATTTTTAGTGTCTATAGAGAGCACTGTAGATTTGAAGCAGATGAGCTTACCTTGAAATTTGAATAACTTATATAGATATGCATTCAAGAAAATTTGATCCAAAGAGATTCACAAATTGTATTTTGTTGTAGTATTCTTCACAACCTTGTATAGTTTTATGCTATAACAACATAAAATTAGAGCTTCCATACTCACATGTTAGATTCATCTTACATCTAGGTAATCTCCAACCTTTTCCATGGCACCATTTCACATTCACAACATAGTAAACCCATATCCAAGTCATATGTCCAACCATAACAACCCATCTCATATGCATTTAAGTCCATGATAAGTCATAGCTTATTCATATTCATAGCACACTCATTTTTTATCAATTTTTTATTCTATATTCTATCTTTGTTTGGTCAAGTTTTGAGTCCAACTTTTATCTTGACATATCTTGTCATATCTAAGAAATTATTTTTATCCATAAAAAGAGTCCAAGTTTTATATGTCTCACTTGTTACATTCAGCCAAGGGGTAAGTGCACAAAGATGAGGGGCCAAAAAGGGGTTTTAAGTGGCCACTTTTTACTAAAATCAGGAAATATTGACATCAGATGAGAAATAAAGGATAGTTACACTCAAAATTTTAAGATGCAACAAAAACAAGGGTCATATGCTCCAAGTCTACTTTTTAAACTATTTTTTTTTTTTAAATGCTAGAGACTAAGGGGTTCAAAAAGGGAGCCACATAAATTGGTGTTGTTTTTGTAAAAAAAACATGACATAGCATCTATTGTGGCTCCCTCAAAATGTTAACATTTTTTAGTATTTTAAAATCACTTCAGTGGAAAGTTAGCTAACAACATATAGTTTATGCCCAATTTTTCTAATAATTTTGAAAGTGGACACATCTTGAAAACAAAAATTTGGTCGTGCTACTCCTATAATTTTTTAAAACTAATCGAAAATCATTTTTTTAATATGTGTAGAATGGAGTCTAGCTTATAAAAATGTAATTTATTTGAAATTTTAATGAACGGTGAAAAAATAAAGTAAGAAATACCAAACATTGGCTTTTGACAAAAAACGGACACACAAACAAAAGAAATTAAAGATGAAAGCCTTAACATAGTCAAAATGTGAAAAAAATTACATCGTTAAATAACTAAGAGAGAGCTTAATATTACCCAGGTATTTATTTTACTCAACCTTGAAACACATGCAAACTTGATGGTTAGCATGAACGAGATTATGTGAAATTTTGTAGAAATATGCATAAACAAATTTTTGGGTGTTGGAAAGGAACTCTAAGCCTTTGGGTTGGAAATCCAAAGCAAATCCAAGCCAAAGGCTTGGGGATTCCCAAATCAAGGCATAACATGAGTGTGTTATAACATGCTCACGTTATGTCATAGTTTTGACATAACATGAGTGTGTTATAACGAGCTTGTGTTATGTCTTGTTTTATGTTTTTGCTTGTGTTTGCTTTGTCTTAATTTATGTTTTGGATTCCCAAATCAAGGCATAATGTGAGCAGGTTATCAAAATTATTTTTGTGAAAGTTTGTTAAATGTATGTTTGTATATATATTTGTATGTATGTATGTTTGTATGTATGCTTGTATGTATGTATGTTTGTGTGTTTGAATGTATACGTATGTATGTATGTATGTATGTATGTATGTATGTATGTATGTATGTATGTATGTATGCATGCATGCATGTATGTATGTATATATGCATGCATGCATGCATGCATGTATGTATGTATGTATGTATGTATGTGTGTATGTATGTATGTATGTATGTATGCATGTATGTATGCATTTAAGTGTTTTGGGTTTAGGATATATAAGGGTGAGGGTATATGGTATATGGATGAGGGTCGAGGGATTATGGATTAAGTAATAGGTTGAGGGTATAGGGTAGAGGGTTGAGGGTTTACAATTGAGGGATAATATTCAACTCATTGAGTGTATAATATTAAGTGTGTAAGGTATAGAGATAAGGTTTTAAGATATTGGGTTTAGGGTTTACGGTATGGATTGAGGGTATAAGGCATAGGGTGAAGGGTTAAGATGTATATTTTGAAGTATAGGGTTAAGGGACAATATTAAGGTTTTAGGGTATAAGGGTGAGGTTATAGGGTATAGGGATGAGGGTTGAGGTTGTAGGGTTCAGGGTTTAAGGTATAGGGTTGAGGGTTGAGGGATTAGGGCTTAAACATAGGGTTGAGGGTTGAGGGTTTACAACTGAGGGATAATGTTCAAGGTTGAGTTTCTGAGGTATATGGTTCAGGGTTTAAGGTTGGGGGTATAAGGCATATGGATGAGGGTTAAGGGAGTAGGGCATGAGTATAGGGTTGAGGGTTGAGGGTTGAGGGTTGAGAGATAATATTCAGGGTTGAGTGTCCAAGGTTAAGTGTATATGGTATAGTTCCATTAGGGTTTAAGATATTGGGTTGACAGATTAGGGCTTAACTATAGGGTTGAGGGTTGATGTTATAGGGTGTAGGGTTTAGGGTTTAGTGTTTAGGGTTTAAGGTTTAAGGTTTAAGGGTTGATGGTTTTAGGGTTGAGGGTTTAAGGTTTAAGGGTTGAGAGATTAGGGTTGAGGGTTGAGGGTTGAGGGTTGAGGGTTTAAGGGATAATGGTTTAAGGGTTGAGATTTTAAGGGTTGATGGTTAAGGGTTTAAGGGTTCAGGGTTCAGGGTTTAGGGTTTAAGGGTTCAGGGTTGCAATATTAGGGTTTAAGGTATAGGGTTGAGGGTTGAGGGTTTAGGGATAGGGTTTAGAGTTTAAGGTTTAAGGGTTGAGGGTTTAGGGATAGGGTTTAGGGTTAAGGGTTAAGGGATTAGGGTTTAAGGGTTGAGGATTTAAGGGTTTAAGATTTAAGGGTTTAGGGTTTAAGGGTTGAGGGTTTAAGGGATTAGGGTTTAAGGGTTGAGGGTTAAGAGATTAGGGTTTAAGGTATAGGGTTGAGGGTTTAATGTATAGGGTTAAGGGTTAAGGGTTGAGGGTTCAAGGTTGAGGGATTAGGGTTGATGGTTTAGGGTATAGGCTTAAGGGTATAGGGTTGAGGGATTAGTGTTGAGGGTTTAATGTATAGGGTAGAGGGTAGAGGGTAGAGAGTTTAAGGGTTGAGGGTTGAGGGATTAGGGTTTAAGGGTCTAGGGTTCAAGGGTGTAGGGTTTAAGGGTTGAGAGTTGAGGGATTACGATCAAGATTTGAGGGATTAGGATTTAAGGTATAGGCTTGAGGGTCTAATGTATAGGGTAGAGGGTTTATAATTAAGGGTTCAAGGTTGATGGATTAAGGGTTTAAAGGTTAAGGGTTGAGGGATTAAGGATTTAAGGTATAGGGTTGAGGGATTAGGGTTGAGGGTTTAGGGTATAAGGATGAGGGTTGAGGTTGTAGGATTTAGGGTTTAAGATATAGGGTTTATGGTGTAGGGTATAGTGAACATTAAGTTTTGAGGGTATAGGGTATAGTGTATAGGGTTGAGGGATTGAGGGTATAAGGCATAGCGTGAAGGGTTGAGGGATTGAGGGTATAAGGCATAGGGTTGAGGGTATAGGGTCGAGGGTTGATGGATTACGGTTTAAGGGTTTAAGGGTTGAGGGTTGAGGGATTAGGGTCGAGGGTTTAGGGTTTAAGGTATAGGATTGAGGGATTAGGGTTGAGGGTCTAATGTAGAGGGTAGAGGGTTTACAGTTGAGGGTTCAGGGTTGATGGATTAAGGGTTTAAGGGTTGAGGGTTAAAGGGTTGAGGGTTGAAGGATTAGGGGTTTATGGTATGGGGTTGAGGGTTTAATGTATATGGTAGAAGGTTGAGGGTTGATGGATTACAGTTTAAGGGTTTAGGGTTTAAGGGTTGAGGGATTAGGGTTTAAGGGTTGAGGGTTGAGGGTTGAGGGTTGAGGTATTAAGGGTTTAAGGTATAGGTTCAATGGATTAGGGCTGAGGGTTTAATGTATAGGGTAGAGGGTTCAAGGTTCAAAGTTCATGGATTAGGGTTGAGGGTTGAGTGATTAGGGTTGAGGGTTTAATGTATAGGTTTGAGGGTCTAATGCATAGTTTTTAGGGTTGAGGGTTTAAGGGTTTATGGTTGATGGATTAGGGTTTAAGTTATAGGGTTGAGGGTTGAGGGTTTAAGGGTTGAGGGTTTCTAGGGTTTAATGTTTGAGGGTTGAGGTTTGAGGGTTTAGGATTTAAGGGTTGAGGGTTTAAGGGTTGAGGGATTAGGGATTAGGGATTAGGGTTGAGGGTTGAGGGTTTAATGGTTGAGGGTAGATATTTTAAGGGTTTATGGGTTAAGGGTTTAGGATTTAAGGGTTGAGGATTTAAGGGATTAGATTTAAGGGTTTAAGGTATAGGGTTGAGGGTCTAATGTATAGTGTAGAGGGTTTACAGTTGAGGGTTCAAGGTTGAGGATTTAAAGGTTGAGGGTTTAAGGTTTGAGGGGTTAAGGGTTGAGGAGTTGAGGGATTAAGGGTTGAAGGTATAGAGTTGAGGGATTAGGGTTGAGGTTTTAATGTATAGGGTAGAGGGTTGAGGTTTGAGGGTTGAGGGTTGAAGGATTAAGGTTGAGGGTTGAGGGTATAGGATTGAGGGATTAGGTTGAGGTTTGAGGGTTTAAGGGTTTAAGGGTTGAGGTATTAGGGTTTAATGGTTTAGGGTTTAGGGTTTAAGGTATAGGGTCAATGGATTAGGATTGAGGGTATAATGTATAGGGTAGAGGATTTACAATTGAGGGTTCAAGGTTGAGGGTTTAAGGGTTTAAGGATTGAGGGTTTAAGGGTTGAGGGTTGAGAGATTAAGGGTTTAAGGTATAGGGTTGATGGTTTAATGTATAGGGTAGAGGGTTCAGGGTTCAGGGATTAGGGTTGAGTGTATAAGGTTTAGGGTATAGTATTAAGGGTTTAATGTATAGGGTAGAGGGTTCAGGGTTGAGGGTTTAAATATTTAAGGGTTTAAGGGTTTAAGGGTTGAAGGATGAGGGATTAGGGTCAAGGGTTGAGGGTTTAGGGTTGAGGGTCTAATGTATAGGTAGAGGGTTTATATTTGAGTGTTCAAGGTTGAGGGATTAATGGATTAAGGGTTTAAGGGTTGAGGGTTGAGGGTTGATGGGTTAAGTGTTAAAGGTATAGGGTCGAGGGATTAGGGTTGATGGTTTAATGTATAGAGTAGAGGGTTCAAGGTTCATGGTTTAGGGTTGAGGGATTAGGGTTGATGGTGGAGGGTATAGGGTTGAGGGTTGAGGGTCTAATATATAGGGTAGAGGGTTTATAGTTGAGGGTTCATGGTTGAGGGATTAAGGGTTTAAGAGTTGAGGGTTAGACCTTTTGCTGTCACATTTCAACTTTATTACATGTTTTTGTTCCAATTTTCATATGGCATAGGAAGGAATTATTCCCCTCTTTAACTTAAAGTTTTTCATTTTCTTTCTACTGCATTTTTACACATATACAATGAATATTAGGAAAATTACATGCATATTTATGGTAGGTCTATTTAAAATGGTACATAGTTGACTTTGTTGTGATAAAAATTACATTCATTGTCTTTTGTTGTGTTTCACTATCAAGTCAAAATGAGACCAAAATGAACTGTCAATATCCCTATTGAAACTCTTCATACAATTCATCTTGGAAAACATAGTAGAAGGGTTACAATGATGTAGATAAATTTCATGACAATGAGATAACCAAAAGGGCATAAATAAAAATATGACCTACACATGCCACTATACAACCAAAAGTTCAATATAATAGAGTAGGGCATCTTAAGGAAGGCATTAGTAGTAGATTTATGAGGAGAAAATTATTAAGGTTTGAGTGATAGTTATGAGAGGGAAGTTATATTAAAGTTCAAAATGAAAATCTTGAAGATAAATAAATTTCCTAATGAGAAATGATCTTCATAATATACCTCTCCAATTATCTTTCCTTCACTCTTGCATTCCTTGAAACAAAAAGTGATATGTATAGGATATTAGAGATTATAGACATTTTTTCAACACAGATTTGAATTCCCATCTCTACTACCATCTTCGCCTTTTCCGTTGCACTTTGAACAAATTGTTATCAATTGCGAGATTGATATATCCATTGTAAACTGCCCCTTCATTCATTATTAATGGACTCTTATCTTTCAATATTGATGTATCCATGTCAACATTCATATTTTTTGAAAAAGATGATTCATTTGCAATAACCATATTAATTTTTGTCTTTGTTTTATTCTTTATATTTTAAGATTATTCTCTAAGATAGGGTTATCATGTGCTTCTATTTATTCAATCTAAGATGTAAAGTGTGCATTCTCTATCACACTAACAAATTCTTCCTTCATAATTAAAAGGTTCATATTTAGGTTCTAGCCAAGTTGGTCAGTAGTAGTAGCACCTAGCACTTGGGAATGACCATGTTCTCCTCCTTGTGTAATGATAGACCCCTTTTTGTTGCCACTCAAGATGCTTCTATGAATGCAGTGTAAATTTGAAAGGTGACGTATTTTTTTTTGCGTTCATCATGCGACCAAACTGATAGTTCGAAAATATCTATATGGGTAGGTTTATTCTAGGGAAGGTCATGTTTTGCACTCCAACATGTTGGAACATTGTAGGCTACATTGCACTAGATATTTCTCTTAAGAGACCAAAATGCAAAAAAGCAACAAAATTTGATGAGCTCTTTCTCAAAAAGCATGGAACTTACAACCATTCTAGCTATAATTATAGAGTCATGTATGGCCCCTCTATAATAACATCTCTCAGTTTTTATATCTCCAATCCATTTGCCTATGGTGACAAGTTTTCAGCTGATGGAAAAAGCGTCAGATGCATGCAGTGTAAAGTTACAAGGTGGTGTAATTTTTGTTCTATTTGTCATGCGACCAAACTGATAATTCCAACACATCCAAATGGGTAGGTTTACGCTAGGCCAGGTCCTATTTTGTACCCCAACATGCTAGAACATTTCGGGATACATTGCACCAATGATTTA
The DNA here is from genome assembly GCA_007115665.2 of Sequoiadendron giganteum. NCBI lineage: Eukaryota > Viridiplantae > Streptophyta > Pinopsida > Cupressales > Cupressaceae > Sequoiadendron > Sequoiadendron giganteum. The sequence goes on from CM021102.1 coordinate 272,457,279, forward strand.
TCTTAAGAGACCAAATTGTGAAAGGGCAACAAACTTTGATGAGTTGTTACTCAAAAACCGTGACACATAGAAATTATTTTTTGAAGGTACAAGATCATATAGGGCCCCTCTACAATAACCTCTCTTAGTTTTTCATATTTCCAATCCATTTTCCCATGGTGATGAGTTGTCAGTTGATAGAAAAAGCATCAAATACACGTAGTGTACAGTTGCAAGGTGGTGTAATTTTTCTTATGTTCATTGTGCAACTAAATTGATAGTTCCAACATGTCAAGGTGGGTAGGTTTATGCTAGGAAAGGTCTTGTTTTGCACCCCAACATGGCAGAACATTCCATGCTACATTGCACTGATGATTTCTCTTAAGAGACCAAAGTGTGAAAGGGCAACAAACTTTCATGAGCTATTACTTGGAAACCATGGAACTTACAACCATTCTATTAGAAGGTAAAAAATCATGTATGGTCCCTTTATAATAACTACTTTCAGTTTTTCATATCTCCAATTCATTTGCCCATGGTGACAAGTTTTTAGTTGATGGAAAAAGCATCAGTTGCATCTAAAAGAAAGTTGCAAGATAGCCTAATTTTCATTCTACTCATAGTGCAACCAAACCAATAGTTCCAATTCATTCCAACATGGCAACAATATTTCAAATGTTCCAAAAAGTTTTAATTGAATTTAGTAAAAATTTGTCGAGAGGCATTGTTTACATTCTTCATCTCCTAGAGGTAAACCGACAATTTGAACACATTGGGGTGGCTACAAAATAATTCCACTTTACGATTTTTGGTCAATGTAGTTGTCTTTATAATCTTATGATTGAATGATCTACATCAAAGAACTACTATCCTCTATTGATTGAACTCGATGTAGTCATAAATGTTTTTGTCAATATAGGAATACATTTTTTTGAGATGAAGGAAAGTGTGGGCATGGAGAATATGCCTATAAATTTGAAGTAGTGATCAAACAACTAGAGGATGGTTACTTGAATGGATGGGTACTTGAATATACTTGAATAAAATTATTGCAAATGTAGTGTAAATTATTTGTACTTTGTCTTGAATAAAACTTGATTACATAGCTATATGCCAAAAATATGTCATCCAAGACCACAAACACATACTAGTGTAGGAAAGATAATAATTAATCAACAAATATAGGTGAAATGAGTGTGAAATAAGTTATGAAGCATGGAATACACTTGGATTTCAAATATTTGAAGTAAACCATCTACAAATATTCATTGAAGCTTGTCTTTCTATAATGGAGGCAACATATAATTATCGAAAACTTGAAATCTAAAAATATAATTCTTAATTAGCTCTTTTTCCTTGTATTTTTATTACATGCTTGAGAGATAAACATCTTAGCATTTTTTGAAGCACTTCGTTTATTTCAAGGAAATAATATAGGAGAATTTTTATGAGAACAAATTGGAATAACATTTTAATCATTTATAGTTATGTCAAATAATTATTCATTTATTTAAATAATCATTTATAATGAAAATATGGACACCATCAATAAAAAGATATGTATTAAACAAATAGCCATATAGAAATACATCAATATATGTAGGAATACATCAATATATGTTGATATTTAAGTATAACATATATAAAATAGCCATATAGGCTTACAAGAATGTCATATGGGAATACAATGTCATGTATATGCAATACAAGATATATGTTCAAAAATGTCATATAGGCATACAACAAAGGACCCTAATAAATAGTCATTCACCTCCAAGGAATAAAATAGATCGCGAGTGGCCTTTGATCATCGAGGGGATGGAGATGTGTATGATGGTGGTCTACTTCAAATTTGATGGCTGGACTTGAATTCAATTCTTCATGGAGCCATACCTATTACAATAAAAACGTATAAACAATAATATATGGAAATTACATTATATAAGATGAAATATTTTTAAAAAAATCACTTACCGCAGCCAAATGATCTCTCTCCTCATCCACAACAGTGACACCCTAATGTTATGTTGCAAATCCCTATAGTAACCATCCAAATAAAAATTAAAGTACAAATCAATAATCATTTTATTTTTCAATAATAAACAACTAAAAGAATGAATGTAATTTGAAATTTACTAATCTACCTCATACCTTCGTCAAAGGAATCAAGTTCTCTATTGTACTAGAGACACCATGCTCCATTTCCCTATCAATATCAAGATGATTCTTTGCTTGCATCATTTGAAGATAAAAAACATTATTCAATTACAAAAACTAGAAGAGGATGCAGGTCATGACTTATAATGTATTACATAGTCAAAAAAAAATTTGAGTACTTATTGAACAATGTATTGCTTCATACTTTAATATGTGGTTGTTGGACTATTGTGTTTCTTGGGATATGTTAATGCATCCAATTCTATTTCAAATCTTGTTTTATGATAATTGAGGGAGACATTATCTTGAAGTCCCATGAAGGTGATGATAGAATCATCATTATGGAGGATGTGAAATGGTGTGTGATTTTGTTGATCTAGGGTGATGAATTTAGGATATAGATGAGTAAGGTTAGTCATGGGGTCAATGAAACGATTGGTGATAGGGGTGATAGGATTAAGAAATAGATTTATATGATGGGGATGATGGAAGGATTGGTGATGGGGATGTTAGAAAGATTGTTTATGGGGTGATAGGTTTAATGAAAGGATTTACAGTAGAAATTTCCTTAGTGGAACAATGATATGGAAAAATTTGATGTTAGGAGAGTTTAACCTAGTGTTCACAGGTGTAGCATCCTTATTATTCTTATCAAGAAGGTAATATCTGATGCCTTGGAATCCTTGGTTTGAATAAATACAAATGTGTTTGAGGAATAATTATTTGTGAATGGTAAATACTCTAACTTGATATTTCATGATCTTCGACATACTATTTGTGATGATCTTCCACATAGGATCTTTATTATTTTATAGTGACAAAAAAACCAAAGGAAATAAGAAGGTGAATCTTTTTGAGTTCTATGCAAGTGACAAGTTTGTGTTGATAGTCCTAGGGACAATTAGGAATAGGGAAGGCAACTTTGAAGATACTAAGATCTAAAACTAGTTTGACATAGAAGAGAATAATGAAAATAGAAAAAGGAGAAATAGTGCACAGTGGTATGGATGATAAGACACATGTAAGGAACAAAATGAAAAAACATGATAATTGTCTTCATAAGACACGTGCACAATAGACATGAATCATTTAAAGGAAAAGTATTTCTAAAATAGTAAATAAAAAAGTTCATGAAACCACCAAATGAATGGTTTAAAGAGAAAAAAAAAAGATGATAGGATAATATGATGAAAAGGCCCCTATCAAAACCCTTCATGAACAACAAAAATTTGATAGAAGAGATCAATATTGCCTAGAGAACCAACAAGACGAAACACAATGCACAAGAGCCATATTGGGAAGTTTCTAAGTTGGTAGGAAGAATTTGATAGAGGAAGAGGTTGTTATAAGGGAATCTTAAATACAATAAGGGGTCTCATGAATGACAAGGTAGGGTTGTAATAATAGAATGACAAATGAAAAAGAAATGTGATAGTTAGGAGAAATAAGGAGAAAGGATAGAGTATCCTATCCTCTTGATTGTGGACATAGTATCCTCATATAAGTAATAGTCTTCATGAATATCAATTGAATGTCAAGGGTTTGCATGTTTCATGAGGATAATTTCAAAGTAAAGGGAAATCACAATATGACAATCCTAGAGATAATCATATCATGCAAGCAGGGGACAATATCATGATTACATATAAATAAGTCATGCAAAACTTTGTTGATGTGAAGTGTGAAGAATTTTTTAAGTGGGGATTTAAGATTTATAGAAATAATGTAAAGCATGATAGTGAGATGCATGAAAAGAAGCAATAATGAGCACTGTCAACTAAGAACAAAATGATGTAGTGAGTGAACAATGAGGGGACTGTGGTCCTAATATCTTTATAACAATTCACAACTATAAAGACACTCCATGATTTTCATATAACTTCAAAATTCTATTCATACTCATGGGTGAATCACAAAGAAGAGATAGCTAAGAAATGGAGTGAGATATCTTCATGACAGTGGAAAGTGTAATA
>CM021102.1:272462450-272557420 GCA_007115665.2 Sequoiadendron giganteum
TACATGTGGTCATGTAATAGGGAGGTGGAGGACCGCTTAAAATAGTGTGAACACTATGACCCTGAAATTTTATTATATTAATTCAACTAATTTAGTTAATCTTTCATTTCAAAAATGAAATTTATTAAATTAAATTGTATGAACTTGCTAAAATTTACCTGACTATCAAGGTCAAACGTGTCATTAAGGAGGGAATTTTTCATCACCATCTCATCAATTGCAGATCTTCCCTAAGGACTTGCATCCTAACTATCTGTGGGATCATAAACACAAAGTGACCCACAAGCCTGACAAAAATGAGGTGGAACTCTACTCCCCGAAGACTCACCTGGCTCACCTTGTGCTAGAGGACTAGTATGTTGTATGAGGCTCTAGGTGAGGGAGCTAATCGACTGCAATGCATCCACCTCAACAATATCCTTCACAATGGAAGGGATAGTCACATGTTCATATACTGGTCTAGTGAGTTCTTGTCTCATTGGCCACTGCGCATCGATATGTGCCCCCACCTCTACCCTGGAAGTCCCGCATGTCAAAATAGTTTTGCATTTTATTGAGGACAAACTCATAGTAGACTTTCCTCAAAAATATCGTGGCACCTCATTGTTGTTGCATGGAGGATGTGTTGAGCTTCTCTTTTGGTATTTGTCCTTGATGTCAAAATTGTGTTTCAGATTGGCATCTTGGTGATTGATTATCAATTGCATGGTTTGCATTCAAATGGTTGGCACTCTTCTTTATATTCAGTTTTGGCATACTTGGTTTTGGCTTCAACATTGTGATGATGGTTTTGATGGTAATGATCTCTTGACTCCATGTGCACATTACAAGGAATCTTGTTTATAGGATTATGATTCTATGTTCAAGTTGATAATGGCATTCACAGGGTTTTATTTTCAGGTGTTTGTGATGTTCAATTCAACTGAGGTTCTGATCACATTTGTATGACAGGTGGTATAGTTCTAGTTTGACAGATTTGACACTTTGATCTATATTGTGCTAAGGTGATCTCCAGGTTTTCTTTTTGTATATCTGTCTATGATCATGCTTTCATTTCATACAGCTATTTATATACCTTTGGCTTACAAGTTGATATCTTTTGGCCTCTATTTTGAAAAAGGTTATTTCATGGAAATTTTGTAATGTTGATTGGTGGCATCACTTTGGCTTACCTACATTTGAAAATGACTTAGAAAGAAGTCCAATGTGTATCGGGTCCTATAATTGATATTTCATTAGGCCTTAGGGCTGACAACAAGTATGAGTAAATAAATATAAATTCACTTGGAAAGTGACTGGCATCGACTCTTGGTAATAACGTTTTATTGATTAAAGTGGTTGGCATTATTTCTAAAAGTCATGACAATTATCAAAGTGATAATTGTGTCAGCATAATGTGTCTTTATCTACGTTTGGTTTAATGATTATTATGAATTTTTTGACTTAAGTCCTCTCGGACTTCAAGCTTTATCAAATTATGAGAAAGGCATCGACTTCCTTTGATTCAAATGTCTTGAGGAAAAATTTAAGGTAAAGAGGTGATTAGGGCATTCATTTTAGCATTTCATAAACTTGAGGGTCTGAAACCCTAGCCTCTACCGCCGCCATGGATGTTGGGTCTCATTCGTTACTGTCTTTTTTTCTCTTGCTACATTTAATCTGACAAATGTCTCTACCTTTTGTGAGTATGACTAAGTTGGTAAGGAGATGGCACGGGCATGAAAGAAGGTTCGAAGGTTTTCTCCAGCTAAGTTCCTTTCAAACTCATCTGTTATTTTCAGTTGCAGCATTATAAGCTCGAACAGGTATTATCATTCCCTATTTGAATAAAGCTTTCAATTTAAAAATGTAAGGCAGTTACTATTTTATGTTTCAAAATTAAAAATGCTTGAGTGGTTTCTTGAAAGGCATGACAAGATTTTGGTTACCTAAGTTGAAATTGATACCCTGATAGAATATCACATCTATTTGGTTATGTTATGAGGGGTTATGTTTTTCGGTTGGTGGGTAATCATGCATTTTATGAAATATATCCTTATAATCATGGATTCAAAGTAGTAGTTTTTCTTGGTCACTGGATGCACAATAATGAGGGTTCGGTTACAATTTGTAGCAGTGGTATTCAAGGATATTTTTATTCCATTAAAATCCTTCAGATCTGAAAAATGTTTTATTGGTGCATTCATTATATTGATTCTTTTTCAGATAGTATTGATGGTGCAGATTCCTTGTGTGGTCAGGTTTCAAAGTCTTCTTTCTCAAAATACACTTTCTTGGCCATTCTATCAAAAGCAATCTTTTATTTTGGATACTTCTCTGAATCTCTGATAATACCTGGTAAAAAACAAATTCTGTAGAAGTTAGTCATATTGAAAATATCTCATTTTGATGGACAAAAATATATATGTTTTTGGTTGTAATTTTGGTAATTAATTCAGAGATATTAGTTAGAGGAAAAACAGGGAAAAATTATTGTTTTTGAACTGTGAAAAATGACTGAGAAAAAGAGTGAGGAAAATATAGCTATTGTATTGTCTATACTATGAGACATGTTTTCATTCTGAGATTGTAAATCTAAAACATAAGTTCAATACAAGTTGTCTTAAGATAAGACAATGACTAGAATTATGGAGGCTCAACTCAGAACCTTGAGGATTGTAGGTATTGTCTGTTGAGAGACACTTGTGAGAAAAGAGAGAAATGGAGAGACCCTCTGTATCATTATATTTTCTATAAACTGAAAGGGGGTTGGTGCTCCTTGAAATTGGTGTTTCAAAATGAGGGGTTTGTGCTCCTTGAGTTGGTTCTCATAAATCAGCCTATAAGGCATTGTTAAAAGTGGTTTTTCAAATATAAGCCTAAAAAGGTAGCAGTTTAGGAGTGGTTTTTCTACCCTAGGAGGTTTTTCCACTCGGTATATCTTGTGTCACTTTTCTCATCTGTGGTTCCTCTAATTTATTGTGTGAATACTTTATTATGCAATGTTTCACTATCATACTTCTCATTTCAGTTATATGTGATTGTATTCAATATATGGATGAGTTATCATTGATAAATGAGAGCATAAATCTATTTTGTTTCAGTTTTAGTAAAACTTGTCAAATCAGTTCATGACACTGATTCACCCCCCCCCCCTCTCAGTGTCTTTTTCACTCCAACAATTGGTATCAGAGTGTAGGGTCCTCTGATAGGTCTAAACAACCGTGGATTGATTCTGGTCTTGGAGTCTATTTAAAATTTCTCAAGCTCATGAAGGCACATCTATGACTAGAGCTCCATTATTTGATGGAACGGATTATGTATTCTGCAAAATCAGAATGGAGACTTATGTAACTTCTATTGATCTCGATGTGTAGAGCATAGTGTTAACTGGGTACACTGTACCAACTACATTTCCCACAACTTCTGATGAAAAGAAAAGATATGAAACCAATGCTAGAGAAAAACATGCTCTCTTGTGTGCATTGACTAAAGATGTCTTTATCAAAGTCATGCATTGTAGTTCTGCTAGGGAAATCTGGGTTAAACTTGAAACCATCTATCAAGGAAATGAAAAATTTGAACAGTCAAAATTCCTTACTCTCAAACATCAATTTGAGGAAATAAAAATGAGGGACGATGAAAAAGTAGCTAATTACTTCTTGAGAGTTGATGAAATTGTCAATCCTATGAAAGGTCTGGGAGAAGAAGTAAAATAATTCGATGTTGTAACTAAGGTAATCAAAACCTTACCGACTAAATTTGAAGCTAAGGTCTCTGCTCTAGAAGAAAAGAAACACTTTGAATAGCTTACCCTAGATAGCCTACAAGGCACTCTGACTGTCTATGAAATGAGAATCAGTAAAAATAATTCCTTTGCAAAAGAAATTGCCTTTGATACTTTAAGGAAAGAAAAAGATGAGGTTAGTGAATCAGAATTTTCTAATTCTAAAGAATCCCATTTTGTTAGAAAGCTCAAAAAGGGGTCTGGAAAATATAAGGGAAAACTTCCCTTCAAGTGTTTTAACTGTGGAAAAATAGGTCACTTTGCTACAAAGTGCCCCTATGGTGATCTGAATAGTGACAATGAGAAATCTGAAAAACTGTCTAAGAAAAAGGCCTATAGACCTAAACAAAAATTCAACTTCAAAAAGAAGAAGAGTTTTTTCAGTAAAAATGAAACAGACACTGAATGTGAAGATTCTTTAGATGAAGAAGATGAAAACTTATTCATGGCTGAAATCATTTAGCAAGAAGATATGAACAACAATGATGTTGAAGATGGCGAAGTAGATCTAGAAGGTGAACTGAAATGTGCTTTAAAAGAGATTAGAAAACTCAAAAAACAAATGCTTGCTCAAGAAAAAAATTATGCTCAAGAGAAAATTTTAAATGAAGAAATAGTCTCCTTGAAGAAGCCAAGAGAGTTGAGGATTGTCTTTCTATTGGTATAAGTCATAAAGATCAAGAAATTCATAAACTTGAACATGAAATTGTTGATCTTAGGAAAACTATTGAGAAGTATGAGAGTACTCTAAAATTGAATGAAATGCTCAATAAGTAGAAATTGAACAAGGACAAAAATGGTATTGGTTTCCTGAAGGGTGAATGTTCAAATGATGGTGCAAAGAAAAATGATGTTGCTGCAAAAAAAAAAATTGAATATAATCATCTTGATTCTGATAAGAATCATGTTCATCCTTTTAGGAATAACAGAGCATCATATAATCTCAACCCTTTCTTTTATGGGTACTATTTTTTTTGCAATAGATTTGGCCACAAAGTGAGCTCTTGTAGGATTATGAATCCTAGAACACCTAGATTTGGTCATAAGCAACACCTTGGTTTTTCTAGATAGATCAGATCCTTTAAATGCAATACCATGGTTCATTCTGCTAAGCAGTGCAAAGTTGGTTTGCAAAATAAATAGTAGAAAACCAAAAAGGTTTGGAAACCTAAAAAATGTCAAAAACATAGATAAAACTATGTTAGTTCAAATAGCTTTTCATTCCAAGAAAAATTACTTATGGGTCCTAGATAGTGGTTGTTCAAACCACATGACTGGTGACAAAGAAAAATTCATAAATCTTGAAGATTATGTAGGCAGGTATGCGAAGTTTGGTGACAATTCTGGTATACAAATCAAAGGTAGAGGTTCACTTCTTCTGAATGAGGACACTCCTATCTACAATGTGTATTACGTAGAAGGTCTAAAGCATTATCTTCTAGGTGTCAGTCAAATTTGTGACAGTGGCTATCTTGTTTTGTTCACTTCACAAGGATGTGAGATTAAAAATAAGCTTGGAAAGGCTATTGTTGCTAGAAGAAAGACTAAGGGAAATGTTTACAATCTTCTTAACACGTCCAGTAATGAAAATAATCAAGGTATGTGTTTAATGAGTCAAGTTGAAGAAATTTGGCTGTGGCACAAGAGACTAGGTCACATTAACTTTGACAATATTGTTAGGATTAGAAAAAACCAGAATGTATGAGGTCTACCTGTCTTAAGAAAACCTGAAAAATGCAGTTGGTAAAGAATGTCACAAAGGCAAGAAAAAAAAGGTGAGCTTTAAATCTAAAGAACATTCTTCTACTAGGCCTCTGCAACTTGTTCATACAGATTTATGTGGTCCTACAAGGACTAGATATATCAATGGTGAGAAATATTTCATGTTATTTGTTGATGATTACTCTTGTATGGTGTGGGTTACTTTTCTCAAGCATAAATCTAAAGTTTTTGAACATTTTAAAGTCTTTAGAAAAATGGTTGAAAGAGAGTCAAATTTTAAATTGAAATGTTTGAGATCTGACAAAGGTGGTGAATTCACCTCACAAGAATTCATTGACTATTGTGAAAAACATGGCATAAAAAGAAAATATGCTGCTACCAGAACACCTCAACAGAATGGGGTTGTTGAGAGAAAGAACAAAACTGTAAAAGAGATGGAAATGACTATGTTGGATGAAGCAAAACTGTCAAACATGTACTGGAAAGAAGTTGTTCATACAGTTGTTTACATCTTGAACAGAGTACAAATCAGAGTGAAATCCAATTTCACTCCATATGAATTGTGGTATGGTAAATCTGCCTCAATTAAATACTTCAAAATATTTGGTTGTAAGTATTTTATCAAGAGAGATGATGATAATTTAGGCAGTTTTCAATCAAAATCTGATGAAGGTATCTTTTTAGGATACTCCACTCATAGAAAATCCTATAAATGCTAAATAATAATAGGTTGAATAAGATTATTGAATCTATCAATGTCAAATTTGATAAAAATCTACTTTTAGATGCTGAACCTATGCAGGATGATGAGGAAGAAGAATTTGAACTTGAAATAAATTCAGAAGGCTTTGAAACAACAAAGCCTAAAGTTGAATCAGCAAGTCCTAAACTTGCTGAAGAAAATTCTAAAAATGTTGAAACAAGTCCTGAAAAATGTGTGACAAAAACCCCTTCAAAATCTCTTGCTAGAAACCATCCTAAAGATCTGATTATTGGAGATAAATCTGTAGGATTTCAAACAAGAAGAAGAACTGCTAAATCTAATGAAAAAGATCACGTAGTTGAGCTTACTGCTTTCTATTTGGTTACTCAGTTTGAGCCAAAAAAAATTTGATGAAGCTCTAACTATTGATTGCTGGATTAATGCAATGCAGGAAGAAATTGATCAAATTGAGAAAAATCATACTTTGGAGTTAGTCCCAAGACCAGATGACAAAAATGCCATAGGGGGTAAATGGATATTCATAAATAAACATGATGAAAATGGCCATGTTGTTCGCAACAAGGCTAGGCATGTCTACAAAGGATATGCTCAGCAAGAAGGTATTGAATTTAGTGAAACCTTTGCACCTGTAGCTAGACTTGAGTCTATTAGAATATTCTTGGCTTATTCTATTTTTGAGAACTTTACTGTATATCAAACTGATTTCAAAATTGTTTTTCTGAATGGTTATTTAGATGAAGAATTTTATATAGAACAACATGAAGGGTTCATTTTCAAAAACAAGCCTAATCATGTTTATAGGCTGAAAAAGGCTCTATATGGCCTAAAAAAAGCTCCTAGAGCTTGGTACTCTAGACTGGATAATCATTTGATTTCAAAAGGTTTTATTAGAGGAGGTGTAGACAACAATCTTTATGTTAAGATTAAAGGTTTTGATATTCTGGTTGTTGAAATCTATGTAGATGATACTATCTTTGGCTGCAACAATACTGCTTTGAGTAAAAAATTCTCTCAGATTATGGAATCTGAGTTTGAAATTTCAATGTTGGGAGAATTAACTTTCTTTTTAGGTCTTCAAATTTCTCAACTTGAAACTGGTATTTTTCTCTCTCAAACAAAGTATGCAAGAGAGATGCTCAAGAAATTTCAAATGGATGAATGTCATCCAGTTAGCACTCCAATGGTTACAGGCTGAAAACTTAGCAAGGTTGATGATTCTCCTAATGTAAATCCAACTGACTATAGGTCAATTATTGGAAGCTTGTTATATCTAATAGCTTCTAGACCTGACATAATGCAGGCAGTTTGCATGGTTGCAAGATTTCAGTCATCTCCTCAGGAATCACATATTAATGTTGTTAGAAGGATTCTTAAATATGTTCAGGGTACTCTTGATTATGGTCTTTGGTATCCTAGAAGCAATGATTTTTCATTAATTGCATATACTGATGCTGACTGGGTTGGTTGTTTGGATGGTAGGAAAAGAACCAGTGGTGTTGCTTTCTTTCTTGGTGATTGATTATTGGCATGGCACAACAAAAAACAAGAATTTGTTTCACTCTCCACTACTAAAGCAGAATATATTTCTGCCACCTTTTTATGTACTCAAGTAATCTGGATGTCACAAACTCTATCTGACAAGGGTATTGAAGTTCATAAACCTGTTTCTATTATGTGTGATAATACTAGTGCGATTAATATCTCCAAAAATCCTGTAATGCACTCTCGCACTAAACACATTGCTATTAAATTTTACTTTCTTCGTGAAAAGGTGCTAGCTAATGAGGTTTATGTGCAATGTATTCTTACACAAGCATAGGTAGATGACATCTTCACTAAGGCCTTGGCTAAAGAGGTATTTGAAAGACTTTAGTCTAGATTGGGAGTTGTCTCTCAATATTTTCTCTCTTAATACTTTATCTTGGTGTTAGGGCGAGCTTGTTAGCTCTCTTAGTAGCTTATTGCTGCTTCTTATGGTTTTCTATTTTCTGCCCCATTGCTATATATGCAGCTATTTATGTTCAGCTTCTTGACATTTCACTTTTTTTTCCCTTTGTCCTTGTGACAAAAAGGGAGAGAATTATGAGCTCTTGGTTCTGGGTGATCCCACAATAGTGGTTTACAATTTTTGGGCAAACTAGACACTGCAATTATTATTTTTAACTAAATCTTCACTTTCGGGCTCTTATAGCGGCTAAACCGTGAGGAATTTGAAAATGATACAAACTAGAGTCTCATCACATTTTGTCTCTAGATTCTAAAAATATTTTTTTCAAAATTTTTTGAATCAGATTGCACTTTTTTTTCCATCTCCCACGAAAACTGGTTTTTTTCATAAAACAGCATTTTTAAAAAGTGACGCTCACCGTATACAACATAACTTTTTTTGTATGAAGGATAAAATTCTAATTTTTTCGAATTTAGATTTGTAACTACGGTATCTAGCACTTTCATTTGGTCTCATAGTTTTTTATTGAATATTTTTTCCTTAATCAAGTTTCAAATTCAAACCAATTGCAATTCAGAATAGGCGGACTGTATACAACATACCTTTTTCTATATGAATCGAAATTCTTTTTTTTTTTTTTATGGATCAAGGACATCAATACCCAGCCTCAGCATATTTTTAAAAAAATTATTTTGATAATCTACTATTTTTCCACATGTGCAGACAAGAGATTTTGATTTTCAGTGAAAAACCTATGTTTAATAAAACTAAAAAATAAAATACATAATAAAAGCAAATCATATTAAAATTATATTCGACGGATAGCTCATTCCGAGGACTATCATTATCTAGTTGGGTTTCTGAAATTTTCTACATTTTCATTTTCAAATTGAGCTTCGAAAGATAATTTTTTACAAAAAAAAAATATTTTTTTTAGGAGATAGGGGAAAAAGGGTGTTCGGCCGAACCTAGGTTCAACCGAACCTCTTAAAGGGGGGTTCGGCCGAACCTATTAAAGGGGGGTTCGGCCGAACCTATTTTTTAAGAGGTTCGGCCAAACCTACTTTAAGGGGTTCGGCCGAACCTATTTACATTAAAATAATAAAAAAAATTCACGGGGTCCAAAAAAATGACGAGGTACTTTTAAAAAAAATCCTTATTAAAAGGGGTTTGACCGAACCCTAGTTCGCTCGAACCCCTTTATTTTAATATTTCCACTCACATCTCAAAGGGGTTTGAGCGAACAATTTGGTTCGGTCGAACCCCTTCACTTTGTGTAGAGGGAAAAAATGACTTTTCTCTTCCTCCACAAAAGTCTTCACCACTTATGTGGGTTGACCCTTCTGGTTCAGTATTTTTTCGGTTTGATGGCTCGGTTTTTTTCCATCAAGGACAAAGGGGGAGTTTGTTGAACTTCTCTTTTGGTATTTTTCCTTGATGTCAAAATTGTGTTTTAGATTGGCATCTTGGTGATTGATTATTAGTTGCATAGTTTACATTCAGATGGTTGGCACTCTTGTTTATATTCAATTTTGGCATACTTGGTTTTGGCTTCAGCATTGTGATGATGGTTTTGATGGTAATGATCTCTTGACTCCATGTGTAGATTACAAGGCATCTTGTTTACAGGATTATGATTCTATGTTCAGGTTGATAATGGCATTCACAGGGTTTTATTTTCAGGTGTTTGTGATGTTCAATTCAGATGAGGTTCTGATCACATTTGTATGATAGGTGGTATAGTTCTAGTTTGATAGATTTGACAGTTTGAGCTATACTGTGCTAAGGTGATCTCTAGGTTTTCTTTTTGTATATCTGTCTATGATCATGCTTTCATTGCATACAGCTATTTATATACCTTTGGCTTACAAGTTGATATCTTTTGGCCTCTATTTTGAAAAAGGTTATTTCATGGAAATTTTGTAATGTTGATTGGTGGCATCACTTTGGCTTACCTACATTTGAAAATGACTTAGAAAGAATTCCAATGTGTATCGGGTCCTATAATTGGTATTTCATTAGGCCTTAGGGCTGACAGCAAGTATGAGGAAACAATTATAAAGTCAATTGGAAAGTGTCTGGCATCGAATCTTGGTAATAACGTTTTGTTGATTAAAGTGGTCGGTATTATTTTTAAAAGTCATGACAATTATCAAAGTGATAATTGTTTCGGCATAATGTGTCTTTGTCTACGTTTGGTTTAATGATTATTATGAAGTTTTTGACTTAAGTCCTCTCGGACTTCAAGCTTTATCAAATTATGAAAAAGGCATCGACTGCCTTTGATTCGAATATCTTGAGGAAAAAGGTAAGGTAAAGAGGTGATTAGGGCATTCATTTTAGCATTTCATAAACTTGAGGGTCTAAAACCCTAGCCTCTATCGCCGCCATGGATGTTGGGTCTCAGTCGTTACTCTGTCTTTTTTTCTATTGATGCATTTAATCTGAAAAACATCTCTGCCTTCTGTGAGAACTATGCCAAAGTTGGTAAGGAGATGGCACGAGCATGGAAGAAGGTTCGAAGGTTTCTCTAGCTAAGTTCCTTTCAAACTCATCGGGTATTTTCAGTTGTAGTATTATAAGCTCAAATAGGTATTATCATTCTCTATTTGCAGAAAGCTTTCAATTTAAAAACATAAGGCAGTTACTATTTTATGTTTCAAAATTAAAATGCTTGAGTGGTTTCTTGCAAGGCATGACAAGATTTCAATTACCTAAGTTGAAATTGATACCCTGATAGAATATCATATCTATTTGGTTCTCCTATGAGGGGTTGTGTTTTTCAATTGAGGGGTAATCATGCATTTTGTGAAATCTATCCTTATAATCATGGATTCAAAGTAGTAGTTGTTCTTGGTCACTAGATGCACAATAATGAGGGTTCGGTTACAATTTGTAGCAGTGGTATTCAAGGATATTCTTATTCCATTAAAATCCTTTAGATCTGGAAAAAAATTTATTGGTGCATTCATTATATTGATTTTTTTTTCAAATAGTATTGATGGTGGAAATTCCTTGTGTGGTCAAGGTTTAGAGTCTTCTTTCTCAAAATACACTTTCTTGGCCATTCTGTCAGAAGCAATCTTTTATTTTGGATACTTCTTTGAATATTTGATTATACCTGGAAAAAAACAAATTCATTACAAGTTAGTCATATAGAAAATATCTCATTTTGATGGACATAAATATATATGTTTTTGGTCGTAATTTTGGTAATTAATTCGGAGATATTAGTTAGAGGAAAAAGAGGGAAAAATCATTGTTTTTGAACTATGAAAAATGACTAAGAAAAAGAGTGAGGAAAACACAGCTATTGTATTGTCTATACTGTGAGACATGTTTTCATTCTGAGATTGTAAATCTGAAACATAAGTTCAATACAAGTTGTCTTAAGATAAGACAATGACTAGAATTTTGGAGGCTCAACTCAAACCCTTGAGGATTGTAGGTATTGTCTGTTGAGAGGCACTTGTGAGAAAAGAGAGAAATGGAGAGACCCTCTGTACCATTGTATTTTGTGTAAACTGAAAAGGGGTTGGTGCTCCTTGAAATTGGTGTTTCAAAATGAGGGGTTGGTGCTCCTTGAGTTGGTGCTTAGAAATTAGCCTATAAGGCATTGTTAAAAGTGGTTTTTCAAATATAAGCCTAAAAAGGCAGCAGTTTAGGAGTGGTTTTCTACCCCAGGAGGGTTTTCCAGTCGGCATATCTTGTGTCACTTTGCTCATTTGTAGTTCCTCTAATTTATTGTGTGAATGCTTTATTATGCAATGTTTCATTGTCATACTTCTCATTTCAGTTATGTGTGATTGCATTCAATATATGGATGAGTTAATCGTTGATAAATGAGAGCATAAATCTATTTTGTTTGAGTTTCAGTAAAATTTGTCAAATCAGTTCATGACACTGATTCACCCCTTCCCCCCTCCCCCCGCCCCTCTCAATGTCTTTTTCACTCCAACGGGATGGTCAAAAGCCATCCACCACCTTCTCCAAAAATTGTTCTTTATCCCTTGGTGGTTGCACCAATGGATAGGGAAACTCTTGCTTGAAGGATGTAAAGGTTGATTCATTTTAGGGTTTGTGAATAGTGCACATAAGTCAAATTTTGTAATTTTTTCATCTTTAACTTTTTTATATGATAATTTATCTACATAAAATTGTCTAAACTCTCATCTTTTCTCTGGAAAACTACATATTTTCTTGCTAATTGAATCTACATATGATATTATCAATTCAAGTGATTGATAAAGTGTGGTTCTATGCGAGGTTGTGCTTGGAGGATCTCTCAACCTTGTAATTAGCTCCTCAATTTTATTTTTGTTTTTTTCAATTTGTCTCATTAAATTTTCTTGAGTTCCTAGAGAATGATGGGGAATTATTGGAGGTGTTTGTTGGGGTTGTTCTTCAACAAGGATTTCAGCATGAGGTGAATTAGGATTTTCAAGAATTTGAGGAGAATGAGGTGCATTATCATTTCTTGAAAATTAAATAAATTTACATCAAAAAACATATTAAATCTACCTATTTAATACCAAATTCACACAAAAAAACAACAAATTTCTCCTTTGACCTCCCCGACATCATGGTAGAATTTTGATGAAGATTTGGTGAAGAAACAGATTGATTTTTGCCTTCCTAGAGTTGCAAGCTCATCTTGGAGGGTTTGCAAGCAGCGGACCAAATTGCAAATGATAGGGAATAAAATGAAATGAAATTTTTTTTTTGTTTATGACTCAAAATGTGAGCACATTATAACACGCTAGTGTTTTAGATTTTTCAAAAAAAATTAATGGGGTGACCACTTTTGGCCCCCGTCTTTTTGCACCCACCCCAAGCAAAGTCCCACAAAATAGATACCCATGATCACTCTCATGTACCACCTTGAGACCATGATGTTGATAACAATAGTATCCATAACCATAACAAATATGGAGATGATATAAACAAGCTTTTCAAGACAACGTGGGTCCAAACTTACATTGAAACACATTGAGAACACATCCTTCAAGAACAAATAGAATCAGGAGCTAAATTACGAAGTTAATTCAAACTTGAACAATTAAGAACACACCAACCCCCTCCTACAAATAATGATGAATATTGTGGAGCACATAAAAGTGACATTACTCATGAGAACGCTAGAATTGAAGGAAAGTAAAAGGGATAAACTTTGGTGAAAATTCACATCATGATTCTAATGCAAAGAATTCTAAATATAACAACCATCTTTTTTATGGCCTCCTTTGCTCATATAAATGATTTCAATCATCTAAATATGTGGTTAATCAACAATTAAAGGATATAAAGGACACCCTTAAAAATATTCAATTGAGTTAACCTTCCAATAAAGGATATAAGTATAATGAACTATTTCCCTATCAATTCAAAAGTTCAATTATGAAAAAAAACTTTTCCTCCACACTTTGAAGTACATAAAATTGACAATTGCAAAGGAAAAGGTAATCCAAAGAGTTGTGTGAATTTTACATTGCTTGCAATTAGATGTCCTATAATGATGATTATCTACATCATCTCTTCCCTTGTAGCATATGGGGATAATATTTGGATTGGTTTTCTCATCTACCCAAAGGGACAAAAAACACATTTATTGAGCTTACAAACCATTTTGTAACACTTTTTATAAAATGTTGAGCACAAATTGATAATTCTTGATCTTTGCAATACAAAAAAAACATATAGTGAGATCTTTTCTTCTTTCCTTCAATGATGGAAAATCTTGGCTACTAGGTTTCTATATCCTATAGCCAATAAAAATCTTGTACATATTTTTTTTATGAATATTAATACCAAAATGGCCTTCCATTATTAAGTATATTGTGTATATCCACCTTTAATGAGTTAATTGAAAAAGGTGTTCAAATTGAGAAGGCATTAATTGCCAAAGGGTTATACTTTTACCAAGGACTACAACAACAAAAATAACCAAAATAAGAAGCCTAAATTATTTATAAAAAAACATAGTCAATGATGGCATCTTTGATACCAAACATGTACAAATAATTTAAAACACAAAAAAACTTGTATTGCCTCCAAGGACACCTAAAATAGAGAACAAGAAACATCAATAAGAAATGTGTAAATATTTGGAGAATGTATTCAAGAAACTCTTACAAGTGAACACAATCAATTTCCCATTTCCTAAGTTTTATGATGATGAAAAAACAAAAATTGTGTGTACCTATCAAGACCAAAAAGACTATGAATGTCATCAAGTCAAAACAACTAATAAATGAAAGAAATTTGAATATTGCATCCAAGAATTGATAAAGCAAGGTGACATGGACGATGCACCATTATCTTTTCCTAATGTATACTTGGTCATATATACCAAAAACCCTTTTTGAAACACAATTAGTTTCAAGCCTCTACTAAAAACAAATTGCATATAATATCCACTCCCATAAGTCCTCTTGTGACTATGATTTGGCTTTGGGTTATATTGAGTGATCCATAATACACATAAATACAATCATAATAAAAAAATCCCCATTGTTTCATGATGAGATGGCATTGTCACCATCTTAGAGCCCCTCTACCTTCTCCCACAAATATAAATGATCTTATCGAATATCTCAAGACCAAAAATACTATGAATATCATCAATTCAAAGGCTATACAACTAATAAATGAAATAAATTTAAATATTACATCCAAGAGTTGATAAAGCAAGGTGACATTGAAGTTGAAATTTCATCATTATCTTTTCCTAATGTATACATGGGAATATATACCAAAAACTCTTTTTGAAACATAATTAGTGTCAAGCCTCTACCAAACAAAAATATGCATATAATATCCACCCATTAATCCTCTTGTGACTATTATTTGATTTTGGGCTACATTGAATGATCCACATTACACATAAATATAATCATAATAAAAAATTCCATTATATTTCATGATGACATGACAAGGCATGGTCACCATCTTAGAGCCCCTCTACCTACTCCCACAAATATATGATCTTATTGAATAGCTCAAGAAGACTCTAGAAAATCATCTTGGATTTTCTAAAATCAGCATGCATTCACCAAGACATAATGGAAAAATTCTTGAAAGAGTTGAGGGTTACAAATGCCATTGACCACTCTCACTTCTTGGCACTCGTTGTACACCTTAATTTTGATCATCATGTCACTTTTAGTCCTAAAGATGTGAAATATATTGACCCCTTCCATAATCATTTTCTTCTTATCTAATCCATATTTCTCAACATAAGATCACATTAGTACTTATATATAATGGCTTTGGACAAAAACCTTTGCACCATCTATCTTGTTAAACTCTTGAGACATATAGAGGAGCGTTTGGAACTCCATGCACTCACAATCAAAGAATATAATAATGGTTAAAGTGAGATCACCAACACCATCAATCTTCCCCTCTAGGTTGGACTTGTTATCCATAACGCCATATACCATGTCAGTGATCTTGACCTTCCATACATTATCCTTGTTGGTCACATGTGGACACATGTCATATAGGCCATTTCATCCATATTCCATAAATTACTCAAATTATTTCATGATGGAATTTAAGTCACCATTAAATAAAATCAAAACCCTTCCAATACTACAAAATTTTGGAGGGTTAATATCAATAATTAGACTATTGTCCCATCACTCGAGTCATAGAGCCATCATCTCAACTAAATTCCTCTTATATCAATCCCAAAAATATACCATCTTGCTCATCCAGCCTACCTCTTAGTACTAAGGTAAATATTGAATACAAAGGGTGTAGTGATTATAAAATACAAGAGGGTTTCCACATTGGGAAACTTCCATTGTCACATAAATCCTATGGTCATCATAACATGAAATAAAAGTATAAGTGTGAGATCTTGTAGTATGGATCTACAAAAATTTTCAAACATAGTTTTTTCTTTGATGAATAAATGGACTACTCAAATTAGTCATGATTACACATTGAAGAGTAATGTCTCCATGTTTCAATTATAATAACTATCCAATGGTTAGTGAAATCTATAAAAATATTAACTATAAAGGTAAAGGCTCGGGGGAACACAAACAATGGATCTTGGAACTTATCCACTTTCTTGAGACTAAATCGAAGTAAGGATTAGGGTATACACCTTGGGATGAATCTCTTAATACAATTTTGTTTTGGCCTCTCTCTATATAATTTTTTTTTGACCATAAGACTTAACTTGCAATATCTTAACCTTATTTCCTGAGACCAATGTGACCACATACCATTAGCTTAAGTCTAAAATGGTGATGTTATCCTCAAAATACTTAGTGCCAAAGATCATCTTCCTCAAAGCGAGCACAAAAAAGGCTTTATTTTTTATTATAATTCAACATATTTGGGGGAGAAAACAAAGTCCTTTTCATCGCATAACAAACAAAAATATAAAAAATAAAAGAAAGAAAAATTGAAGTACCCATTCAAGACAAGGATGCATCATTTTATGAGAAATTACACCTTCCATTTTCTCCACAAAGGTAATAAGATGAATCAAATATCTTAGTAGAATATTCTATTTAAATAAACCTAGGCATTCATTGGGATCAAAATTTAACACAAACTACTACTAGCGTGAACTCAAAAGAATAACAAGTTCATTAGGACATAGAAATGGTATGTGATGTGGTTGGTCCCACTTCCCCTAGTATAATGATATATTTACTTACCTCACTACCGTAACTTTATGAGATGACTTATTCCATACCATAAATGCACATTTATCCAATGTGCTACCTACTTCTCTCTTTTTAGTGGTATCCTCTATCATAAAGGTTATGATAGTACACTGTTATGATACCTTAACTTAGATGAAGCTAATTCAAGACTTGCAAAAAATCATGATGGTATTTATTGATCTCACACTAACAATGTCACCCTTCTAAATAAATTACTCAAAATTGGCTATTACTAGCCAATCATGGAGCACAATTGCTACCAATATGTCAAGAAATATCTATCTTGTCAAAAATATTGGGATTTGATTCATGCACCTTCATATTCTTTGTATCCCATAACTACTCCTTGCCCCTTCTCTAGATCGGGACTTAACCTAATTGTAAATATAAAACCCTCCACTAATGGCCAGAAACACATTATAATTGTCATTGAATAGTTCAGTAAGTGGTTATAAGCTTCCTCTCACTTATCTAGTTGGTGAGAAATTTTCAAAATTCATCCTTAATCATATCATCTATTGTTATGGTATTCCTAGTTATATCATTACCAATAATGGTTTCTCCTTTAAGAACCATGAAGTAAAGCCCTCTATAATAAATTATATATCCAACACAAATGATCCAATCTTTACTATCCTTAGGGAAATGGTCAAGTTGAGGCATAAAATAAAACACTTATAAATGTTCTCAAGAAAATCATCAATGATGTTGAACATGACTAGCACTTGCAAATCCACCCCACCCTTTAGGTATATAATACTAATATTTTTACACCCATAGGAGATACTCCCTATTCATTACTCTTTGGTATCAAGGCCATATTTCAAATTGAGGTTAAATTTCCCTCCTTGTGTATATCATTGTAATATCTCGTTGATGAGGATGAATATTAAGCTACATGTTTGCATGAATTAGAACTCTTATATGAACATAAACTCACAAATATAGATCACTTGAAGGTCTACCAAAGCTATCTTTGATGCAACTAAAAAAAATATCTCCATATTAGGGGGTTTGAAATTGGTGACCTATTCATTAAAAAAATTAGTGGAATACCAAGCAAGATATAAAAATCAAAGCTAAATTTTGAGCCTAATTGGCAAGGACCTTACATTATTACAAGAAAATATATCTTAATAACCTACATGTTATCTACACCACATGGTTAGGAGCTATATAAAATCATTATATAGTTCATATTAAGTACTTCTATGATTCAAATACCATCTTTTCCCATTAAAAATACTAAAAAAATCAAACATTTAAAAAAAAAAAAAATAGTAAAGAAAATAATTTCTATGGTGCCTTGGGGTATTCACCATGATGAAAAATTATTCACATGCATTATTTATAACAATGAAAAAATTATTTTAAAAAAAAATGTAAAGAGAGCTATTGTTTTTATAGTGCCTTGGGAAAGCATCATTATCAAAACCTATTCATAGGTGTCATGTGTGATATTTCATAGCCCTCTTATCTATAATTTATCTACACATTTAGGGGCATCAAGTTTATCCATCCATCCACTCACCATATCCTTACCCATGAACCCTTATGTAGCATACAAGATCACATCTTGATCAATGCTAAAAAAATTCTCTAGAACAACACTTATCTCAACTATGGTGTTATAACTTATACCTTTCGACACCAAATTCCTTTAATTTTTAAATTCTAAAGATATTTTTTTTCTCTTTTTTAATAGTGATCCTTAACATATCATACTCCTAGTATCAAACCAAAGAACAATGCTTGTAAATTTGTCCCATATATTACTCTAGTTTGCACAACCCAACTATCTCTATCAATACCATAGAAACTTGAGGATGTGACATATTGGTTGTTTTCAATTTATCATTCTTGGTTTTTTCCCATGACATACTTCCACAGAGACATCACAGATCCTTATACTATGATTTTCTCTTGAGGTTATTCTCATTGGGGTATTTGGGCCTTCTATTTTATCTTTTATTTATTATTGCTTTTATTTATTTATCTTTTCTTTATATTTTTTAGTCAATCCTTGACATATATGGTGCATTATCATCATGATCCCTTATATCATGATGTATAATGCCTATGTAAAATAACTACTACTACTCAAACACATAAGAATATCCTTGTAGATTCTTAGCATGTACCTAAGATCAAACACTTTAAGAGGATATCATAATCATCCCTCTCCATAATCCTAGGCTCCAATCCAACCATCATACACAACTTAGCATCCTATACTCATGTTCCATCCCATACCATTCTTCTTGTTTCTATCATATCTACCAACCTAATGTACTTTCACCATCCTTGTTATTATCCTTCTAGTATCCATATCTACGTCATCCTGCTTCTCTTCAACCTTCATAATATATTTCCCCATCCTGCTCAATACTTTATTCCATCATTCTCATTATATCCCTCCCACATTTTTAAAAATAATTCCATCTATTTTGAGATCACACCCATGTTCTTCTAGATTGACCATCCTCTTAAGAGGGCATCGTCATCTCATCATTTTATTTAATCCTAAAAATAAAATCAAAATTTTGAATCCAAAATATATCCAAGCATAAAATCATCCTTTGAATCAATTCATTCAATAAATTAATCAATATAATGCATCCAATCAATCCAACAAATCATCCCTTAACCTTTGACATGCTTGGGGAATTATCTCTCATCAATGTTGATAGACCCTATGTCCATATCTATTAGGATTAAGGTGCCATCTACCTTGTAAATCATGTCATATTGCATGGTTCCAACATCCATGGAAAGTTTCCTTGGTAACTTAGGGTGTAAATGGAAAAATATTTTGTAATATTTATTCTCACCATTATTTGTATTACATTTTTAAGGGGTGATGGGTTCCACTAGTAGCGACAAAGGTGGTTTGAGGACATAAATCTTTAATATTAATTTCCCCACATGTGGGTGCCTAGAATGGGATAATAAAAGATAAGGAAAAGGAAAAATGAGTGAATTTTGGTATTCTCCAAGTGGGTGCTTAGAAAGAGGCGACATGTGTCTTTAGGTATTCCATCATTTATCATTTAATGTAATGTTTGGGCACCCAAGATGGACAGAAAGTATCATAGCCAAAACATGTGTCCTTTTGTATTCCATCGAGGATTTCCAAGGGTTGGGTCATTTGGGTTGAATAGTCATCTTTGGAAGCCTTGTTTTGGACTTAAGACCTCTTCACACATCTATAAAATCAACTCTTTGGATGTAGAAACAATGAGGAATAGTTGAATGTAGTGTTACTCTATAGCAATAAGGACAAGTTGGGGCATAAGTAGGTTGTTCATAAGGACATAGGTGCTTCCATGTTGGAGGAAAGGAGGATAATGGAAGTGAATGTATTGTAATCTCATTTATTTGAAGATAATGCATACTTGGCCTCTCTTCTTGGTGGAGCTTTTTCCTACAAGGGTTTCTTCAAGTAAATTCTATGTTATGTGATGCTCTTATGTTTATAATTTTTTCCTCATTTTTGTTATCTTATGGTGATTTTATCCTTTATATATTTTTGTTATAAGTTCACATAAAATAGTGTTTATAAGCATGTTATGTTGGTTGATTTTTGGCATCATAAAGAAGATGGATCTAATCATGGTAATTTCATATTAAGGCAACTTAACTTTCATATTTGCATATAAGTTTTACATTTTCATGTTGTTGTATTTCAAGCCTTGTATATCATCCATTGAAGTCATATTTGGATAGATATTCAATTTCTCAATAGTTGTTATTAGAGTTTGTTTATTTCTCATCAATATCTACTTTCTTTGAAATGAATTTTTTGCTTCTAGTGATAATTTCATTTCAAAGAGGGACAAAACATAGACAATAAAATCATTTATACACTATTTTTTACAATATAATCACAAATTAATGCACTTACCACCTCTTAATCTATTAAAATAATTAATAATATTCTAAGCCCATTACTTTTTCACAATTGAATTTATTAAATAATATTTATTATTTATTTTATTTTATTTAAATTTAAACCTAAATTATCCACAATTAAATTAACTTAAATCCTAAATTATACCTCATGGGTTGGTTAACTAAATAATCAATTTAGTTAACTGAACAATCAAACCCATTGACAAACCAATCAAAATGGCTAACTCAAGATTAAGAATTAATTAATAAATTAAATAATTATCAACTTATGAGTTAACTACCTAGTCACCTCCAACCAATTAGCAAGTTATTTACCACATTTCTCCATCACACCCAACATTTATGGATCAAATTCATTACCCAAGATTAAATCTCCATCATTCAATTTCATCTCAAAATTTATATTATGAATTGGAGCTTAATCCTCCACTTTCACCATCTCGAATCGAGCAAGTAGATGTTGCAACACTAAGCAACAGACATCCTAAATAATTTGAGCATATCCACTTCAATCACAATGACAGTTTGCCATTTATTTAGAATTTGTGATTTTATTCATTTTTATTCAATAAAAATTGTTATTGAGCTTAATTGGAAGGTGAGAGTTCATGATTTTATTTGAGTTTTGATTCTTATTGTTTTATTCTCCTTTTTTTTTTTTTTTATCTCTCACACTTACACCAATTGTAGGAGGCCAATGCACATAATATTTTAAAAAAGGAAAATTTCAAAGTTGATTTAAAGAATTAATATCCTAAGGAAAATATACAAGCCAAAATTATGTGCATCCACATGATAGCATATGTTTTGATTATCTATAGTGCCAAGCTTTGTTTATTTTAGATTACTTTAATGGCCACCAACCTCACAAGAGTATTTTTTTCCTATTGATCTCCAACTAGTACTACACGAAAATTTTACCTTACAATTCTTATCTCCAATATTCACATTATGATTCACCACCAACTTATCTAGAGTTATTGTACCCCACACATGGATGCTAGTCTCACACAATTTTCATCCCTAAGAATTTATTTTGAGAATATTGTTCCTTGTTTTGACATGAGTGGCTTAGATTGTTTCTGTGGTCATCATCTAGTTAGTATAGGAGGAAGACAACTTATTTCAACCTAATGTTGTATAGAAGCTCATTGCACTCTATAGGAGAATGTTTATGAGTGTAAAAATAGTATACACAAAGTTAACAAATGATACCAAAGGTAGATATATGAAAGTTTTCAAAACTACTACACAAATATTTTATTCACAATGGATAAAATCCCAAATGAATATACAAGCCATAAGACCTCTTGCAAACATGAAGTTGGTTGTTTTATACCACCAAAAATGAAACATAATAAGAGCTACCAAAACAATTGTAGATAAAGGAAAAAACTATAGAAAGAGACTGCCAAACATAATGTGTACAGTAAGAAAAAAAAAAGTCCTCATTTATTGTCTAATGTTATCAAACCGTCAAAAATGGACATTGTGTCTTGGGGGCATCAAGAAAAATTTCATCAATTCGTCATTTTTGTATGACTGTATGGATTTGTACTTGGTGGTACCATATGACAACAATGTTTGTAGATCCTGCATCAATGACATATTTTTCAATACCAGTGGCACATTCTCTACACGGTTTTGGCACCAGTGTTGTACTTGGTCATCTCTATCTACATATGATATTTCTGGCATCACATCGGTACAAATTTTGTACAAGTTTAATGAATAAAAAAATGTTTGGTTATCAATTGTTAGTTCTTTGGCACACAAGGTTGAGGATCCCTCAATTCCAACCAATAGCAAGGGGCTAAGCCTTGGGAAACATTACTTAGGCCCACAAATCCCAAACCATCAGGCCTCCTCCTACTCGTTGCTCCGCTAGCAATACATTTTCTTAAAAAACCCATAGCACAAATGTTGGTCATATGGACGCCCAGGGGCTTAAAGCCCAAATGCTCAAATTTTGCCCCCTAAAGCTCGAACCAAACATTTTTTTCAAAATACCAAAACCTTCCACCATGGTGTCATATTTTCAAAAATGAGATATCATCAAAAGGTGGCTCAGTGTACTTTGTAGTGGTGAAGGTAATTTTTCCAAATTCTTCTATTTGGTGCTAGTATTTTTTGTTTGAGTTATATCTCCATTTTTGGCTCTCGAGACCATAAATTTATGTCATGATCCCCAATTTTCACAATTCTTGTAGCATTGGAAAGGTATTGAGGAGCTCTATCAAGACATATGATAGGCCAAAACTGGGGTAAAGAATAAACTGGATTTAGCTCGGTCTAAGTGTCAATCCAGAGATCATAAACTCATGAAAGGTGTTGTGGCTATTTGCACGAGGGATGTAGGTAGTGACATGAGGGGATGAAATGTAGATAAAACACACAAAAGAGCACCTATAATGAAAATCTACTCTAACTTTCTTATTCTACCTTTCTGATAGGAACTACGACGGGAACTGTTAACTGTGAAAAGAACTGCTAACAGTCTATACAATAATTGTGATAGGAATTGTTAACAATATGCACAATAACTATGACAGGAACAATTTGCACAGTAATTGCAACATGAACAATCTGCATAGTAACTGTGATAGGAACTATAACAGTCTGCACAATAACAATAGTTTATAATAATTCTAGAACTTACAATGATTAGATTTTAAAATAACAGTGAAATATAAAGTAGAAACAAAAGCAAACAGAGATCATTAAATCATAAATAACAAATGGAAAATAATGTGTAAATAGATTTAATCAAAGCATAAATAAAACACATATTACTAAAATAATAAAATTACAGAAATCATCAGCATTCTGAGTAGTGGGCCATGCCTCCTCAATTTGCCAAGTGATGAAATACAAAGTGTTGTTCTACATGGATTTGATCATGCAAGAAGTCTTATTTATTTATAAAAATGATACAAAACTTTCCTTTTTATTCTCTTATGTTGTACTCTACAAAATGCTAATTCACCCTCCTTTATAGTTATTACATTGCCTTATAAGGTGTGAAATAAATTACAAGTCATTTTACTATTCACATGCCCTTCCTCTTATTTCCACATGAAGCTTTGTTGCATTATTTTTCCAATATTATTCATATGCTTTTCCACACCACCTATTATAATTTTTTGGCAGCCCTATTTTATAGAATTTCTTGCTATTCTCTTTCCACCTCTTATGGTATTATTTATGGCTTATGGGTTGGAATAAAATGAACCATAAAAATAGGAGTTTGTTGTGTCATAAAATAGCTATTTATTTTGTCTTTGTTCATCATAATTTTATTAGTTACAAAAAATAATACATGCTATTTTGTGCCATATGAGATTAAAAATATATTATTTGTTGTTAGCACAATAAATAATTATTTTAACTAAAATGAGTATTGTTGTGTAGGTGAGAGGAAGTCTTTGTGAAGGTGACAAGAAGTTTGTCATGAAGTATATTATCTCCACCTTTATTAATATGTTGCTAGAATTATTTTCTCAACATAATGACATAAAATATTGGTAAATACAATCTAATATTTATTATTCATGTATTTTATCCAAAAACTAAATTAAATATTATATATATATATAATCATATGCAGCAAAAGGTGGTAAAATGGTATGGAAATGGAATATGAATATGGATATAAAGGCATATGATCATTCCCCCCAACTTAGCATATTGCACGTCCTCGAGAAATCTTTAATTTTTGAGAGGTTTTGATTTGAACTAGTGGCCTTTTGATTTATGACTTATTTTTTCTTCACCCTTGGCTTCTTATAGCTCATTCATAATCACAACTTCTATCTATCACTCCTCTTCATAACAAGCTTCATGGATTTGCTTTTTTTTTTAAATTTTATTTCAAAAAAAAATTTAACATTCATATCTCCTTCAACTTTTTATTTTTTCCATCATTTTTCTTTTCACTATTTTTTCAAAAAAAAAATCTCTTTTTGTCATTTTTTCCATAGAATTATTTGTTGGGAAAAAACTATATATAGAAGGTAGCATAAAAAACTATCTCCATATTCATGAGCTATGTGAAATAGAAAATATGAATGATTATGAAGGGTGAAAATAATGGATATGATGATGGGATAATGGATATTATGATGAGGTAATTAAGGCAGAAGAAAATAATGGGAAAAATGATAGGTAATAAGGATGATGAACCTCCCCCCCAACTTAAAGGGTTGACCATCCTCGGGAAACAAGAAGACATTTGGTGTGAATGTTGCTTTATATGATTAATATAATAAGAAATAATAAAACTTTAAAAGATAAAATAATAAAAAATAAAATTGATTGTTTTACCAACTTGCATGTCCATTAATGCCAACATCCGATAGCCATTGTAACTTTGTAACTATGAATCTCCAGCAAGGAAGGAAGCAAAAATTGTTGGAAAACTGTGCCTCAAATTACTAGCTTGGAAGCTCTTGAAGACTTGGAGAAATTTCTTTTTGATTGTTCCGCTGTATCGTTGGAAGCTTTCACAGGAGGCATGGTTACACAGTTTACCTCCTTACCACATGCTTCCTTTATAAGTCCAGTGGTTGGGCGGTGTTACTGCAATACCACGACGGACTCCTCATTGCTCGACGGTTGGGAAATGTTACCGCCATACCGCAGAGTCACTTTTCTCCCTCAACGGTGGCATGGTGGAACCTTTGCGGTCAGCATGAACGTTTACCTCCTTACTGCGGGCTTCTGATGTTTGACTAGCAGTTATGCGGTGTTACCGCCATACCATGATGTTCTATCGACCATGTCAAGGTAGCGCGATGACACCGCCACACCATGATGGTCGTTCGATTAGGGTACGGTAGCGTGGTGGACTGTGGCAATCAACATAGTCATTCACTGCCACACCACGATGGTCTTCTGACCATGGCGCGGTGGTGCGATGGACCGTGGCAACCGGCATAGACGATTAGTGCCATACCATGGTGGTCTCACTTCTCTGTCGTGGTGGTGCGGTATGGGTACTGCCACATTGCGAAGGCTTTGTCGACGATGGATGGTAGCGCAATACACTGCATTACTGTGAGGGTTGGTCAAATGGCTAGCGATGACGCGGTAGAAGGGGCTCAGGGCTAAAATGGTTGATCTAACTTGATAGTCAAAGTGATGGCTGAATGGCATTATGACACGTGGCATGATTACATTCATTGATTTTACATCATTGTTGTAAATCAACAATTATTGGCCAAAAATCTCTATTCATTGAAAAGCAATCTACATGCATTAATTGTAAGATTTGATACAAGGGTTGATAGAGCCCAGATTTAGGTATTTTTTTGTGATGAGATTAAATTTTGGGGCAGCCCGATGCATGATTGCAGGGTGATATGATCTGAGAATGATGATTGCTTGTCATAGCTAAAGTGTTTAATAAAAGACTTCCTATTGGTCGTTGACTGTATTAATGAGAACAGACGAAAAATGTGGATATATAGTCTTAGGTGATGGTGTATGTAGACTGACATATGTTGTGAGTGCATCGTAACAGTGAATGTAATAAAATGAGTTTGTTTGTGTATTCAAATTGAAGTCTATTGTTGTGAGCTAAAGACCAGAGAATGAGGTCTGTAACTTTGTATGTAATTTGTTTACTGTAATACAAAGTGACTTGACTTGGTGTGGTGGTTTTTTCTCCTGTAAGGGTTTTCCCATGTATCTGGTGTTATCTTTGTGTATTTTTTATTTATGTCCCTCTTGTTATACTATATTTGTGCATCTTAAATGCAAGAAATTTTTCAATGATGGTTTTTGCACTTCTCCTCTAAGGTTTTAGTGTGAGGAAAGCATATTTCACACCTCTGCTTTTTCCTTTCAAGTGGTATCAGAGCCTGGCCAGTTGTGTTATCCTTGTTAGTAGGTCGAGTTTTTTGTGCTAATAATGTTTCAGTGGGATTCTTGCAAAGTGAGAACCATTTTCTTTTTTAGATGGCGACTACTTCAGGGAGAGTAGAAATTGAAAAATTCGATGGCAGAAATTTTGAGTTGTGGAAACTCAAAATGGAAGACTTGTTGGTGGATAGAGACCTCTAGATTGTTGTGCCTGGAACTATGCCACAAAGTATGAAACAAGAAGATTGGGATCTCATAGATAGAAAATCTAGAGGTTTGGTAATACTTTGTCTGGCTGATTCTATACCCCTAAAAGTCCATGAGGAGAAGACTATAGCTTCATTATGGAAGAAGCTTGGTGACATTTAGCAAGGAAATTCTCTGGTGAATAAGTTATTCCTGAGGAATAAGTTGTACTCCTTGAAGATGGAAGAAGGAGCATTTGTTACAGACCATCTAAACTCATTTAATATGAGTGTTGCTCAGTTGGTGTATGTGGGTGTGAAGATAGTGGAGGAGGATCGTTGCATGCTTTTGTTGTGTTCGTTACCTGACACTTGGGATCATCTGGTAATGGCTATTGGAAGAACAACAACTACTTTATAGATGGAAGATGTATTTTCTTCATTTCTATCAGAAGAAATGTGGAGGAAGTATTCAGAGATGGCCAAAGAGGCCCTTGTTGTTCGGGGTAGATCGAAGGAGAAATATAAGAAGAAGGACAAGAAGTCTAAATCCAAATCTGAAGGGAGATCAAAGTCTCTTGGTAAAAATTCCAAGGTGAAATGTTGGATTTGTGGGCAGCCTAGTCATATCCGAAAGGATTGTAAGGAGGAAAAGAAGAATAATAATAACTCTTCGGACAACGACTCTTCTCTGAGTGATGCAGATTCCTTCATTGTAGCCTTGGTGACTCAGGCATCAGATGATGTCTAGCTGGTTGACTTAGGTGCATCTTTCCACATAATGTCTCACAAAGAGTGGTTCACTAAGTATGAAAATTATGATGGTGGAAAGGTGTACCTGGAAAGTGATTCAACACTAGAGATTGTTGGTCATGGAAGAGTCAAAATACAATTCCCTGATGGAAGAATCAAAAGGATTGGTGATGTACTACACATACCAGGTTTGTCTCATAACTTACTTTTTGTAAGTAAATTTAATGATGCTGGTGTAAAATTTTCTTTCTCAAGTAAAGGATGTAAGATGGCTAGAGGCACAATGGTGATGGCTAAGGGTGTATGTACTGGCACTCTATACAAGTTGGATGCATGTCTTGTTCAATGTAACAACATATTTGTAAAGTTAGGCAAAGTTGATCATGAAGAGAAGAAGAATGACACTCCTATGGATGCAAATTCCTTGGAGGTGAAACTCCCAGTAGAGAAGACCGTGTTGTGGAATCATAGACTCAATCACATAGGTGAGAAAGGTTTTAAAACCTTTAAAAATAAAAATCTTGTTGAAGGGCTTGTTGATTGTAATCTTGAGTTCAATTTTTGTGAACATTGCATTTATGGAAAGCAACATCGCGTTTCATTTTATTCGAGTCCTCATAAATCTTCTGGTGTACTCACTTATGTTCATTCTGATGTGTTTGATCCAGTGAATGTTCCTTCATTATCGAAGTCTATATATTATGTTTCTTTTATTGATGATTATTCAAGAAGGGCATTTGTATACTTCCTTAAAAGTAAATCAGAAGTGTTTAGTCATTTTAAAGAGTTTAAAAACTTGGTAGAGAATCAGACTAGAAGGAAAATTAAATTTTTGAGGACGGATAATGGCAGAGAGTTTTGTTCTGCATATTTTGAAAGATATTGCAAAGACCATGGGATTAAAAGGCATAAAACTACACCTTATACTCCACAACATAATGGAGTTGTTGAAAGGTTGAACAAGATGCTAATGAAAAGGGCGAGGAGTATGTTGAGTAGTGTTGGTCTGGAGCAGAAGTTCTAGGCTGAGGCTATGGCTACAACATGTTACCTAGTAAATTGTTCACCTTGCTCTGCTCTTGTTGATAAGACACCTTTGAAAGCGTGGTCTGGTAAGAAGCCCTCTTTGAGACATATTTGTGTCTTTGGCTGTGAGGCATATGCATATGTGCCAAATGAGAAAAGGTCTAAATTGGATAACAAGGCTATTAAATGTATCTTCATTGGCTATGGTGTTGGTGTGAAAGGATACAAGATTTGGAATCCTGATACTGAGAAGGTTTTGTATAGCAGAAGTGTAATATTTCGTGAGTTGAAACCTTCAATGGTTGATCCACAATTAGAGATAGATCAAAGAGAAAAGAAGAGTGATATAGTTGAAATTCCTCAAACTCTAGAAAAAGAGGAACTACATGGTGTACCTGAAACTGGGGAGAGCTCTAGCAGCTCTGAGAGCTCTGAAGAAGAAGAACCACAACATTAGCTAGTGAGAATATCTACACGTGAAAGACATCAACTAGATAGGTATGGTTTCTCTATATTGGATTCGAACTATGCCTATGGTTTGATTACTAGCACTGATGAGCCTAGGACTGTGAAAGAAGCAATTTGTATTTCTGATTCAAATTCCTAGTTGGAAGCCATGAATGAAGAAATGGAATCATTGAAAAAGAATGAAACTTGGGATTTGGTACCTTTGTCTAAAGGGAGAAATCCTACTGGATGTAAATGGGTATTTAAGAAGAAGACTGGTCTAGATGGTAGTGCTGAAAAGTATAAAGCGAGGTTGGTTGAAAAGGGGTATTCCCAGGTAGAGGGAATTGATTATGGAGAAATTTCTTCCCCTGTAGCTAAGCTAACATCTATCAGATTTTTGTTGTCACTTGCAACTGCGTATGACTTAGAGATTGAAAAGATGGATGTGAAAACAATGTTTCTCCATGGAGAGTTGGAAGAATAAATTTATATGTCCCAACCTGAGCACTTCATTGAGAAAGGTAAAGAAAGTTTGGTCTGCAAGTTAAAGAAATCTTTGTATGGTTTCAAACAATCGCCTAGAATGTGGTACTAGAATTTTGACACTTTTGTATTGTCTATGGGATTTGTGAGATCAAAATATGATCATTGTGTGTATTAGAAATCTGAAAATGATCGTGTGCTTATTAATACCTTGTACATGAATGATATGTTGTTCATAGGAAATAGTAAGAGTATGATTTATGATCTTAAGTCTTAGTTGTCTGCAAAGTTCGAAATGAAAGATCTAGGTGCAGCAAGGTATATTCTGGGTATGGAAATAATCAAGGACAAAACAAGTAGAAAGCTTTGGGTTAGCCAGAGTAAGTATGTTAACACTATTCTTGAGAGATTCAGTATGAATGATTGCAAGCAGCTAGTTGTTCCAGTTTTGCAGGGAACGAAGCTATCTATTGAATATTGTCCAAAATCTACTACTGAGATGGAGGACATGACCAGGGTGCCCTATACAAGTGTTGTTTGCAGTTTAATGTATGCAATGGTCTGTACAAGGCCAGACGTTTTCCAAGCAGTGGGAGTACTTAGCTGATTTATGGAAAATCTAGGAAGGACACATTGGGATGATGTGAAAAGTGTTTAGATATTTAAAAGGAACTTCAAAATATGCTCTATGTTACCATGGAAATTTGGTTGGATCACATAGGACTCTCAACATTCATGGATATGTAGATTATGATTGGGTAGGAGACATTGACAGTAGAAGATCCACTAGTGGATATACTTTCATGTTGAATGGTGGTGCAATTAGTTGGATGAGAAAGTGGCAGACTATAGTCATTTTGTCCACAAAAGAGGCAGAATACATGGCAGCAACACATGCCTGCAAAGAAGTTGTTTGGTTGAGTCGTTTGTGTTCTGATATTGGTTTTGATGTAGGCAGATTACTATTTGTTGTGACAGTTAGAGTGCCATTTGCTTGGCAAAAAATCCAGCATTCCATGCCAGGATGAAGCATATCAATGTGCAGTATCACTTCATGAGATATATGGTGGAGGATGGAAAGGTCAGTTTAGAAAAGGTGGATACTTTGAAGAATGTTGTAGATGCATTGACAAAGCCAGTGAGCATAGACAAGTTTAGTTGGTGTGCAAGTTTGATGGGCCTTGGGGCCTATGATCATTAGTAAATTCAAAGTTTGGAGGAAGCCAATAAATATTCATCAAGTGGGAGCTTGTTGGAAAACTGTGCCTCAAATTACTAGCTTGGAACCTCTTGAAGACTTGGCAAAATCTCTTTTTGATCGTGCCTTTACCGCTACACCATTGGAATCTTTCACATGAGGCATGGTTATGCAGTTTAGCTCCTTATCGCAGGCTTCCTTTATCAGTCTGGTGGTTGGGTGGTGTTACCACTATACCACAACGAACTCGTCACTGCCTGGTGGTTGGGCGGTGTTACTGCCATACCATGGAGTCACTTTTCTCCCTCGACGGTGGCATGGTGGAACCTTGGCAGTCGACATGAACGTTTACCTCCTTACCGTGGGCTTCTGATGTTTGACTAGCGGTTACACAGTGTTACCGCCATACTGTGATGGTCTATCGACCATGTCACGATAGCGCGATGGCACCGCCACACCACAATGGTCGTTCGATTAGGGCGTGGCGATGCGGTGGACCATGGCAGTCAACATAGCCGTTCACCACCACATCGCGATGGTCTTCTTACCATGGCGCAGTGGTGCGGTGGACCATGGCAAGCGGCATAGATGGTTACCACCATACCACGGTGGTCTCATTGCTCTATCGTGGTGGTATGGTATGGGTACTGCCAAACCACGAAGGCTTTGTCGATGGCGGGCGGTAGCGCGGTACACCACATTACCGTGAGGGTTGGTCAAATGGCTAATGGTGACACAGTAGAAGGGGCTCAAGGCTTAAATGGTCGATCTGACTCGATAGTCAAAGTGATGTATGAATGGTGTTACAACACGTGGCACGATTACATTCGTTGATTTTACATTGTTGTTGTAAATCAACAATTATTGTCCAAAAAGCTCTATTCATTGAAAAGTGATCTACATGCATTAATTGTAAGATCTGATACGAGGGTTGATAGAGCCCAAATTTAGGTAATTCTCTGTGATGAGATTAAATGTTGGGGAAGCCCAATGCGTGATTGCAGGGTGAACTGATCTGAGAACTATGATTGATTGTCGTAGTTGAAGCGGTAATAAAAGACTTCATATTGGTCGTTGACTATATTAATGAGAACAGATGAAAAATATGGATATATAGTCTTAGGTGACAGTGTATGTATATCGACGTATACTATGAGTGCATGGTAATAGTGAATGTAATAAATTGAGTTTGTGAGTGTATTCAAACTAAAGTCTGTTGTTGTGAGCTAACGATCAAAGAGTGAGGTATGTAACTTTGTATGTAATTTGTTTTTTTATAATACAAAGTGACTTGACTTGGTGTGGTGGGTTTTTCTTCTGTAAGGGTTTTCCCACATATATCTGGTGTTATCTCTATGTATGTTTTATTTTTGTCCTTCCTGTTATACTATGTTTGTGCATCTTAAATGCAAGAAATTTTTAAATGATGGTTTTTGCACATCTCCTCTGAGGTTTTAGCGTTAGGAAAGCGTATTCCACACCTCTACTTTTTCCTTTCAAAAATTGTGACAAGGATTGTAGCCACACCACACATGAAATATCTCCATCGAACTAAAGTATTAGGGTGCATACTGACGGTAGCCTGAATTTTCTCTTCATTTTTGCTAACACCTCAACTGAAAGTGTAGCTCTTGCTACAAGTGATCAAAGCCATGTTGACCGCAACAAACTAGAGCACAAGTGAGTGACAGGAGGTGCTAGGAGGTACTTAGACAACCATTGAAGTAACAAAGTGTACCTGCAACATGAGTAGCCCATAGAAAGAACATAATTTTTTCTTTTTTCTTTTTTTCTTTTTTTATTTTTATTTTTAATTTTTAATTTTCTCTTTTTTTTCATTTTGGTAATGACAAGTGACTGCTGGCAAGCCATCTTTCAATTACTTATCGCTTAGTGGCACTATGAAAAAAAAATTCATCACTAATAATTTTATTCAACTACAATCCGCCAAAAACTAGTTTTCAAACTGTATTTGTCTAACAATACCCAAAAGTTTTCATTGTTAGAATTTATTACTTTTTTTCATTTTTTTCATTTTTTTCATTTTTTTCATTTTTTCATTTTTTCATTTTTTTCAGATAACCTACATATAATGACCAAATAAATGAGGCTCTCATTGAATGTAGAAGTGATACCATCTAAAACATGGAATTAATTTGGAAGCCCTTCAATCAAATTCACTGATGAAACTAGTTGCATGTAGAACTTGAAATGATGACTAATAGCAATAAATATACCTTCATCAAGATGGACCATGGATATCCTTATAACACAATTGCTACAAAAAAAATTGATCCATTTAGTTCATGCCACCATATTTGAAATCTATCTATAGAAATTTTGAATACATTCCCAATCACTTGGTGGAAAGAATTAATTACAATATAAACAATATTTCAAAGATAAGGCTATGTAGTGAAAGACCAATGATAGT
The DNA here is from genome assembly GCA_007115665.2 of Sequoiadendron giganteum. Taxonomy (NCBI): domain Eukaryota; kingdom Viridiplantae; phylum Streptophyta; class Pinopsida; order Cupressales; family Cupressaceae; genus Sequoiadendron; species Sequoiadendron giganteum. The sequence goes on from CM021102.1 coordinate 272,495,601, forward strand.
CTCAACTTATCCAATATTTCCATACATTTTTGGATAGGTGGATGATTCAATCATTATGATGAAGTGCGATGATTTGTAATATGCTCAAGCTCCTTGTTCATGTCTTCAAGTTATCTTTGGATATGTGACTTGTGAAGAATTATCTAAGAAAATAATACTACAAGATTTAGGATTCTTAGACATCAAGTTGCATATTTTCCTCCACATGGTGTGGTATCAAGGATGGTACATCAGAGAACTAGTTTCCATGAGTTTTCAACACATCTCCCAATAATCCTATGGTGATCTCCAAGAATGAAGCACAAAGGAAACTTATTTTTCACCATCTAGTTAGCAAGGCCAACAAGGTGTGTCTTTGGATGCTCATGTAGATAAGCATCATCAACTGGTACTAGTGCAAAGGTATCAGGTCACCATAATGAAACACCTATAACTATATTCGCATGACCAAGCATATCAAGTATAGTAATGCAATATCATCCATTTAATAACTCCACCATTAATAAGTAGTTAAGTCATTTTTGTAAATGAAGGGTAGAGTTATTAATATGAATAAATAATAAAATGGATGAATATTATTACAATGAATTCTTGTGTAGACATAATATCAATATCAATTAACACAAGAATGCATACCTTTATTTGGTCCAAGTATCACATAGGTGGTTTTATTAGAAGCACCAATGAAACAATCAATGAAGTTTTATTAGAAATCAACGAAGAATCATCAAAATTCAAGGGATTCCCCCCAAATTAACTTCATACTGCAAAGGCATGAGAGCTTAAGATAATCCAAAGAATAAATAAAGACAGTGACATATTTAAGAATACCTTAAGCCTTGTTCAATGAACAATCAACCAAATATTTCCAAAATTCAATGGATTCCTCCCCAACTTAATTTCACATTGTTAAATCATGAGGGTATTAGGATAATCCAAAGAATTAATAAAGACATAGTCAATATCTTAGAGCTTTAATGTATGATCATCCATTTGTAGCATGTTTGGTATGGTCATTAATGCATTCAAACCATATTCTATCTAGGTGTATGAATAACATTTATCATTGGACCTAGACCAACACGTGTGTGAGGAATACGTATTTTGACCATAGGTTTCCCAAGATATAGATATTTGAAAATAAAAATATTTATAAATGATAGATCTTTTAGGATGACATTATGCATCTCACACAAATCTTGAATTATTAATGCACATAGTTCACCATTTCTTATTGCATGATTAATTTCAACACACGCATTTATGAGTTCAATAGTAAAATTAGACTCAAATGGAAATGTATTTGTATGTGTGTGAATTCCTTATAAAGGTTGTGATTTTCTAATTAGATAAGAAGAAATAAATTGAGTATATTTGAAGTTAACATATTGTTCTTCTAATTCAATTAAACCAAAATCACATCCTTTAGTTGTGTGAATAGATTGCAAGAATGTGATTCACCAATTTCATGCACATTAACAAAATGTAAAAGGATCATTGAAATCTCATTATTATTGAACAATAGGTAAAAATAGGGGGAATGAAGGGGGTACCTTTTCCTCCTATTCTACCCAAGTCATCCAAATAGGTTCTAAGAACCCTAATAGGATTGACTATCAACCTATCAAGGCGAGTCAATAAACAATTAGGACTTAGGAGGGGGTTTTCTTTAGGATTTAAGGGGTTCACCACCAAGAAAATGCTTGGAAAAGACAATGTTTGAAAACACACTATGATATGAAAAACACTTAAAATGAGCTAAATGAAGCTTACAAATACTAAAAATGAACATCTCCAAGTTAGGGTATGTGTACCTGGGAAGCCTAGAGATGCAAATAGGATTTTGGAAATGCAAACAAATTGCCAAAATATGCCTTGGAATACTAAGATGCCCTTGCTATCATCTTAGTCCCGTTGATGTTTTTTAGGGAAAACATAGAATCTTCGAATTACGGAATAGAATCCCGAAGAATTTATGAAAGATTCCACTTGGAGGACTAAGACACCTTTGCTCTCATCTTAGTCTCGATCTAAATTTTTGAAAAGTGTGAATGTGGTCCTGAGCTTCTAGATATACAATTGCTTCCTCTCAAATCTCAGGTTCTAAAATAGTCGGATCTGACATGTAGGTGAGTTTCCATGAGGATGAAAACTTTGCAATGCAACTTTACAAAGTTGCACTCCAAATGATCTTCAAGTCTTCAACATAGATTTGCAAATACAAATGGACAAAATGGAAAAACTTGTTGATTGCTAATTAATGGGGGCTTTCCTTGGTCAAACCCCTTGTTGGTAATCAAACCTTGAAATGAAATAGAAATGATGAAGGAAATGGTGAATGAACAAAATACAATGCTACAACTCCCCAAACCCTTGTAAAGGCTACAAAATTGTGTGTAATGGTTGAAATGGACATGGATCTTGAAATGCTTGATAGATCTTGAATTACTTGCTTGCTTAGATCAAAACCATGCATCACAAATTTTAGCACAACAACACACATGATGAAAGAATAATATTTGACATGATGCTTGAGACTTGATGATGGCTCTAAATTCTTGATGAATTGATCTTGAATGCTCTTGTGAACTTGATTTGACTATAGTGAATACTCTCACAAAAGACTTGGATTGCTTAGGATGAAAATGAATGAATGAACCTTGTATTTATACTTGCTATGCTTAATATCCCAAAATCATATCACACCAAGCTGACATATGAATTCAATAAATGAAGGAGATTAAATCCCGCCAAGATTTGAAATTAAATCTTGAAAATGACTCAAGAAGGACTAAGATGCCCTGGGTGGTGTCTTAGTCCCAAGTGATGAAACTTGGGGCACAAACACCAAAAAGGGACCCAAAATAGATACCTCAAAATTAGGGTCCTAGGACCTCGGGGGGACAAAGATGCCCTTAGTGGAATTTTAGTCCCGACCAAAAATTAGGGATACACCAATTAGAGTCATTAGGAGATCACATATGCATTGGAGAATGTCAGAATTAACCAGAAAAATATGTCATTCATAAGGCTTGTGGACATAAAATGGGACTAATTAAGCCATAAAGAAGGATAAATAAAGAAAGGTGGACCCAAACAAGTGTGAAAATGCAAGGGTATGCATTTTACTACACTACAATTATATGCAGATTGAACCACCTTATTAGATAATAATAATTTATTAGGAATTGCAATGTCCCTTGGTGGATATGTTGGAGTGGATGGTGGGTGATATGAATGGGATAATAAAAATGGTAAAAAAAATTGTGGATATAGAGTGGATAGGATTAAGTTGTTGGATTTTGTAGTTGTGTTGCTGATATGTGGTTGTCATTGATGTCAACACTATTAGCATTGATGATTCTGAAGGTTGTATATGTCAAGGATATTGAGAAAATTAGAATAAATATGTTGCAAACAATCTGTGAAGCTGTGATAATTAGAATGGTGGAAATTTGTGTACGTTGATAATCAGAAGTTGCACATTAAAGGGTTTTTTGCTGAGCCTATCTAGTACATTTTTCGGAAGTTTCAATGGTACGCATCAAGATTGGAGCGAGTTATGAGTTTCTAAGTTTCTATAGTTATTATGTTACTGTAGCAAGTGTTTCTAGAAGAAGAGAATGCATTTCTAGGAAATTAAGTTGTTGTGTATGCTACTATGATGTTCAGTGATGGTTCTAGATCGTGCTCTATCATTGTGGTATGTCTGCGTTGATCGGCGTGCTCGTGATCGAAGATTTTTCCTTTGTGTGCTCAAGTTTTCATGTTCTTAACCGACATGATGGTGGTAACGTGTTGCAGATCTTTATGGATTAATATTTTAATGTTTGGTTTATTTGATGATGTTGATTTAGGTCTTTATTATGTTGTGATCAACTTAGGTTGGTGTGCATTGAGATTTGTTCATGAATTGGGCCCACAGTTTCTAATTCATTTATTATTTATTTGTGACCGATAGAGTTGTTAATGTAAATTCATGTAGTAGATATAAAAGAGCTATTGTTTCTTCATTTTGAAGTGTGTGAGGTATGCTCGATGAATGAATATGAAGTGTGAATGTGAAATGTGTGAGTAAAGATCAAATCATTCGATTTCAGAGAAAAGTGTGAAGAAGATTGAGTGAAGTGTGAAGAAGTGTTTTTGCGCCTAACCGAGACTGTCATCAGGCTTTTGTAGAAGCTAATTTCTCAGTTCAACCTCATCAGATGGATTTTGTAGACACCGAAAATTGGTCTAGGCATGCGAGTACCACTTCTGACATAATTTTCTAATGTCCATGGTCATGATTAAATAATGTTAATTATTTAATTACTTTCTAAACACATCTTTCCTCTATTAATTAAATAACCTTTTAATTATTTAATTAATTCATTATGACCCTTATTCAACTTTGATTAATTAAATAAATCATATTTATTTAATTATGTCGCTAACTAGTTAATTCTCTTTCTTAATTAAATAATTTATTATTTAATTAACCCCCTTTGTCATATTTCAACTATAATTAAATATTCATTATTTCATTATTCAATTAATCTTTTCAACAGTCAATTAAATAAATTATCATTATTTATTTAATTAAATCTTTCAATTTTCGAATGTTGAATAAAATTAACATTTAATTCATAATCAATTGTTTTTGTCACATTCTTCTATCGTCTAGTTATCTAATTATTCACTCACCATCTGACTCGAGATCTATTTAAATCCGCCAGTTATCTCCGGATTTGATATATGATCGTCTCTGCGAAAGGACTCTCTGTCACAACCAGTTAGTTAACTAGTTCTAACTCATATGCATGAGCATATTTATTAATTAAATATTTTTATTTAATTAATTGATTCATGTGTGCATTCAAACAAATTATTCTTTGAGTTCTAACTTTATCCTTTTCATTCAAAGTCTAATTCTTCTATTTTTGAAGACTTTCAACTGAAGATTAAATCATTTATTTAATGTTGAACTCGTGTTCTTTCTATTTTCGAACAGTCTTAACACTAAATTAAATTATTATTCTAATTTAATCTTTATCCTACAAAATTTCCTAACTCACATTCTAATTGACACAAAACTCACATCACATGGCATTCATCAATCTCGATCATTGATTTCTCTTTCGAATTTGAGCCGATCGTTCAAAAACCCAATTTCTATAAATTAACCTGTCATTGTCATTATTCCTCCTCCCAAAATCAATACTTTTGAGAAGAACTTATAATATTCGATATTTTTCTTAGACAATACATCCAGGCTATGCTTGCATACATACAAAAAATCTGAGGGCAAGAATACCGATATGGAAAAATGGAGAAGGACAATCAAGATAATTCGAAGAGGTGGACAGATATTCGGTGAGATTGTTACATATTATCGTTTTTATTGTTTTAGTTCATTTGCTTCATTCTTTGTTGTTTGATTTAGATTAATACTTGTTAGATTAGATTTAACCATCTTTTTGTGCAAAAAACCATTTTATTTATGTTACATTTGGTGAACCCGATGTGAAATACTAACCCTCTTGATTGGCATTCTTTGTTTGGAAGTTTTCGGTGTTTTTTGTCTTGAAAGGTGTAGGTACTTTTGAAGAATCTTGAAAATCACACTTTTGGGAGCCTTTTGAAGTCCAATAGATAGCATGGTTGCGTCCAGAAGGGATGAGAGACGAATTTTCATATATTATACTGCATATTTTTGTTAAGGGTGGCATTTTTTACAAGAAAAACATGATTTTTTTGCGGCTGCGAGCTGAAGTGACGCATTTGTGGCTTTATGTGATGCATCTAACTTTGTATGATGCATTTGTGGCTTCCTGCGATGCATTTGATTGGTAAAAAAATAATTTTATGATTTTTGAAATTCTTAATTTATGCATCTGACTTCCTGTGATGCATCTGTCTTTGTGGCACACATTTGTGGCTTCCTGTGATGCATCTGAGTTCATGAACTGCATCTGCAAAATACTGAGATGCAGCTGATGACACGAGTAGCATCTGAGACCTCTTGTAATGCATCTGACTATTAACATCATGACGCATCTGTGAATTGAAACGACACATCTATCTAGTAAAAAAAATCATTTTTAATTTCCGTTTTTTCGCATTTTGGTAATTTTTGTTTTGTTTTATTTTTTGCTAATCATTTGTTTGCAGCTGTGTTTTAGGAGGCTAACAATGTTTTTGCAGGATGAAGCATAGAAGACTTTGAAAAACCAAAACATCTTATTTTTTGTAGGACGAAAGTCGAAGACATAAATAAACTACTAATCAATTGCATGCAGGACCTGTTGACGAAGGCTTTAAATTTTTTTTAAATTAACTTTTGTGTTTGGTAGATTAAACAATTCTCATTTGGATTAAAATTTACCAATGTTTTCTTTGTCTAGTCTAAAAGCACATTTTGTAACCCTTTACGATTCGGTATATCGAAGTATCCTCTCCCCTTGCGCATCTGTGCAATCCTGGGTGTAAGAGAAACGGTTACTGACTCTAGAACTTGGGCATGTCTTGGTGGGAAAAATTACTCACCCAAGATGACTCAGACCGGTAGCACGCTAGACACCAAGTGACTTCCAGCTGGTATATAAAAGTGGATTTTTGGGGGAAACCCCAAAAATCACGCTCATTGTTCTATCGAGAAGGGCAGAAATGGTCTCTCATTGTACTGGATGGTGCCCCACAAACAAAATTTGCTTACTAAAAACCATGTTGTAGTTTTGCCAAAATCCTATCTATTTGTTGGTGCAGCAAGTTCAGACCTGTGAAGCCATCTTACATTCTTATAGTTCATGTGTTGAGATGAGATGTATGCCATGGGAGTTTCATGGGTACAATAGCTTGGTTGCCCTGTATAAGTGAGTGTCATGGAGGGGAGCCAGTGGGGTCAAGCTACTAGTCATCCACCTTGAATATGCGTACCTAGATTTATCTAATTAAGAACTCAATAAATACTGTCCAACACAACCTAGGTTGTAATTGTCTTCTGGTTTTAACAGATTCAACACATCAAACTGAAAACACTTTGTATTTTGTGATTGTTTTTTGTTGTATTCATCAAAAAATTGATCTTTAAACTGATTCAATCATAACATTATCTTCAAAAAACTGCAACTGTCATATTTTGAACCGCATGTGTCTTAGAGAGTCGCAACTGTTCAACTAAACGCCGCATCAGTCTGTCAACAAATTTTAGTTTCACAGAGTCTAGTTTCTGAGTCGCAACTGTCATATTTTGAGCGACGTGTCTATCTATGAGCCACAAGTGTCTGTCAATAGGTTTAGATTCACAAAGTTCATATTTCTGAGTCGCATTTGTCATAAAGTAAACCGGATCTGTCAAAAAGTTGCAATTTCCTATCAACATTCGAAACCTAGTTTGGTCATTTCACCACTTCTGAAACCTGAAACGCATCTATCAAATCTATCAATGCATCTGAAAGGTGAACCACAATTGACTATCAACAGAGAAATTCGAGAAACTGCAAACTTAGTCTGAAAACAAAACTGTCTTTTTCGCTTTTGTTTCTTACGATCAACCTTGGACAGAAAATGGAAAAAAATTTCTCAAAATCCTTGCATTATTATGTGTCACATACGTCTTAGTCATAGTCATCCTAAGTTGCACACATTTAGACACCCCATAGGAAGTTGCATATCGTAGAATAGAATAACTTTTTGCGTCATTGGATACGTTCATGCTCTGATTTGTCATTATCAATGAACCTAGTCACTATTATTCTATTAGTGAATCTTTCTAGCTCAACAGTCTAGTTTGAGAAATTTGCCTTGTTAGTTGTCTTTGTCCAACAATCAAGTTCTTTGGTAAGGTTAGATCATTGCTTGGATTTATTCCATAGGTGGTAGGTTATACCCATCTTAGAATCATTTACTATCATAGTCTACTCGAAACTTTTCATATTGTTCATCCTACCATACATCATCTTAGTATACGCCATTTTAGAAATTGTTAGCAATATCCTTTATATTCAAAAAATCCAAAAAACATAGAAATAGGACATATCAATTTTTAGACATAGATTGCATTACCCCATTTTGAGCAACTTTTCATGGTTGAAACAAGGTCTAAAAAGAAACATAAAGCAATGTTGGACCCTAACAAATTTGTCAATCCTTTCATAAATCAACCATCAGGGAAAGACAGACCACACAAAACTTTGCTTGAAAAACACGTCACTAGAGACACACATGGATAAATTTAGTTGAAGACATAGATGCCATCGTACAAGATCTTGAGTTTGCATCCTTTATGGATGAGTGTTTGGAAAATGATCCCCAATGATATCTAGCAAAGTTGCTAGTGGAAGGTGCCACACTACCACCAGGATTTGATATTCAAACTTTGAAAACACCATCTACTCAACCAACGCAAACCATGACGTCAAGTGTGTCTATTCGTCAAATTACCGCAGAAATACCAACTGGCATACCTACTCAAACATCATCAATTGTAAGCACAATCCCTTTCAACATAACACAAGGTTTACAATTTACTATGGGAGCAACTTCATCAAACCCCTTTGGCACAAACACTACTGGTAAGAGATCTAAAGTTGGCATGAATATTCCTATACCAAATTAGAACATTCAGATAGGAAAAATTCCTATACCAAATCAAAACATTTAAACAGGAAATTTTCCTACACCAAATCAGAACATTTAAACAGGATATATTCCCTCGCCAAATCACAATCTATCACAGAACATAGCTTTTCAGAACACCTACATTGATCCTAACAACGCAAACAACATGTCCTTGACACAAGTAGATGTTCTCCAAAATCAAATGAAAATGCTTCAACAACAGATGGACAACATGTCTATGTCAAGCAAATGAACTATCTCAGTGCAAGATTTATGTCCATGTCCTTTTGACAAAGCACTATACATGACACCCTTCCCACACGGATACATTATACCAAATTTTCCTAAGTATAATGGAAGGAGGAATCCTTTAGAACACATTAGAGAATTCTCTACAACATGCATGGACATATCATATGACCCCACATACTTTATGAGACTATTTCCACGAACCCTTGTTGGGATAGCACTGGAATGGTTCTCTAAATTACCATATGGCATACGATCCTGGGGTGAATTAGCTAAGATTTTTTTCGAACACTTTTCCTTTAAGATAGACAATGAAATAACTATAGCTACCCTGTGTCACAAAACACAAGAAGAAGGCGAAACTTTCACCACTTTCTTCCAAAGATGGAGAAGTTTACCTAGTAGATTTCTAATTGAAATACTAAAAAAGAAAAAAGTCACGATATTCCTTGAAAATATTAATCCAAAACTAAGAAGTGACTTGAGGGTACATTGTTGTACTTCATTCCTAGACTTGGTACAAAATGGAATCATCCTTGAAAAAGACCTTATTGACAAAGGAGAAATTAAAGTACCAGGCAAAAACCTAGTTGTTCAACATCAAAACGCACCCAACGATAGAAACAAGTTCTAGTCTAGAATCAAAAATGTTACCAATGACGGTATTGTTGATGATAAAACCATACATGCAGGACCAGTCATCACACTTAGAGGTTACAACCCCAATCAAGATGTGACGAGTAATCTAGATCAAACAGAAAATTTTGTCCAAAATTCACAACAATGACCACAAAGGAGATTTCTTAAATGTGAATTTACCCCTTTAGGGCAACCAATCGAGACATTTTTCAAAGAGCTGATTAAACATGATCTCCTAAAACCATTGGAACCAAGACAGTATGATCCTGGACATTTTAAACCTTCATGGAGGGATGATAACACCTATTGTGAATACCATTGAACAAAAGGACACAACCTACAACAATGTCGACAACTGAAGAATATCATACAAGACTTTGTTGAAGAGGGAACCATAGAGGTCAATGGGTAGAAACATACCAAGAATAGTGATCACAAGGTCTTCATAGACCCATTACATGACCTCACGAAAGGAAAAGCCTCTATTTCAGGAACTAAGAATACTGCATCGATCAATTATGCAAATACCAAGTATGACTATGGAAAATGTACAATCATAAATCACCTCCGAGCTGCAAATGAAAATGTCCATACCATCACCATTAAGAAGCATCCTAAATGTGTTATAAATACATGCAGAACTAAGATAAATCTTCCAAGTCCTTCTTCTAAGCCACCTACATAGTCTTCCAAGTCTAAGTACAATCTGCTTGATCAACTGAGCAAGACCCCAGTAGAGATATCCATTTTGGAACTGTTGACTTTATCACCTGATCATCAAGCCATTCTCGACAAAGCCTTACAAAGAATGACTGTCCCTACCAACTTATATGTCAATCATTTCGATGAAATGGTAGGATACTTAACCAACTCCCATCATGCCACATTTTCTCAATAGGATTATTCAACAGAAAAGACCAATCATAATGACCCATTACATCTTGAAGTCCTAGTCCATCAAACCAAAGTCAGACGAGTCTTGGTAGACGGAGGAGCAGGTTTGAACCTGTGTACCCTAAAATTTGTTAAGGCATTAGGATTCTTAGAAGCATGCGTAGACACCTCTAAGAGTATAGTCATAAAGGCTTATGATGATGAGGAAAGATCATCCAAAGGAGTTGTCACACTCCCTATCAGAATTGGCCCGACAATTATGAACACCAGCTTCCAAGTCTTGGATCTTACCCTTCCGTATAACTTGTTGTTAGGTAGACCTTGGATACATGCAATGAAAGTTGTACCTTCCACATATCACCAATGTCCTAAATTCTCGTATAATGGCACCGAGATCATGATTGATGGTGATCCAGATCCTTTTCAATATTGTACAAGCCTAAGGGAAATTCCACAATGACAAGTGCCAGTTAATCAAGAAGCTTCATCATCCACTTTATCCCTATCTGTTGATCCATCACATCTTACCAAGTCCATTTCATTCAAACCACCATCATCCACTCCTAAGGTCGAGATCCAAGACAAGGGTTGTGGAGAATATTACATCAAGGCATCCTATTGTGTCAGTTAGCTGGTTCCACCTAAGGCATATGGTCTACCCATGGCAGATAGGAGACAATTTGTAGTCACATTTCATGTTCCTCCTATAATGACATTGACAAAATGGGGAGAGTTAAGTGAAGAAGTTGTGGACCAAGATGATATTACCTTCTGGTTGTACCAGGAAGACAATGAATACCCATCACCATCTATTCAAGTAGCTAAGGATCAATATGGAAAAGGCTTTCAGATAATGCAAAGAAAAGGCTATGACAGACATAGTGGGTTAGGGCTACATGAAAATGGAAGGATTGAACCAATCATTGTCTCACCACGACTGAAAGGCCTAGGGCTAGGGTTTCAACTGCTTAGAATTGGGTTTCCTAGTACTTCGTCACCATTTCAAGAGGAAGTGAGTGCTTATGAAGATATTGAGATATCTCACAAACCACTTCCCCTAGTTTACGATGAATCCCCTGACTCAAGTGACTATGAATGGGATTCCCTTTCCTCTACCAGCACCATGAACCTAGATAATCTATTTGGAGAAATCGACCAAATGATAAAACCTGTACCAAATCCATCTAGTCCCCGTAATAAAAAAACCCTTGACCAAAGAAGAATGGATTAAGCATTATTATTGGGAAACCCTTGATCCTGCATCTTGGGCACCTAACGAACCATCTTCTGACGACCTAGCCCTTGCAATAGTCCCACATTAGAGTTTACCTAACCATAGGAAAAAGAACAAGGAGTTAGTCCAAAACTTCTATGACCATGTCAACCACTCTGTATTCACCTTGTCAACTTCCACATTTGAAAACTTTGATGATGACATGCCCCTCATATATCCCCAACTTATCAACTAGGATCAACAAGCTACACCCATCTTAGACATATTCGAGAACGATGAAGCAATAGCTAAGTTCATGGGACTTCGAGAAGGCATACCAAGAGGGGATCATAAAGCTGGTTTTACCATAGACTTGGATGAAAAAGCATATTTTGGGGAGTCTATTTACACCTCTAGTTGCAAAAATGAAAATAAAAAGAAAAACAATGAAAACGATTAAAATGACGAGTCCCTAGGTGAAAATCGAAAGGCGCCTTTGGACGAAGAAATAGTAAAAATAAAGGACATATCTGAGGGCGAAAACCTCTCTAAGGCACCCAAGGATGGAGGTTTGAATATTCTCCCCGTTGCTCAGGAAAAGTCACCGATGTTAGTAGAGGAGTCAGTTGAAGTCAACATACACACAGAAGAAAACCCTCGGGTAATATACCTTGCAGCCTCTTTGACAAAGACAAAGCAATAAGAGTTTCAGGAATTCTTTACAAAGAGATAGATAAAATTTGCATGGTCATATGTTGACATGCCTGGGTTGGATCTAGACCTTATATTGCACCATCTACCATTACAGCCAAGTATTAAGCCCATCAAACAAAAGTTAAGGAAAATGCATCCACAAATTGCTTTACTGGTCAAAGCAGAACTTAAGAAACTATTGGATGTTAGATTCATAAGATCCATAGACTATGTAGACTGGATTTCAAATCTTGTGCCAGTGACTAAACCAATTGGGGGAATCTGCATTTGTACAGACTTTAGAGACATCAACAAGGAATGTCCTAAGGATGACTTCCCCTTGCCGAATATTGAAATGATAGTGGACTTTACAGTAGGATACAAGATGATATCCCTCATGAATGGTTTCTCTGGGTATAACCAAATCAAAATCATAGTTGAAGACCAACACAAGACAGCTTTCACATGTCCATGGGGAACATACTGCTGGAATGTTATGCCTTTTGGGCTTAAGAATGTAGGAGCTACTTATCAACATGCAATGATGACTATTTTCCATGACTTTGTACATACTCTCATGGAAGATTATGTCGATGATATTATAGCTAAATCAATAACAAGGGCAGATCATTTGAAAGTTCTAGAAAAGATATTCTAGAGGCTAGAAAATTACAACGTCAGACTAAATCCAAAGAAATGTGTCTTTGGAGTGAAATCAGGGAAACTTCTAGGATATATCATTTCTAGAAGAGACATTGAAGTAGATCCAGACAAGGTAAAAGCTATTGTAGAAATTCCTCCTCCAGTCAGCATTGGTCAACTAAGAACACTACAGCGAAGATTACAGTCTATCAGGCGCTTCATTGTACAACTAGCAGACAAAATACATCCATTTCAACATTTGCTCAAGAAAGGAGTACCATTTGTGTGGATGCCTAAATTTCAAGAAGCTTTCCAACAAATCAAGGATTATCTACTTGCTCCACCTGTCTTAATGCCACCTACAAATGGAAAACCGTTGATATTGTACATTTCAGTGACTCAGTTAGCATTAGGAGCCCTTCTCGCACAAAATGATGATCAAGGTCATGAAAGGGAAGTTTACTACATCATTCGTACCTTGGTGGGATATGAATTAAATTACAGTAACCTAGAACGTGCTTGTCTTGTGGTAGTCTTTGCTACTCAAAAACTTTGGCACTATATGCTAAAGTGCCAAACCATGTTGATCGCAAAGATTGATCCCCTCAAATATCTCCTAAGTAGAGCAGCATTAATAGGCCGATTGGCTAAACGGGTTATGATGCTTAGTGAATATGACATCCAATATGTGGAGAGGAAAGCTATTAAAGGACAAGTAATTACAGATCAGTTAGCGGATGCACCCATGAAGGAAGACCATCCTCTAGTGGCAAATTCTCCTGACAAGTTTATCTTCAAAGTTGACACTAGAACCAAATGGAAATATACTTTGATGGGTCACATACTAATCGTGGTTCAAGAGCAGGCATACTATTCCTAAATCATTCAGAATTGCTTTCCCTTGCACCAACAACATAGCAGAGTATGAAGCCTTAGTGACACGACTAAGAATGGCAGCCCAATGGAAGATTAAGAGTCTACATGTTTATGGGGATTCTCAGCTAGTAGTCCAGAAAGTAAATGATGATTATGAAACTAAAGATGAGAAACTTGCCCACTACAAGTGCATGGCTGATAGTTTCAAGTAGTACTTTGATGATATCACCTTTCAACAAATACCACGCATTCAGAACAGAGCAGCAGATGCTATGGCAACCATGGGTTCCTTATTGGATATTTCGAGCAACGTGCCTAAGTTCGATTTTTTGGTCAAATAGTTGTTGGTCCCTACCTATGATGTCCCCGATTTTGTGATGGTGTGTATGATTTTTGGTCCTACTTCCCCTTGGTACAAAGATGTATTTGACTATCTAAATGACCAAACCTTACTGTTAGACCTGTCAAACAACCAACATAGAACCTTTATCCATAAGTCAGCTAAATACACCATCATCAGAGATACCCTATATTATTGTACCTTGGATAACACCCTAATGAGATGTCTTGATGTTGAAGAAGCACAAACAACCTTGTGAGTGGTACACGAGGGTATATGTGGATCCCATTCTAGCGGTCCTACTTTAGCCCATAATATTATGAGATTAAGTTATTATTGGCCTACAATGGAAAAGGACTCATTTATCTTTGTAAAGAAATGTCGACAATGTCAGATACATGGAGATTTGATACGAGCACCAGCATAGGAGCTTCATCTGATTACTTCACCATGGCCCTTTGCCCAATGGGGACTTGACCTCATAGGTAAGAAACACCCTCCATCATCCAATGGCCATAAATTCATCATAATCACCACTGAATACTTCACCAAATGGATTGAAGCTATTCCCATGACCTACATCACTGGCACACAAATATCCAAGTTTATCCTAAACTATATCATTTTTCGGTATGGTGTACCCCAATCCATTATCATAGACAATGGTTGTCCATTCAAAAACCAAGAATTCTGCCATCTATGTGAAGAATTCCATATCAAACATCATTTGTCCACTCCATATTACCCACAAGGTAACGGCCAAACCGAGGAATCTAATAAAACCATTGTTAGAATCCTAAAAAGATTATCAATGACGTTGGTCATGACTGGCGTCTACAGCTTAATCCTGCCTTATGGGTTTACCGCACAAGCATCTGTACTCCCACTGGTGCCACTCTATACTTCCTAGTATTCAGATCTGAAGCTATCTTACCTATTGACGATGAAGAATACTGTGTATCCAGATTACAAGAGTTAGAATTATTGGATGAACAAAGACAGAAAGCACTAGACCATTTGCAAGCATATCAGAATCATCTTCATCGTAGCTATAATAGGAAAGTTCTAAATTGACACTTTGACATTGGTGACCTAGTTTTAATGGAGAATCCCAAGAATCAAGCTGAACGAGAAAAGCCAGGTAAGTTTGAACCTAACTGGTTAGGGCCCTATATTGTCACAGAAGATTTTGGATCAAGAGTGTATCAACTCTCTACCCCTGAAGGAGAACCACTTTTGTCACCAATCAATAGCCTTTATCTGAAGAGGTTCTATACGTAGCTTCTGAGAGTCTTTGTCTTAATCGAAAAAATACAAAAAAATGGGGAAAAAAATGGTTACCTTGATGAAAACCTGGCAAACAGGCATCTTTGTAACACCAAAAAAATTGGAAAATCAACAAAATAGTAAAGAGAAATAATTCGTCTAATAGTGAAAACCACTTCGGTGGTGCTATGGATAAGTACCATGGTGAAAACCTGGAAAACAGGAGCCATGTGTAGTCAACTTCACTCCTTCATCTACCATCATTCCAGTCAAACTTTTCATTTTCACTCATTATAAATGGTTGTCTTATCCATTGCTTGGAACAATTGACATCAAGTCTGCTTCGTCACATTCCCCACTCCATCATGTATGTCTTATTCTCGACTAGGGGAAAATCCTTGTTCTATGTCATGTGGACCTTGTACATAGCATTACACCATCAGAAAATATCCTAAAATATTCAAAAACATTAGAAAACCCCAAAAAGACAAAAAAATCAAAACATTTCAAAAATCCCAAAAACAAAGTTGGAGTCAATCGTAGACATAGTCAAACTATGTTGCCTCTACGACTAGACATAGGCAAGGCCATCAGTCGATGTGCCCCCAAGGCATTAGGTCTGTCTGTCTAGGTTTCTCATGTATCACACACATTAAAATCATGACTCTTTGTACATTCAAATTCATTGGTCGTGTCGAACTACGAGATCTCTAAGTGTACAACGTAGGCAAGGCTAATCAATCGATGAGCCCCTGAGACCACACTAGGTTAGTCCAACAGGTTTTATCACATTCACTATCACATATGTTGCATATCATTAACTTAAGTACATATTTTTAGTCAATTATGTCAGTTAAAGTTTGGTCAAACTACGAGGTCTCTGCGTGTACAACGTAGGCAAGGCTAATCAATCGATGAACCCTCGAGGCCGCATTAGGTCAGTCCTTTAGGGTATATCATCTCAATTCATACACTGTCAACACACACACACACTTATAACAGTCAAGGCATCAAAACAAGTCATGCATCAACAAGGCAAACATCTCAAAACTGTCATCAAGTCAAAATCAAACACATTGTCAGAGTGATCAACTTATGTCTTTCTTGTCAACAAACATCATCAAATTGTCATAGCCTCATGTAGCTTGTCACATCAATGTCACCAGGCTCAAACATTTTATACATCACGTGTCTTTCTGAAACTAGACTTTGTCATGCCTTACACAGATAGTTACCAAGTCGAAACCAGACTCAACATCTTATGCGGTATGTGTCATCCCTCACATCCAGCTATGTCAAACATCCAAGAATCCCACAAGATCAAGTTTTGGCAAATAATTTTATTGGATTTTTGACTTTATATCTTATCTTGTCTTATATTTCTATCAATTTGTGCATAATTCCGGTTACTAGCTTTCTCAAGGATGTCCCTTGAAGGATTTAGAGAAGCAAGGATGTCTCAGGACTCTTTTTCTTTGACTGTTGTCTGTCAACTTTCTTTTTAACTTAGGATTTTGAGTCATGTTACTAGTTTCCTCAAGGATGTCCTATCAAGGATTTAGAGGATCAATGACGTCTCATGACCCATCTTTTATTTGTTTGTTGTTTGTGGTTTGTCTAGACAAAACGACTGGGGCAATTTTGTCCTTAGTATGAGTTAAGACACTCCTTGTCTGTGACTGTTTTTTTTTTGCAGGTGGATGACTTTGTACACTATGGTCTATCTCATATCATGCTGTGTATTATCCATTTGTGTCAGTCCCACCCAATGATGATAAAATGAAAAGCTTGGTATATATGGAAAAATATCGAAGATCATATGTTTTTCAATCAACCTTCGTTGTTTCTTACTAACATTCTAAAATCATCGGTGCTAACATTTCTCCTATCCGACATAATGATAGAGTCCTATGACACAACAAAAAAATTAGATAAACTGCATATGCATACATTCTATAGGCATTATGTAAACAATGTCATATGTCTCTATAATGTACATCATATAGTTACATTGCATTTCAAACAATAGGAACATTAGACATCTTCATTTCATATCTAGAAAAATCATGGCATAATAGGCATTTAATTATCATTAATCATAATGAAAAAATTGCATGTACATATAACCATTACATATAAATAGCATTGTATATATAAAATTGCATCCCATTATCATAAAGTACATTGCATCCATCATCAATAGAATTATCATAACATCATGACTGCATAAACACATCATAATGTAGAAACAATCATCCATAACACATGTACATACATCATCTAGGAAACATAATCATATAGAAAAAAATGCATCATCATACAATAGAACTGCATATCATATAGAAGCCGCCAAAAATCATATATATATATCGCTCAAAATAATGTGTCACAATACAATGTCAGAATGTATCCATAAATAAAAAGGAGCTCGCAGGCTCTCTGATCATAATCAATGTCCACAAATATGAAAGTGTCAACATGTCCCACTATCACTACTATCAAGTGGTGAGCATGGAGGAAGTTGCCTTAGAGGTACTCTCTGTGAGGTGGAAGGCCTGTCATATGGACCTATCCTCAGTGGTCCTACCACACCCTCTATACTCTATGTCCTAGTCTGACTCCTGCTCTGTGATCTTTGGATGTGAACCTCTGAAAATCTAGGAGCTCATCTATTCGCTGGCACCACTAACTCATACAGATCTCTATAATATGAAGCCCTCTCTACTGATCTGACTAGCTCATGTGTAAAACCATCAGATGAAGTACCACTATAGAGGTGTCTGATCTCTGTGAACTGCTACTCTGTCTCCTACCTCTGGGCTATTGCCTGATCTCTCTCCATTTGTAAAGCATCTTGCTCTATAGTAACCACTTTGACCCTCTCCTCCAATGCCTCCCTATCACTATCTCTAGGAGCCTCCTCATCTCGTCTCCCCTCTACAATTTGATCCCAGAGCTCTCTCTCCTACTCCTCCATGGGTACCTCCTCCTCAACATTGTCCTCCCCATGACCTGTTAGAATACCAAGAGGATCAATGTCCATGTACTCTCCCTCGGCCTCCTCCTCCTCTGCATGGTCCTCTCTATCAATCTCAACCTCTGCATGCTCCTCTGCTACTGCCTCCTCGACAACATCCTCAACTCCAATCTCTGCCTCTGATCCACCCCCGAGGTCCAACATCAGTACATCCTCAACCTCATGGATAGGTGATAATCCACATACCCAACCACCTCTCCATCCTCTCTGACCTCGTCTACCACCACCACCTCCACCATCATCGCCACCACCCCTACCACCACCTCTACCCCTGTGTCGCCCTCTCAGCCCTGTCCCTCATCTCTCTACTGGTGTCAGCTGATCCAGATCTGTGTAAGGCATAGGATGATGCTCTACCCACCAGGTATCATATGCAGTTGTATCCCAGGATCCGCTGCTCCACCTCTCCATCCCCACTGTAAAGGTTGTAAAGCCTGAATCTATTCCTCTACAGTAGCCACTGGTATCATAGGCCCCCAAAAAGGAACCTCTCTAAATGATCGAGCAAACTCTACTCGCCCTCTAGGCTCATCCTGCACCTCACAAAATTGTCTCAAAACATGATTTGGCAAATGTCTATCAATGATATGTACACTCGAAATAGTCCTACCAATCAAGTACTGTGTCTATCGATAGTAGGTCAAATGCTTGTCCTCATTTGACCATCTCTCACAATCCATGTATGCCCTCCACGTAAACTAAACCAATGTGTCCAGTGCATGTCTCCAATAACCTGTATCACCTATGTGACGCTGTGTAATGTTTCTCATATACCAAAAAGCATAAGGAGATCTAGCATCTTGCTCCGCAGTAACAAGAGGATGAAACACAACACTACGCTCCCATGCCCAAACCATGAGAAGAGTCGTCCCGCAGCTCATAAACTATGCATCTCTATATACTATATCATGCAAATGAAAGTATAGCATGCCTAAAAGACAAGGACCCCAAGCATAAACAACCTCTCTCTCCAACATCCCAACTAACATCTCTCCCCACCCGATAGGAAATCCATGACCCGATCGATCAGGAAGAACTATCCCCCCAATCAATGTACATAGTATACAATCTATCCTCTCAAACCTATCAGCTGAAACCTGTCATCTAATCTCACAATGCTCTATCCCTAATCTCCTAATATCATCAAAAACGTAGAATCTGGTGATCTCACTGTATTTGTGTTGTGTGTCATACATAACCCTCTCTCCTCTAATGGGTAACCTAAGAATCCTATATACATCCTCTAAGGTAACATTCACCTCTCCAGTAGGAAAATGAAACGATGAGGTCTTTGAATGCCATCGCCTACACAAGGCAGTCAGCATACCTCTATTTGCTCGAATCATGGGCATAGTCAATACATGATGCAGTCCCAGTCTCCATAACAAACGTGTCTCTGCGCTGAAAGAGAAAAGTCGTGTTTGTAAAATTAATTTTAAAGACCTAAAACTACGTGCAAAAAATAAATTCAAGAGGTTGTTTTAGGGTACATACCGGGGGTCCTCCATCAGTTGGCCGTCGGAAGGTCCAGATCCCATATCCGCGATGCGAAGCTTAGGGAACTGGAGACATTTTCGTCGAATACTCAGAGCTAAATTCTCAATTCTTTTAATCTTTAAGGTGCAAATGACTTGGTTTTCACCCTACTTTCTATTTATACCTAGGGTTTGGGTGGAATTTCTTCTGACCTTGTCTATTGGCTGCATAAAATTCTAACTTCTATTGACTCGTACACGTCCCTAACAATTCCAAATTCAATTTTGTCAACTCCATAGCTTTTCTAACCATCAAATTGACTAATCGGGAATATTTCCTGATCTTTTTGAAATTTTTCAAAAATTTGTCTATTTTCCCAAGGGGGCATGCCCTAACCTATTTCATACTGGGGCACGATCGGGGCATATTTTCTTTGACACAACGTCGAAACAACATTCTATCAAAGAGGGGCAAACTGTAGACACCGAAAATTGGTTTAGGCCTACGAGTACCACTTCCGACATAATTTTCTAATGTCCATGGTCATGATTAAATAATGTTAATTATTTAATTACTTTCTAAACACATCTTTCCTCTATTAATTAAATAACCTTTTAATTATTTAATTAATTCATTATGACCCTTATTCAACTTTGATTAATTAAATAAATCATATTTATTTAATTATGTCGCTAACTAATTAATTATTTTTCTTAATATTTAATTAACCCCCTTTGTCATATTTCAACTATAATTAAATATTCATTATTTAATTATTCAATTAATCTTTTCAACAGTCAATTAAATAAATTATCATTATTTATTTAATTAAATATTTCAATTTTTGAATGTTGAATTAAATTAACATTTAATTCATAATTAATTGTTTCTATCACATTCTTCTATCGTCCAGTTATCTAATTATTCAATCACCATCTGACTCGAGATCTATTTAAATCTGCCAGTTATCTCTGGATTCGATATCTGATCGTCTTTGCGAAAGGACTCTCTGTCACAACCAGTCAATTAACTAGTTCTAACTCATATGCATGAACATATTTATTAATTAAATATCTTTATTTAATTAATTAATTCATGTGTGCATTCAAACAAATTATTCTTTGAGTTCTAACTTTATCCTTTTCATTCAAAGTCTAATTCTTCTATTTTCGAAGACTTTCAACTGAAGATTAAATCATTTATTTAATCTTGAACTCGTGTTCTTTCTATTTTCGAACAGTCTTAACACTAGATTAAATTATTATTCTACTTTAATCTTTATCTTGCAGAATTTCCTAACTCACATTCTAACTGACACAAAACTCACATCGCATGGCATTCATCAATCTCGATCGTTGATCTCTCTTTCGAATCTGAGTTGATCGTTTGAAAACCCAATTTCTATAAATTGACCTGTCATTGTCATTATTCCTCCTCCCAAAATCAGTACTTTTGATAAGAACTTATAATCTTTGATATTTTGCTTAGACAATACATCTAGGCTATGCTTGCATACATACAAAAAATCTGAGGGCGAGAATACCGATACGGAAAAATGGAGAAGGACAATCTAGATAATCCAAAGAGGTGGACTGATATTCGGTGAGATTGTTTCATATTATCATTTTTATTGTTTTAATTCATTTACTCCATTCTTTGTTGTTTGATTTAGATTAATACTTGTTAGATTAGATTTAACCATCTTTTTGTGCACCAATCCATTTTATCTATGTTATAGATTTAATCTGATTGTTTTATGTAAGGGAGTGAGCCTTCCCTTCTGAGCAGTGAGCTCTAGGAATTGTGCTTGAATGCATGTGCATTCCTTATTCATTTTTCATTATACTTCTAATAGGGTATAATCTTGTGGACTAACATCCACTATGGTTTTTCGCCTAATAGGGTTTCCACATATAAAATCTTGGTGTTCATGTGTTTATGATGTGTTGTTGATTCATGCTTTCACTGTTAATTATCAAATTCGAGATTAAAGGTTAATAAAGTTGAATAAGTATTAAAATTTTGTGACAACTGATTCACCCCCCCTCTCAATTTTCTATTCTTATTTTTCCAACAATTGGTATCAAAGCTATTTCCTCCAAAGAAGTTTAATAGATTGAGGTGATCTGAGATGGCATCATACAAGAAGGATAGTCCCAAATTCGATGGTACAAATTACTCTCTATGGAAGGTCAGAATGGAGTGTCATTTGAAGTGCATTGGTGAAACCTTCTGGAAGATTACAAAGAACAGATATAATATTCCTTAGAATGGCCCTACTGCTCTTGATGAGATCAAAGAAGTTGAAACAAATATCAGGGCCATAGAAGCATTACTAAATTCTTTGACAGATTCAGAGATGAAAAATGTGATAGTTCTGAAGATAACACATGAGATCTGGAAGAAATTGGAAACATTGTATCAAGGAGATGCACAAGTGAATATTGCTAAGCTAACAAGTCTGAAAGGTAAGTGGGAGAACTTGAAGATTAGTGAAGATGAAAACATTGTTGCTTTCATATAGAAGGTAAATGAACTAGTGATGGTATTAGGTGTGTCGGTGGAATTATGGAAGAAGATGAGATTGTGGCTAAAGTGCTCAAATCAATGCCTACTTCCTACAAAATGAAAGCTCATGTTGTTGAAGAACTCATAACAGTAACAAATGTGACAAGAGACGTGTTGATTGGTAAACTAGCTTCCTTTGAGTTAAGTGAATTTGATGAGTCTACTCCTAAGACTAAATCTGCATTTAAAGTTGTTGTATCTGGAAAAAGCCAACAGAGATATGATCCGGGAGAAATTTCCAAAAAAAAATTCAAATATGAAGATGAGATGAGACATATTGAAGATGAAGAAAGAGAGCTAGAAGAGCTGGAAGCATTTATTGTGAAAAGGGAAGCCAAAGGACATGGTAAGTATAAAAGAAAGTTTCCTATTAAATGTTTATGTTGCAGTAAGATAGGTCATTTTGCATCAAGGTGTTCTGAAAGAGTTTCTAAGTACAAAATTGACAAGTCTAGATTTCAAAAGAAATGTTATTATGTTGAAGAATGTGTTACTGATGATGAATCTGATAAAGAAATTGGAAATGAAGATGGATGGGTTTTCATTGCTATCAACGAAAATGGTACAGTGTCCACTAAGTCTACTAGTAATCAAAATATTGAGAAAGCTCTTGCAGCTAGAATTGATGAAAAAGATGAATGTATGATTGACAGTGGATGCTCGCATCATATGATTGGTGACAAAAGAAATTTTCTAAGCTTGGAGAAGTATGATGGTAGTGTTGTAAGATTTGGAGATAACAATGCTAGTGTGATTTTTGGCAGAGGCACTATTTCTCTCGGTTTTAAATACAATAATGATGATGTCCTTGATGTTGAAGTATTGAAGCATAATTTGTTGAGTGTTGTACAGATGGTAGACAAGGGATACAATCTTCAGTTCAAAGATGGTAAGTGTAGGATATTGTGAAGATCTGGAAATATAATTGCTTCAGGTACAAAGACAAGAGGTAACATTTTTCACTTAAGTGCTACTAGTGAAAGTTGTTTAATTTCTCAAGTTGATGTAAGTTGGTTATGGCATAGGAGGCTGTGTCATGTGAATTTTGATAACATTGTCAAAGTAAGCTCCAATCAAGTAGTCAGAGACCTACCTAAGTTAGTAAAGCCTACTAACACTATATGCAAGGAATTTTTGATGGGAAAGAAAACAAGGATTGATTTTCAGAGAAAACAACATCATTCTAATGGTGTACTGGAGCTGGTACATACTGATCTATGTGGTCCATCCAGAATTAGAAGTCTACAAGGAGAAAGGTACTTTATGTTGACCATTGATGATTACTCTAGGATGATATGGGTTGCTTTCTTGAGAGAAAAACATGAAGCACTAGAAAATTTCAAATGTTTCAAAGCTATGGCAGAAAATGAGACAAGTTTGAAGGTTAAATGCTTAAGATCAGATAGAGGTGGTGAATTCACTTCTTGGGAGTTCAGTTAATTTTGTGAAGAGCATGAAATCAAAAGACAGTTATTTTCTCCCCGGACTCCACAACTGAACGGAGTTGTTGAGAGAAAGAACGGAACAATTCTAGATGTTTCTAGAACTATGATGTTGGAAGGTAATGTTCCTCATATCTACTGGAGAGAATCTGTAAGCACTGTTGTATACACTATCAACTAGGTAAATTTTAATGGTAATTCTAGTAAGACTCCTTTTGAGTTGTGGTTTGGTTATAAGCCTACTATTAATTATTTCAAAATCATTTGGAAGTAGATGTTATATCAAGAGAGATGAAGATATTGGCAAGTTTGATGCTAGAAGTGATGAAGGAATATTTTTGGGTTACTCTACTAAGAGAAAAGCCTACCGATGCTACAATAGAAGATTGAATAAAATGGTTGAAAGTGCTAATGTCAAAGATGATGAAGATACTATTAGATCATCTAGATATTGTGGATATGATTCATATGATCAAAAAGATAGTACAAATAATGGAAAGAATGTGCTGACACAAAATCAACTTCAAATTGTTTCGATGAATCAAGAGAATCATGAAGGAGAAGCTGGTGGAAGTGCAGAAAAACCAAAACTCAGAGAGAATCCCAAAGTCCTAAGGTATGTAAAGCTAAATCATTTTGAGAATCAGATCATAGGAGATAAGAACAAAGGTGTGCAGACTAGAAGAAGAATTACAAAAGAGTATTGCTTGATTTCCAAAACTGGGCCTAGCAATGTCAATGAAGCATGTAAAGATGAATATTGGATGGAAGCAATGAAGGAAGAACTGATGCAAATAGAGAAAAATGATACATGGATTCTTGTTCCCAGACCTCAGGATAAAAATGTGATTGGAACCAAATGGGTCTTTCCTAATAAGCTAAATGAACAAGGTGAAGTGGTCAGAAATAAAGCAAGACTGGTATGTAAAGGATACTCACAAATGGAAGGTATTGATTTTGAAGAAACCTTTGCCCCTGTTGCTAGAATTGAAGCTGTAAGGTTATTTCTTGCTTATGCTACTTTCAAGAATTACAAAGTCTATCAAATGGATGTGAAGTCAGCATTTCTAAATGGTGAATCAGAAGAAGAATTTTATGTTGAGCAACCAGATGGATTTCAACTGAATAATAAAAAGGATATGGTTTGTTGATTGAAGAAAGCAATGTATGGACTCAAACAAGCCGCTAGAGCCCAGTATGCAAGACTGGATAAATATTTGTTGAAGCTTAGATTCAATAAAGGTGTTGCTGATAGAAATCTATATTTCAAGATGGATTAGGATAAAGAGTTGATTATTGAAGTTTTTGTTGATGAAATTATTTTTGAAGGTGATGATGACTTATGCATGAAGTTTGTTGATGAAATGAAAAGTGAGTTTGAGATGTCAATGATAGGAGAGCTGAAATTATTTTTAGGATTGCAAATAACTCAGTTAGATGATGGAATTTTTATATCTCAATCCAAATATGTAAGAGAGTTATTGAAAAATTTTCTCATGGAAGATTCAAAACCAGTTGGAACACCCATGGTAATCAGATGCAAGTTAACACAGAATGATGATTCTCCTAAAGCTAATCAAACAAGGTAGAGGTCAATGATTAGTGGATTGCTATATTTGACTCGGACTAGACCAAACATTATGAATGTTGTATGAATGGTTGCTAGATATCAAGCTGATCCAAAGGAAAAAATGTGATTATAATAAAGATAATTTTTAGATACTTGAAAGGAACAGTTGATTTTGGTCTTTAGTATCCTATCTTACTCTGAATTCCTTTACAAATGCAGATTGGGTAGGAGATGTGGATGATAGGAAAAGTACAAGTGGTGGTGTATTCTTCTTGGGGAAGAAGTTGGTGTCTTGGCTAAGCAAAAATCAGAATTTTATTTCCTTATCTACTACTGAGGCAGAATATATTGTTGTTGCAAACAACTGCACTCAAGTAATGTGGATGAAGTAAATGCTGAGAGATATCAAAATTGAGTATAATGAGCCTATTGCTATATTTTGTGATAACTCAAGTGCCATAAAAATTTCCAAGAATCTGGTGTTACATTCAAAGACAAAACATATATCTATCAAGTATCACTTTTTGAGAGACAAAGTGAGTGATAAAGAAATCAGATTGGAATATGTGCCCACTAAGGAACAAATTGCAGATATCTTTACTAAACTATTGCCTAAGGATACTTTTGAGTATCTCAGAGGTAAGTTAGGGGTGATTTCCCCTCCTAATTTGAACTAAGATGCAATTATTTGCATCAATCTATGCACTTACAGTGAGATCTTGTTTCAGATTGATGTTGTGGTGGCTGCTACTCAAGGGGAGTAGCCAAATGATTCAGATATGTAGTTCAGAGCTTGTGTACCTTTTCCATTGATGTCAAATGGAGAGAAGATTAAAGTGAAAAACCTTTGAGGAAGAAAGGGGGAGAAGAGTCATGAAAGATGAGCAATGTAAGGAGGAGAAGAACAGTATGAGAAGAAGGAGATAGTTTGAGAAGAGATAGTTGTGTTGATGGTATTTTTCACATCATGTGTTGCCATCAATGCCAAAGGGGGAGACTGTTAGGTGTTGTGGTTATGTTTCTAATATGTGGTTTTCATTGATGTCAACACTATTAGCATTGACTATTTTGAAGGTTGTATATGTCGAGGATATTGAGAAAATTAGAATAAATATGTTGCAAGCAGTCTATGAAGTTGTGATGATTAGAATGGTGGAAAGTTGTGTACATTGAAAATCAGAAGACATGCATTAAAGGGTTTGTTGTTGAGCCTATCTAGTATTTTTTCCATAATTTTTAGTGGTACGCATCAAGATTGGAGTGAGTTATGAGTTTATGAGTTCCTACAGTTATTTTGTTACTGTAGCAGGTGTTTCTAGAAGAAAAGAATGCATTTCTGGGAATTTAAGTTGTTGTGTATGCTACTGTGATGTTCAGTGATGGTTCTAGATCATGCTCTATCATTGTGGTACGTTCGTGTTGATCAGTGTGCTTGTGATCAAATATTTTTCCTTTGTGTGCTCAAGTTTTCATGTTCTTGGTCGACATGATGGTGGTAGCGTGTTGTGGATCCTTATGGATTAATCTTTTAATGAATGTCATGTTCGATGATGTTGATTTAGGTCATTATTATGTTGTGACCTACTTAGGTTGGTGCGCATTGAGATTTTTTCATGAATTGGGTCGACAGTTTTCTAATTCATTTGTTATTTATTTTTGACAAACAGAGTTGTTAATGTAAATTCATGTAGCAAATATATAAGAGCGATTGTTTCTTCATTTTGAAGTGTGTGAGGTATGCTTGGTGAATGAATATGAAGTGTGAATGCAAAATGTGTGAG
Organism: Sequoiadendron giganteum; assembly: GCA_007115665.2. Taxonomy (NCBI): domain Eukaryota; kingdom Viridiplantae; phylum Streptophyta; class Pinopsida; order Cupressales; family Cupressaceae; genus Sequoiadendron; species Sequoiadendron giganteum. The sequence goes on from CM021102.1 coordinate 272,522,888, forward strand.
TAAAGATCAGATCATTTTATTTCAGAGCAGAGTGTGAAGAAGATTGAGTGGAGTGTGAAGAAGTGTTTTTGTGCCTAACCAGAACTATCATTAGGCTTTTGTAGAAGCTAATTTCCCAGTTCAACCTCATCATATGGATTTAATCTGATTGTTTTATGTAAGGCAATGAGCCTTCCCTTCTGAGAAGTGAGCTCTAGGTAGTGTGCCTGAATGCATGTGCATTCTTTATTCATTTTTCATTATACTTCTAACAAGGTATAATCTTGTGGACTAACATCCACCGTGGTTTTTCCCCTAACAGGGTTTCCACGTATAAAATCTTGGTGTTCATGTGTTTCTGATGTGTTGTTGATTGATGCTTTCACTGTTAATTATCAGATCTGATATTAAAGATTAATAAGGTTGAATAAGTATTAAAATTCGGTGACAATTTATTCACCCCCTCTCTTAGTTGTTTATTCTTATTTTTCCAACATAAGTAGGATGGGTATAATGGAGATGGTAATGATGGGTGTTGTGGTTGTTGTGAGAATTTATTATTCCATTCTTGGTAGTATGGGGATTGTTGCCATCCAACATATATATTGTATGGGGAAGCATTTTTTGAAGAAACATATTGTATTGTTAATCCAATAGAATTATAAGACATTTCAAAATCATTATGCATACCTCGACCTTCTCAATTTGATGTGTGAAGTTGTCCTTGAGTTACAAAGAAGACTTATTCACTTCCAACTTTACCATGTTGAGGCTCACTTATAGCATCTATCTCCTTCACCGCATCCTCTTTAACAACTTGGCATGTGCACTTATCTTATCCCTTGCAACAAATCAAACAATAAATGGTCAAATCTTCATCTATGAATTCATTTTCAAAAATCTATTGTCCCTTAAAAAATTCATCAATTATTTGTTCTTGCTCAGTTATAGGAATGTGATTTGTAGATGCTTGTAACAATGGTAAGGGTTGACCATGATAATCTAAGTTGCATTCTTTAGGTAGAGGGAATTTAAAAACATCACCTTGTTTTAGTGCGATTTCCCCACCAAATTATTTTTTTTGTTTTGAAATTTAAAATTGATGTGTTTGAAATACCTTGAAAATGCGACATTTTTATGGTTATTTTTTGTCTTGTTTCTTCAAAATTATTTCTTTATCTATCAATTGACTCACAAAAATTGGTGTGAATATAAATGATTTTATCTTCTAAGATCTACCTCCAAACTCAAACCATGCATCTATATGATTTAAAACAATGCAAATTAGGACTAATCACCTAGGCAAGGCTAGTAGTTACACGATCTTTCATCCTAAGGTTTTGGTCCTAACTCATCTCACTAGGCTAACAAGCCTTTAACACCTTTCCATGGCAACATCACCAAAATGATAGGCCAAAACTGGGCTAAAGAATAAATTGGATTCAACTCAGTCTAAGTGTCAATCTGGGGATCGTAAGCTCATTAAAGGTGTCATGGCTATTTGCACAAGGGCTATAGGTAGTGAGATGAGTGGGGATGAAATGCAACTAAAACACACAAAAGAACACCTATAATGAAAATCTTCTCTAACTTTCTTATTCTTCCTTTTTTTATAGGAATTGCAATAGGAACTATTCACTACGATAGGAATTGTTAACTGTGATAGGAGCTGTTAATAGGTTGCATAGTAACTACGGTAGGAACTATAAAAATCTGCACAGTAACTATGATAGGAACAGTCTACATAGTAACTACAATAGGAACAATCTACATTGTAACAGTTTGCATGGTAACAATGGTTTATAATAATTCCAGAACTTACAATAATCAGATTTTTAAATAGTAGTGCAATATAAAGCAGAAATGAAAGCTAATAGAGATCATTAAATCGTAAACATATGAAAAATAATGAATAAATAGATTTAATCAAAGCATAAATGAAACACACATTACTAGAAAAATAAAATTACAGAAATCACTAGAATTCTGAGCAGTGGCCTTGCCTCCTTAGTTCGCCAAGTGATGGAATACAAAGTGTTTTTCTACATGGATTTGATCATGCGAGAAGTTTTATTTATTTATAAAAATGATACATAATTTTCCTTTCTATTATCTTATGTTGTACTCCTTTACAAAATACTAATTCACCCTCCTTTATAGTTGTTTTACTTTTCTCACACCCTTCCTCTTATTTCCACGTGTAGATTTGTTGCATTATTTTTCCAATATTATGCATATGTTTTTCCACATCACCTATTATATTTTTTTGGCAGCCCTATTTTATAGAATTTTTTGATATTCTCTTGCCACCTCTTATGGAATTATTTATGGCTTGTGGGTTGGAATAAAACCAGCCATAAAAAATAGGAGTTTGTTGTGCCATAAAAATAACCTTTTTTTTTGCCTTCGTGCGACATAATTTTATTAGTTACAATAGAAAATAATACATGCCATTTCGTGCCATATGAGTATAAAAATATATTATTTATTGTTAGCACAATAAATAATTGTTTTAAATGAAATTAATAGCTGAAATTATTTCTTGTTGTGCAAGTGGCAAGAAGTTTGTGTGCAGGTGACAAGAAGTTTGTGTGAAGGTGACAGGAAGTCTGTCGTGAAGTCTATTATCTCCACCTTTATTAATATGCTGCTAGAATTATTTTCTCAATATAATGACATAGAATATTAGTAAATACAATCTAATGTTTATTATTCATGTATTTTTTCCAAAAACTAAATTAAATATTGCTTATATATATTTAACCATATGCAAAAAAAGGTGGTAAAATGGTATGATTATGGATGCATGATGCTTCAATAACCCCAACCAATTTATGATTATGAAAAATAATGTGTAAATAGATTTAATCAAAGCATAAATGAAACACACATTACTAAAACAATAAAATTACAGAAATCACTTGCATTGTGAGTAGTGACCTTGTCTCCCCAGTCCACCAAGTGATGGAATACAAAGTGTTGTTCTACACGGATTTGATCATGCACGGAGTTTTATTTATTTAACCATATGCAACAAAAGGTGGTAAAACGGTATGATTATGGGTGCATGATGCTTCAATAACCCCAACCAACATATATTTAACCATATGGACTCTATGATTATGGATGCATGATTATGGACCAATCTTGAATAACCTCAACCAACTTATGATGCTTCAATAAACAAATAGGGAGATAAGGGGTCTCCTTGTCTTAAAACTCTAGAGGCAAAGAAGGGTGTTCAAGGTATACCATTAATAAGAACTAAAAAGGCGATTGAGCTCACACAACTCATAACCCAATCAATCTAATTGTATAGGAGAGAATTTGCACCCCTAATGCAAATTTCCCTATTACCCTTCCTCACTTTAGAAAACCAATTTTGGGGGCTTAATTCCACATAAGCTCATTGTCCTCATTTTGCTTGGCACCTACTTTGAGCGTTAGTGGAAGAATAACTGTCAGGGAATCTGCACGATGCGCACACATCCGCACGGCGCACTTATGTCCCTGGTAGATTCTTGCGGCTGGAACCTAAAATGTGTTACACTTCGCATTGGAATTCAAATTGTAACACCCCTCTTCGGCTAACCGACTCGAATATGGCCATTTTCTTCATCTTTCCTTCAAATTCACTCACCTTCATCCTTTTTCAAGCTTCTACAAACTCTTGGACAATTTCTCCAAGCATTCTAACATTCATTCCAAGCATTCAAGAAGCATTTTGGCACTCCATAGTAGGAATCCCATCACTCCATCACTTCAATAGAGCAAGTGTAGAATAACACCATTACAACAGAGGCTTGAGTTCCTCTCATTTTCTCCCCCATTGGCCTTGAGCGCTCTTGGTGGAGGTGGTGGAGATATCTTGGAGCAAGTTGGCGAACAAGTTTTTTTGTGAGATCGTTCTTGTAACCCTTACCCTAATCTACTTGTTTTATCATATTCGTTTATATGTTTTGTATTTCATAGTGTTATTTTGTTTGCCTAAAAATCATTAGCTAGGCCGATAGTTTAATTTCCAGTGATCAGACCTTGTCTTTTTGATCTTCTAGTTGTACGAACACCAGTGCACCTGAGAGACACTAGCACGTCGCATTGTCATCCCAAAACCACGCTTTCATCCTCTAATAAAGAGCTATCTGAGACACAAATTTGATCTTGAAAATAGACTCGCCTAGTCTCCTTTCAAATCTCGGGTTTGCAGAGTGATCAAAGGACCTTATAGTCCTCATCATTCTCATCCTACCTTTCCTCATTCCTTTAAAATAAGGTAGGTTAGGGCAGCCTATTGCTCTCAACCCTCCGTGACCTAGGGACTTGACATGGTTGGTCCCCCTCTTATATTTTTGGTGAACCCGAAGTGAACCGACGCCTATTCATTTGTTGGTGTGTTGAGCTCTCCCTTTTGTACACTTTGATTGTTGTACCCCTATGTGTTATGAAGGTTTATGAGCATCACAACCCAGTCCATGACCTCTGGCTATATTGTTAGGAGAATACTACAACACCTTCTGATGGAGAAGATGAAGGTCACTTTGAATCTCTCTACATTCCTTTTCTCTAGTTCTATGGTTGGCCTTTCCATGTAGGAGCAAGTGTCATGGGGCAAGTCGAGATTCTTTAATGAAACTGACCACGTCCCTACTCCTCCTCAATCACCTACATCATCTTCCATAGACGAGCGTGAATCTGTCCACATCCCTTCTGAATATTTCGCTAGTCTGAGCAAGGGGTTGGGTGCTTTAGAAAATCACCTGGAGAAAAAATAGAAGCTGGCTAGGGCTGCTAAAGTTATCAGCAAAATAAAATATATGGTAGGCAAAGACCGAATAGGCATAGAACTCCTGGATAGTCTCACTAGTCTAGTCAAAGCATGCGCCCCTTCGAACCATCGTAGCATGATACGAGGTGACCCCTTCAAGGAACATGAGAGATAGTTAGGAGTTTTGATGCCTCCCACATCCATGTACATGGGTGACATGGTCCCTTTGATCAATATCCCTATTGCTTCCAAAAGTTTTGAAACTGTCAGAGTAAACAAAAACCGTCTGGGTTTCCACCTCCCCCCTCCTATCACCCCCGATGGTGGGGGATTTGGCAAGATGATTGGTGGAGGCTTTGGTGGTGGTAGCTTCAGTGGTGGAGGTGGCACTCACAAAAAGTGGAGGTCATGGTGGTAGTTTTGGAAGTGGCAGTGGCTCTGGCGGAGGTCACCCTGGTGGTGGTGGCTCTAGTGGAGGTTCGATTGGTCCTATGACTTCTAATGACCCGATTTTGAATACCCTTCTTTAGAATATGGGGAAGATGCAGAACCAACTGGTGAACCTTTCCCAAACCTCCGCCCAACCTATCTTCTAGCCCTCCTTCTAACATAGCCCATTTTTAGTAGCAATCTTAAACACTCCTTTCCCGCAAGGGGTGGAGATTCCCAAATTTGAGAAATACAGTGGCAAAGGGGATCGTAAACGCATGTGTTTTCCTATAATGCCTTATATACAGACTTCTTCCATCAGAATGCATTGATGGCCAAACTATTCCCTCGATCTCTCAAGGACACAACACTCGATTGGTATTGTTCCTTTCCTAATAATCCCATCTTAACGTTCAACCAACTTGTGAATGAATTCCTATGACAATTCCAAGCCAACATTGGACCTAAGATGACCTTCTCTGACCTTGTCTTATGTAAACAATGGGATAATGAGAAGATTATTGATTTCATAGTGTGCTATCAAGTGCTCTTTTCACAAATCTCATACCCATTACCAAACTCTGATGTGCAAAAGGTGCTCATAGGGAACTTAAAAAGGCCTTGGCAAGAGAGGTTTTCCCTTATGACATACCTTTCTTTCACACATCTGTGTACGGCCCTACGGGAGTACCAACAGATCGTGGTTCAGTTTGATGGACCTTCCTTGCGCTCCTGTCCTAAAGGAAAGTCCATCGTATCAATCTATGGAAAAGGAAAAGTCGCTACAAATGTAGTAGCCGTTGTGGATAACAATGGCCTCAAACGCGGCCGAAAGTTTACAAAGTTATCATAATCTTATTCCTCCATCTTATAAAGGTTGTTGAAGAATAAGATCATTAACTTGCCAAGTCTTAAGCCTGTTAGGGAACCTTACCCTAGCTGGTATGAAGCAAATGCTTATTGTTAGTATCATCGAGTCAACAGACATGATATTGAACATTGCATGCACGTGCATCATGAGATACAGGATCGCATCGAGGATGGTACTATTCACCTCGATGGAAAGAAAAAAAAAATACTAACAAATCAGTGGCGAAATCTAATAGTGAATTACAGATATACATAGACCCGTTTACGTCACATTATGCTAACATGATTATCGATCCCTCTAATTCTATTACTCAACCTGAGGCATACGTTAACATGGTTATTATTACTCCTCCTCATCTTGTGACCAGTTCACCAGATATAAAATTCACTTCACAAGATGTACCAACAAATGAAAAACTTTCTCTATTATACATTCCCACTCGTCTCAATGGAAATATTGTGACTGGGGTCTTAGTCGACCTCGCGAGTAGAGCGAATGTCATCATGGAGACTCTATTTTTGAACTCCCTGCAAAGGGAGGAATATGAAAAAACCAAGTCCATCATCTGTACACATGATGGCCTTGCTCTTAAACCCTATGGATTGATAACTTTATCCATCTTGGTCGGACCTATGAACATGGACATGATTTTTGATGTTATTCTTGAGTCGGACCTATTCAGGGTGAAGTTGGGCATACCTTGGCTAGCTTCCATGAATGGGATCACCTCTGTAATTCATAAATGTCTAAAGTTTTCCCATGAAGGTGTTATACACATAGTGCATGACACTAGATACCATCCTGTGGTGTCTCATGAGGGATATTCATTAGATCACTTTTAGCCCACTCCATTCGGTCTACTTCCTCTAAGAACGGACCTACTTTACAAGAACTACATAAAGTATAAAATCGGGGGCAAGGGACAACCGAAATTGACCCTTCTCATAGTAGAACAATCAGTTGCCTCCTCTTTGAAGAAGGGAAAGGAGAAGCTTGCTCCTTCTCGGGCCACCTCATCCACTCCCCTTTCTTCAGAGGAGTATTGGATGAGTGAGTCTGGTCTTTACCCATTGAATCCAATGATGCCTGCTTGGCGTAGACCCAAGATCAGGATTTTGGATCTCCCTACCAAGCCTCTTAGACCTTGGTACTACTTATACGACAGGAAGAAATCCCCCCATGGAGAATTCTCTATGTCCCGTCCTTCATGGCCTCCTACCATCCCTACTTATAAAGCAATGAACGGGAAGAGGCCCATTGCTGAGGCATTGGAGCTGACTCCCCCCACTGTCTTTTAACCTATCCCTCCTATTCCTGTGCAAGATTATATCCCTACACTGGAAATAGTTGTGGAGGACACTCCCATGGCTGACTAGCAGCCTTCCTCTCCTTCGTAACCTTCGATCTCTAGTTCTAAGAGTCATAGGAACCGCCTTGCGTGCGAGCGCAAGCACCAGTGAAAGGCTCTCTTGGTGGAGCAAGCTACCTCACAAAGGAAGAAAGAGGAGATGGTTGCCCCTATTTTAGGGCCTTTTTTTGTATCCTCCTCTCTCCTCCCCTTTGTTTCCATTCAGACCAACTCTGTATCGCTTTCAACTTTCATTGCGAGCGTGAATGCTCCTAACCTTGGAAAGGTGCAAGAGTTCATCACTCCTTCAATGGAGCCACCTTTGCTGACATTCATCCCACATGTCTTGCCTTTCCTAAATACCATAGATATGATTAACACCTCAGTCATATTTGTTGTGTTTCTTTCTCCCTCTTCCTCTACCCTTCTCGCCTCGTCTGTGGGGAGTTCACCTCCTCCAACGAAGAAGAAGGTAGAGAGTGGTCCCTCTAGGAATGGAGGACGTAAGAGGAGCCCACCTTCTCTAAAAGGTGGCTTCATGCTGACTTGTTTTGTCCTTATAATGAAACTAGTCCCAACCTGCCCTGCATTCGTCACCGCTCCTGAATCACTCAGTGAGCTTAGCGGTGAACCTCAGGCGCAAACTCCTTCGTCCGTCCAGGTGAAACATGGCACTCCCATTAAGTGTATGTTTAACTCAATGGATGAAGTTCTAAACTTGTTAGTGGTCTTTGTGAAGTCATTGATCTTAGACCCACAAGAGTTGAGTGATGAAGAACTTGGAGGTCCTTCTTCCTTAGCCCTTGTTGCGAGAGGGTCGGAAGCTCCTCCCCTTCACATTCCACCATTGCAGGCTCGTCCTCCTTCCCCCTATGATGATCTAGAGTGGGAAGCTAACGACCTCTTGGTTGATCAATGTTAGGAGGATACCTCTTCTTTATCTTTAGATTAGAGGTGTGTGTGTTGTGATGTGTTCCCCCGTGATTGTGCTAAATGTGTCTAGATGACCCTCGTCACCCTGTTGGTGCTTGGATATAGGTGTGGTGTTTTTGTTGTAAACCTTCTTCTATGTGTATCATCCTTCTTCCATGTTTTTGATTGACTTTTAGAAAATTGGGGATGATGCAAAGTGTTGGGAGCATTTAGGCCTCCTTCCATGTTGACCCAAAAAGAATTATTTTCATTTTGTCTTCTCATGCATTCCTCACATGGCCTGATATAGTAGGGGTTTGATGACATTTTATTTATATACTATTATTATACTATATATTTATGAGAAGTTTTGATTAGGCTACCTTGTGCCCTTTGTTCGTATTCTCCTTTTTTTTCGCTTTGTCTTTCTCTCTTCTTTGCTTAAGTTGTCCCTCTCATGTGTGACAACGCCACCTCTACATCACTTGATCTTTAGGAAATGTATTCATGGATGGTGAATCTTTTCTCAAGAACCTTCACATACTTCTTTATTAGAATTGCATTCTCAACTTGAAACCCTAGCGGAACATGTTTCCTTCATCATGGGTTCATAAAGAAAGGACTTGGAAACCTTCCTCTGAAGCGGGAACACCTTTGATCTTCCCCTCATATGGGGGCATATCCTTCCTTTCTAATTCCTTGATGAAGTGAACACCTTTCAAAAGGATTCTTTGATGATGAATTGATTCAAGAAATAAGGCACTAGCTTTTGAACAAAGTGTCCCTTGAGTGGACCTTTTCTTTTACACCTGGTTCCCAAGGGACCCCTTCAAAATTCTTCTCTATGGCGTCTAGATTGGGGGCAGCCTTACTAGACCTGTTTCCTATCCTTGTGTCTAGCTCGGGGGTAGCCCGACTAGACCTAATTTACATCTTGTGTCTAGCTCAAGGGAAACCTGACTAGACCTACTTTACATCTTGTGTCTAGCTCGAGGGCAACCCGACTAGACCTGCTTCACATCTTTGTGTCTAGCTTGGGGGTAGCCCGACTAGACCTTGCTTTCAAACAATACATCCATTGAGTGTACCACTCTTCCTTTTGAAGGGTTCTCAATGGACCTTTTTTAAAGTCTTCCAACTTGATGATGATTTGTGTGACTGTCTACCTACTAGACTACGCGACCGCTTCTTGACGTGTTCTATCTGTGGGTAAACATGTCATCGCTTTCTGACACTATGGAGCGCTTTTCTTGATCTCCCTCATGTGAGAGTTCTTGGGGGATACCTCCCTTGCAGGTCTGTGGGTCTGTAAGGAACTTTCCTTGGTTTCCTTCATGTGAGAGTTCTTGAAGGATACCTTCCTTGTAGGTCTACGGGCCTGTGAGGCGCTTTCTTTCTTCAACTTCATAGTTCTATGAAATTATGAAGTCCTTTTCCTGTCCTACACTCTTGGGTTCACTAGATTGTGGTCTGCTTCCTCGATGATTCAGGTATACATTTCTAACCCTACTACTTCTTCAATGTACTTTACTAAAGAACTCGTCAGTATTCATGCTCACTAAAGTGAGGGAAAAATGTATAGGAGTGAATTTGCACCCCTAATGCAAATTCCCCTTTTACCCTTCCTCACTTTAGAAAACCAAATTCAGAGGCTTAATTCCACATAAGCATGTTGTCCTCATTCCACTTGGCACCTGCTTTGAGTGTTGGTGAAACAATAGTTGTCAAGGATGCCCATGCGACACACACACGTTCGCATGATGCACTTACATCCCTGGCAGATTCTTGCGGCTAGAACCTACAAAGGTGTTACACTTCCCATTGGAAGTTGAATTGTAACACCCCTCTTCGGCTGACTGGCCTGAATATAATTGTTTTCTTCATCTTTCCTTCAAATTCACTCACCTTAATCCTTTTTCAAGCTTCTACACACTCTTGGAAAATCTCTCCAAGCATTATAACATTCACTTCAAGCATTCAAGCAACATTTTAGCACTCCATATCAACAATCCCATCACTCCATAACTTCAATAGAGAAAGTGTAGAACAACACCATTGCAACAGAGGCTTGAGTTCCTCTCATTTTCTCCCCCATTAGCCTTGAGCACTCTTGGTGGAGGTGGTGGAGATATCTTGGAGTGAGCTGGCGAACAAGCTTTTGTGTGAGATCATTCTCATCACCCTTACCTTAATATACTTGTTTTATCATATTTGTTTATATGTTTCATATTTCATAGTGTTATTTTGTTTGCCTAGGAATCATTAGCTAGGCCGATAGTTTGTTTTCCAGTGATCAAACCTTGTCTTTTTGGTCTTTTGGTCGTATGAACACTAGTGCACTTGAGAGACGCCAATGCACCACGTTGTTGTCCTCTAACAAAGAGCTATTTGAGACACAGAGTTTATCTTGAAAAATAACTCGCCTAGTCTCCTTTCAAATCTCGAGTTTGTAGAGTGATCGAAGGACCTTATAGTCCTCATCATTCTCATCCTACCTTTCCTAACATTTCTTTAAACTAAGGTAAGTTAGGGAAACCTGCTTCTCTCAACCCTCTGTGACCTGGGGCCTTGACATGGTTGGTCCCCCTCTCTTCCACTAATATGAGTTAAAACTAAAGGCAAATAAAATATTATAGAGGAAGGACCAACTATCCCTATCATATTCCTTAGACATGTTGAGCTTGATTAACATGGCCTTCTCTTTAGAAGCAACCATAGAATAAATGGATTAAAAAACAATCAATATACCATACAAGATCTGCCTACCCTACACAAACCCTCCTTGCTCTTGAGAGATAAGAGGTCTCAAGCATTTCTTTAATCTTTCTGTAATGATTTTTAAAATTATCTTGTAAGAAACATTGCAAAGAGAAATAGGTTGAAAAACATCCAAAGACGAGGCTCTCTCTTTCCTAGGAATTAGAACTAAGAAAGTAATGTCAATGGATCTGAGCATCTAATTATTTTATTGCAATTCCCTAATTACGTCTAGAAGATCTTACTTTCGGATCTCCTAAAAGCACTAAAATAATTCTATAGGGAAACCATCAGGTCCAAGAGATTTACTCTTTTTCATTTGGAACACAAAATTTTCTAGTTCATCCAAAAAAATATTTTCCGGGAGTAAATATTTCATGCCTTTAGAGACCAAGGATGGGATGCGATCAAGAACGAGCCTTTCCTCCTCAAATTCTTGGAAATCCTGTTGCAAAAACAAAGAGGAAAAGTATGAAACAACCTCCTTGGAGATCTCTTGTAAAGAGGACAAAGGATCCCCTTGAGTAGAAACAAGGGAAGAAATAGCATTCCCTCTTCATCGATCCTTCATAGAACTATGAAAGAAGGTGTTCTTATCTCCAACCTGTAGCCAGTTTATCCTAGATTTCTGCTTCCAAAATATTTCTTCTTTGAGTTCCCATTTAACCAACTTTTTGGAGCAAGTAGTTTCCTCCTTCAACAATTCCATAGTCACACCTTCTTCTTTAATTTGAAAATTAATTTTCTCAAGCTACTTTTGAAGATCCAATTTCTCCTAGAAAATATTTCTAAAAGATTATATGTTCCACTTCTTGAGTTTATACTTCACAAATTGAAGCCTTTCAAATAAATAAAACATTGTAGTTACATATCTAGGCTTACCTTCAAACCTCCAGTTCTTCACAAGGTTAATCAGATTCGGGTCTCAAAGCCACATAAGTCGAAACTGGAAAGGAGGATTCTTAGGACTAGAAAAAATAGGAGAAGATAGTTTAATAAGACAATGATTAGAACCCTTCCATCCTAAAATCTCTAGAGAAGAGGCCCTATTGACACCAATCTAATGATCATAAATAAAATATCTATCCAAGTGTTATAAAATTGAGTCCAACCCATATATCTTGTTAACCTAGGTGAAAGTACCATTTATTGGCTCCAAATCAACCAAATTAAAAAAAGAAATATTATCTCTTAACATAGAAGAGATGGTCCCAAGGTGATCAATACCTCCCTTTTTCTCATTCAAATTGGTCATTGCATTGAAATATCTTGCTAAAATCCAAGGAAGAGAGGGAACTGAAGATCTAATAAATCTAATTTGAGACCAAAGTAGAGCCTTACCTACAAGCTCCAAGGGTGCATAAGCATTTTTTATCAAGATGGTATCCTCCAAATCAAAGTAGGAACCCACCAAATAAATTAAGCTTTTACTCCCCAAGCTCCAAACCATTAAAGTAATACTACGAGGATTCCATAAACAAGTCACTCCCCTAACATTTCCTATGGCCCCAATACTTATATACAGTAACCTTAGTGAAAATTTTTGGATGAAATAATAGCCATGTCATTCACAAAAAACTTTGTTTCTTGAATAAAAAATATGTTTGGCCTATGTTCATGGATAAGATCCTAATCAACTTTTGAAGAGCAATGTTACTCAAACTCCCAACATTCTGAGATAAAATAATTATTTCAAATGGTTAGAGAAATGGGTGTTAATATTGTTTATGACACCCAATTCCACCAAAGATTCACCAATCATATTAATCTTGTCTTGATCCTTCTTCCTTCCTACTTTGGGGCCCTTATCTAGAATTCCTTTCTTAATATTTTTTTGTTGAAGCCCTAACAAGAGAGGGCCTTTATTTCTCATCTCATATTTATTTTCCAAATCAATAATAATCTTGGAATTTTCTTTATCCACTTTTGACTCCCTTGGAATCACATCAATAGGGATTGGATTCTCCCCACCTACTTGAACATCCCCGTCTTCTTGAATCTCACTAATTTTCTTAATGAATTCAGGGATAACATTCTTAATAGACAAGGAATTATCTTACAATGCAAAGGGAGGAATTATATCAGAAGACAAGAGGTTGTTACCAAAATATAGCTTGTGCAACTCTTGATTAGTCTTGAAGCAACCATGATCCATTCCAACCACTTCCTCAAAGCTTTCCAAAACATCAAAATAGTTACCAGTCTTCCCATAGGGAAGTTCTTTTTTGGATGGAGAGTCATCTTTCCTTTGTTACAAGACTTCACCAAAATAAAACCATTTGAGTTAGGATGATCATTAATAATTGGAGCTTTTACTTTTGCATTTCCATTTTATTTTCCCCTAGAGGCCCCCAGTTGGGAGGGTAGGATCTAGATGAGCCTATTTTGGGAAATTTCTTTGAACATGCCCATACTTGTGACAAAGGAAAAATATAAAAGGAATGGCCTCATAATAAAATTGTTGAATCCAATTCATGTACCCTAATAAAATCTCTAAATAATTTGGAAAAGGATTTTTGAGGTCAATATCAACACATATATGGGAATAAATAGTAACTTTTCTCTCAAGAATTTGATGAGAAGTTCCAAGTGGCTTCCAAACAACAACGTCAATTGAATGGAGAAGATTAGGTCTCAAAAACTCCATAGGTAATCTAAGGAGATGAAGCCACACATGGATTCGAGATAGGAGCTCCCTAATTGGGTCAAAACCAATATGTCATGGCTTGGTAAATAAGCCCACCTTATTATGGAAATACAAACTACCTTCAAAATCCTTGTGTCTATTAGCCATTCTTGTAAACACTATGAAAAAGAAATCGTTGGTAGTCAAAACAACCTCCAAGTCTCCCTCTGGTTGCCAAGCATTATGGACCCAATTTCATAAGAAGGGAAAGGAGGCTTGAAACCCCATAAAAATACAAATCAAAGCATGTTATAAAAATTAGAGCATATCCTCAATAATAATCTTAGGATTAATCACCATAATAGGTCATTCCAAAAAAAATTCAAACACCCATTAGATCGAATCATTCTCCACTTTAGAACCAAATCAGCATCATGTGTGGCTTGTATGATAAATTTTATAACTTTAATGTGCTCATAGGTTGAACCCCCATCCATACAAACCATATCTTTGAAAGAAACCAATAGGGATCGACTTGAACCCCCTTCAAAACCATCTGCAAGGACTCTACACTGGCTCTACATAAATAACCAGAAAAAAAACCATATAAAAGGAGGGTAAAGGAAAGCCCAAGCAACTCACAACACAACAAAACACATCCAAACATAGCCAAAAAAAATCCACACATAAATTATTTAGAAAAGGGTAAAAAAACACCAACGAAGTGCCAAAAGGAAAAGATGAGGCACCAAGGCTACTCCATACACATGCAACCACATATCATAGCATGCATAGGCCTATAGAAACATAGACTGGCATCATAGCTCATGAAACTACCATTGAAACAATAAACACCTCCTTTTCGTCACCATTATCCTACTCCAAAGAAACCTCAACCTTCAATTCATATATGTCTCAACCTTGCTCCTATTGATAAGATTACAAAAAATACAATTCTCAGGTTATAAAATAAAAACTCAATTTTCGGGCTATAGAGTTAGTGTTTAGCCAAAGTAAATATTTTAGGTCGTTTGGCACTCCCAAGGGAGGCCTACTACATATGTCTCTTTGAGATTTATATTTTTTTTAAATAAGAGCCCAATTAGCCTGAAAATCAAGAGTTATGGTCTCTATAAGTTTGTATAGGAAATGCAAAAAATTGTTGGACACATAAAATAAATTTGAGGGGGGTTACAATTTTTTTTTATTAGAGGTAAAGCAGGTTTTGAAGGGGCCCCAAAACCCTTTACAAAAACTAAATTTGTTTCAAAAGATAACCAAACATATCAACAAATAGCCAACACACAACAAAATATCAACAAAACAGCTGCCAAAAAGGAGGAACAAGAACAAAACTACATATTCTTCAAAATATTGGTAGCTTCCATGTCACTTTCAATTATCTTTTGATGCACATCCATACATCAGAAATCTCTTTAATAGGGACCCCAGCTTGCAGCTTAGTCTTGTTGTGAGTCCGAGCACTGGGCCCAGAAACATTTACCTCTTTAATCAAAACATCATGCAGAATAGTAGCCATCCCATCAATAGCCTTACCAACTAAAGCTTCCTCCATCACTTGCTTGTTCCCAACACCTTCCTTGTCACCAAGAGCTTCCTCCATCCAATTCCTAGCCTTCTCATTGAGGATAGTAAGGCCCTCTGCTTCATTCCTCATAGTATATTTAGTCACTTCAACAACCTTATCCAACTTCATGTTAAACCGTTCCATCTGCTCTTCCGAGGTCACAATTCTTTGTTCAAAGATCTCCTTTAGCTTAAGCATCTCCTCTGCAACAATATTTAAAGCATCAAACAACTGGTCAACTTGAGTTTGTAAAGATGATTGTGAAGTTTCCCCACCTTTTCTCACAGCCCCCTGAACCTTCACATTGGTCATATTGAGCTCATGGAAGGCCCATTTGAACAATCTAAACAGGGAACTAGTACCCTCCTTCACCAAACCCAAAAAATTAGGCAGATCCTCCTGATTAAAATTAAACACATCCATATCCTCTACTTCACCCTCTTGGGAGATACTATTCATTTCTTGGCACTCAAATACCTCTTTCCCTTTAGCTCTAGCCACCAACATCTTTATTTTAAAAAGAGAGCTCGCAATTTCATCTACAATTGTCCTCCTTCTATTCTACTTCTCCTTCCCCTCATCAGGGGTATCCATAGCATCTTTCCTGCCAGCAACATTAGGAGGAGAATCAATAGACTCCTCCTGCATAGGGTTACCAATTTGCTTCGCCATCTTCATTTTACTACCATCCTTCAATCCCTTTTTTCTCCTAGACTCCAAAATAGGGGGTGTAGGATTCTTATCCTCAACAACATCTTGCAAATATTTCAAGAGGGTTGAGGGAGCACCTATCCTAGTTTTACAAGGTTTGTTACCAATCACCTCCTCACTTCAAGTTTCATACTTCACTGAAGCAGGGGTAGTTTTACCTTTTTTCCACTCTTACTAGGAACAAGGGATTGTGAATAAACTTCCATAGAAGCCTTAGACTCAGGTTCATAATCCTCATCCTCTTCCGACCCAAACTCCTCCAAAACCACTTTATTCTTTTTCCCTTCCAGACTATTCACAGGTTCCCCCTCCGACACAATCTCATACTCCAAAGCTAGTTTATTTTTCTTTCCTTTAGGAGCCCTCTCAGGATACTTAGGAACCACAAAAGACTTGGCATAATATGAAATTAGGATAATTAAACCAACATGTAGCACAAGAGTTTTAGGATTTCTCTTGTGATTCTTGATTCCATTTTCCAAAGAAGCCAAAAGATAGAAAGGAAATGAAACTTTCTTCTTATGTCTAAAGTGATTCAAAACAACAAATTGATAACCATTAATAATAGAGAATCAACCTTCTCAGGTTATATACCTCATCAATTCTTCAGTGACATCTCCCCACATAGCTTTGATGGAGTTGCACAAGTAGCCACCACTTTTAGCCTGCTCAAGCTTCATTTCTTCATCCCCTATAAAGAAGATCTGAAACGCAACATTGGACTCCTTATCTCTATACACCTTCCTGGCCTCAATAAAAAGGCCAATAATGCTCACTATGAAGTCTTCATTAACATCAAATTCAGTACCACCCACCTTCAAAACCCTATTATTCCATCACTTGACAAAAAACTCCATAGCCTTCGGATTATTCCCATGGAGCCGCTCCAAATATGGAGTTATCCCACCCTACTGCAACCTCTCCCACACTTCTTTTTTAGTTTTCAAGGTATCACGAGAAAATGGCTCAGCCCTATTTCTATCTCCACCGATGATAACAGACTTAACAAAACCCAAGAGCTTGAGGACTTTGCAAATAATTAGAAGAAGCCTTGAGAACAAAGGAAAGGAAATACCCACAATCCGTGTGAAAATGACAAGGTGGAAGAGGATCATTATTAACCTTGAAGGTCGCCCCATACGAAGGATACTCGAATTATCATAAGCCCAAGCATGATCCAACTCACGATCACTCCAAAGGATAATCTGCCACGTGAACAGGGACATGTGAACATAGTTCATAATGAAGTTGATGCCCACCTTAGCACTTTTGGTAATCATTATTAAGACAAGCAAGAGCCTCAATAGGAATGGGATCATCCACATCCCAAAACCTATAGCCGCTATCTCCAATATTAGAAAAGACATCCACAAGAACATTTCCCTCCCTGAATATATGAGATATATAAAATTCATCAAATGAATTCAAAATTTCAATCACATCCAAAATAAGGGGTTCAACACTCCAAGAGGGGGGAGTAGACTTCCTCAAGTTCTTGATAACATTTAACAAATCTCCCTCTAGCTAGACCTTTCTAAATCCTTTTGATTGAGCAATCTTCAACCCATGATAGGAAGGTTACAATTGTTGACCAAATTGTGATGACATCATAATGCATCTCTTTTTAGAGATAATGAAACCAAAATAGAACAATCAATTTGGTGAGTGGTTTATAGCAAGGTTACGACAAGTTGAAGGAATATCTTATTTTTAGCCTATGGACTCATCTTGAGATTTGGGATTTGGGTGGTTTTAGTTCATGGTTTTTTAATTATCATTTGATGGTTTCATGTATCTCCTATGTATTAGATGCTTGAGATGGAGGTTGTGCGTAGAATTTTGTAGATATTGTATATTTGTTAGAAATCATCTAGATCTATGGAACTGGTGATACTCTTGTGAAGGCTTTCTCTAGAAGTGTATTGTAACTATGTTGTTTACTAAATAATACATTGGGCTAATTTAGAGTGTGGGGTTTTTCTATTAGAAGGGTTTTCCCCACGTACACCTATGTTATGGTATGTTGATTATTTTATGTTTATACATGTTTCTTCTTTTTATAATCGTTAAAAGATTGAAATTTGTGCAATACTCTCCTAATAATTTTAGTGTAGGGAGAATTTTAACGTACCTTGCTTCCCTTCACTTATGTGGTCAACTAATATGGGATAAACCTATACACCTACTATGAAACTATTATGGTAAATAACTAAGTAATTAACTATGATATTATAATGCTCATAATGAAAGGTTAGGATATAACGGTCCTAACACCATAATAAAAAATTAGGACATAAGGGTCCTAACACGCCTTTCTCAGTATAAATCCTTGTTCTTAAATCTTGAACAATGAATATTACTATTGAAGTTGGTGGAGAGGTTCCCATGCGACATCTTTGGTTGTGACCCATGCCATTGAACCAAATAAACTATGATGGTGTGGTGATGATATAAGCATCAATACTAGCCCAAAATAACTTCGAAATCAAGGATGATGGAGCCTTCATCATCCAATTAAATAAGTACTGACTAAATACAAAAAAAATTTGTTGAAAGATCTGTTGGAATATGAAGTCAATTTTATTGTTATCCCAACAGTGACGAATAGTTGATATTGATATCTAGCTAGTGCTTCAATTATGCACCCGGTGGGGCCAAAGGCCTACTATTCAACTAAAGGTTCACATGATGAGGGGTCCCAGGGGGTTGTCATAGATCCCCTAGATGTTGAATGGCTTTCACGCCGATGGCTTTCTTGTGGTTTTTTCTTGGTATAATTTTACTAGGTTTTCCATGTAAATACTATGTTAAATATGTGCTTATTATTGTTCTCTGTTTATTTTGCACTATAAATTTTCTTACAAGACCTTCAAATTTAAGACATGGAGTTCAAGATGTATTTTAGAAGATAGAGGGAGATCCAACTTATAGGAAACTTCATTAACTCGTTGTAAAATCCACAAAGGTTCATAGAATTTTGACATAAAGTTTTGTTTTCTTGCAAGCTTGAGGGATGTTTGCTTATATGGATGAATATATAGAAAGATTGAGCCCACTTTAATGAAGGTGTAATCTAAATGGTGTAAATCTACTTGTTTCATGTGGTTTTGTAACAATGCTTTTCTTAGAGTGTGGAGGAGATTCTCCCAATGGCTAAGAATGGAACCAATGACTTGTGTATACACCTAAAATTGGTCTGGAGAATCCGATTAATTAAATAAGAATTATTTGATTAATTATCCTAAATTCCTCTACTATTTAAATAAATAGAAATATTTATTTCTATAGTTCACATTTAAATTCTTCTATTATCTTATCTTACTTAAATAAACAAAATTAAATACTTTGTTTGATTTAATTATCATTTCTCTTTTTTATTCTATTACATCAATCTTAAATTAATTAATTAAAAATTAACCGCTTTATTGATTAATTTCCATATTCTTCTGTTTAATTTAATAAACAAATTCTATAGTTTGTTTTATTAAATTATTTATCCCTCTTTGGCTAATTTAAATAAATCAAAAATATTTAAATAAAGGCATAAGGAATATTCCTCTATATTTCCTCAAAATCAAATTAGATATCCTATGTCTAATTTATGTCTAAAATCACGTCAAATTAATTGATTGAAACTTCACGAGAAAAATTGGAGACAAATTGCAAATTTATCTCTCAATCCTCCTCCATCAATCATTCCTCTTCTCTTGCCTAGTGTTTTCATGGGTAGAGACAATCTCCAAAATTCTCTCAATCTCCTCCATCTCTCACCATTCAATCCTCCAGATTGAATCCAAGCCTCTCTTTTCCATCCCTGTGCATTTCTACAGCTAGGAAATCTATAAATAAAGCCTCATTCAACCAAGAAAAGGATCCAGATTATCTAACTTATGCACTCTTACGTTACAAGAATTCAAGCATCAAGCATCCAACATTCAATATTTCATATCATGGCTACCTCCTATAGCTTTTGTTTATCATTTTTCATGTCAATCCATGCTAATTTAGTTTCTTTTATCATCTAGACTTTATCACATTAGCTTCATATCATTGCATCAACATCATTCCATTCTTTAGATTTTCATTTTAACAATTATAGTGTTATTTAAATCTGAGAGAACAATAGCTTAATAAATCTTTGAAGATAGGAGACAATGAGACACTTTCAATTAATTAATTAGCTTGATCTTTGATGCAATGTTTCATTAAGAAGTGTTTTATTGCTTTATACCTTATTCACACTTACAATTTGGTGCCCACCGTGGGGCCTTAACCCCATATTTTTATCATTTTTTCTAAAAAGTGTCGCGCAGGTTTCTGGCGTGTTCTGTTTCAACAATTTCGTCAAAAACTATAGCGCATCTGTGGCAAACTACGACGCTTTCATGCTTTGTTTTGGCGCTTTCATGATACTATAGCGCATTCATCAAAAAATTTAGCGCTTTCAACTATAGCGCTTCCATGACCTGTTTCAGCGCATCAGTCAACCATTTCCAGAAAAGTTGATTTAGCGCTTCCGTGGAAAACTCTAGCGCTTCGGTGCTCTATTTCAGCGCTTTCGATTTTAGCGCATCAGGTAAAAACTACAGCGCTTTCATGAACTATTCTAGTGCTTTTGTAAATTCAATCTGGATCCAACGTGACCGTGGCCAGAATTTAATTTTGATACAGTTAGACTAAAATGTATCAATCCTAGGGTAGCCATTACTGTTTTAAAATTTATCAATCCTAGGGTAGCCATTGTTGTTTTAAAATTTATCAATCCTAGGGTAGCCATCGCACTTTTGCAGTATCAGTTAAAAAGAACATCATGATTTTTGTGAAGCAAAATCTTCACATAGATTAGAAATTTTTTATTTTTGGGCTTAAAACAAAACAATTTATCTGTTGTGCTTGTGTTGTGATTAGGCTTATGCTCTCCCCTTAATTGGGTGATCAAAGCACCATATTCATCTTTATTTCATGCAATTTACGCTTTTATTAAATCCTTTAGAAGGCCAACCGTAGTGGGAAAAAGTACTCACCCTACGGGAACGACCTAAGTGGGAACGCCTAAAGCCAAGGATTCCAACCCACTATAATCAAAATGCAAGTTGTTGATGAAATTCCAACTTGACGGTAGTGAGCAAGATAACCATCCCCAAAATATTTTTTCTAAAGATTGGGAAGTCTCCTAAGGTATTTTATCAATTTTCGCACTGCACGGAAGCCCTATCTACAAATCATAGAGTAGTATCCCACCAAGTCAGTAACCAAACATTGTCATACTCATGGTGCAAGGGGAGGGAAGAATCTACCCCCAAGACACTCACCATATAATTTCCAAGGACCGTTTGCTAAGAGGATGAGAAATACAACTCTGAGTACGCGCCTGGAAATGACAAAAACACGGGTGCCCTCTAGGGGGTGACACGGCTGTGTGCATCAACGCAATTTCAAGATGTGGGTTGTTGAGTATAATAATGACCTATTTGACCTTAAGATTGAGTCTAATTGATTTATGTACATTTGTCAAAATCAACCCATGAAAATCAATAAGGACCATTTGTGGTTCTTGAATACACACAATCTGTTCAGTTTAAAAACAATTATTCCACAACTTGTTTGCTGTGTTTTCACAAAATCATTAAAAATAGATAAAAGATCATCCAAAAAACAAACAAGTCAAATCAGGTCAATAAATTTATGATTCGAAAGTGGAAGTCAACCACATTGGTCAAGATAACAATCAAAATCACCAAACCCAAGAGACCACTCAGTGATCAAGATAATTTAAGGAGAAGGCATTTTCTATATTAGAATAGAAAAATCTTTTTACAACATAGAACCTTCATCCATAGATATCATAACTTTGCTAGGGGTCACACTCTTGATTATGTTGTAGAACCACTCTATTCACGAGCTTTCTTCCAGAGGAGAGCTCTCACACAATATCACAACCGTAGTCAATGCATATGTCAGTCCTATTTTCCACAACCCATGATAGAATATGCCACAAGGCCAGATCAAGTTTTACAATAGAGATTCTTAAAATTCTTGCTTTTAGCGCTTTGGAAACCTGTTTCAGCACTTTGGGTCACTGATTTAGTGCTTCTGAGCACTATTTTAGCACTTATGGTTACTGTTTTAGCGCTTTCATCATCTTTTTCAACGCTTTCAGGCACTATTTTAGCACATCTATAAAGATAGCATTTCCATCACTTTTTCCAGCGCTTTCGGGCATTGTTTTAGCGCTTCTGTCAAGATAGCGCTTCCATCGCTTGTTTCAACGCTTTTGAACTCTGTTCTAGCGCTTCCATCACCTATTTTAGTGCCCCTGAACTCTATTTTAGTGCTTTCAAAACAGAGAGTTCCAAATCATACCAGTCAATCTGTCTGTCATTTATCCATAGTTTTTATCAGAACACATAACTTTTTATCAGAATCACTATCTAGAAACTGAAATCAGATAGGTTCATACAAGTTTCCAATCTTATCAACTAAAACACAGATCTTGCAAATCAGAAGTGTCAAATCAAATACACAATTGATTATTACACTGAAGTTTCATCATCAGGATATTATCATCCTTTATCACGAAACAAAGTATAGTAATCCAATTTTTAACCTAGTCTTATCAATAAGATCAGCCATCTTATTCGACTTCGTTAAAAATTCACTTGACATTTTCCAACATAGAAGATCAAAATTTTGGAAGAAAGAACAAAAACTTGTATGCCATTCTTCACTAGGTCACAAAAACAGAGACTCTTAGAACAAGAACTTGAAACATCACATACAATGGTAGAAGAAAATCCCTAGAACAGTCTACACCAAAATGATAAGAATTAAATAACTCCAGAGGATATTCAAACAACTCAACAGGATCCCAAATTCCATAAATTTATGGAAAATATCTTAGAACAAGACATGGAGAAATATCTCTTGATGTTGGTTGAATCAGGTGCTAAAATTTTGAAGGACTTTGACGTAAATCGTCTAAAGGAAGCACCTAGAACAAGTGACACTGAAATACCGCAACCCACACAAGCAATAGATCCAGTTGTTGCTTTAACATCCCAAATGCAAATATTACAACAACAGATACATGATATGACAAAAGGGAGTACCAAAAGGTATGTAGTACAAGACATTTGTCCTTATCCTTTCGACTCAACAGTCGATATGATACCTTTTCCTAGACACTGTGAATTTCTGAAGTATGATAGATACAATGGATGGATAGATCCGATCGATCATATCCGGGAATTCAAAACCATGAGCCTAGAGTTTGCCCAAGAGGAAACTTACTTAATGAGATTATTCCCAAGAAGCTTGGGAGGATCATGTGTGGAATGGTTTTCAAAATTACAACCAAGTGTCAGGACTTTTGAAGAAATTTTCAATAGGTTCATCTCCCAGTATTCTTTCAACATCCAACACGATGTTACAATAAATGATCTTTATAACCTAAAACAAAACAAAGGGGAGACGTTCTTGTCTTTTCTACAAAGATGGCGATGACTGTTTGATAGATATCCTCAATCTATTCCTGAGGAAGAGAAAATAGAGTTCTTCATTGACAACTTAACAGAGGAAATAAGTTACAGACCTGAATTGCAATGTCCTCCTACATTCGAAAAAGTAATAGAAAATGACCTTAAGATTGAAGAAGCGCTAGTCAAAAGAGGGGTTATTAAACATTTTAACGATAAAAAAAATAACACAAATAACTCCTCCAATCAATACTCAAGCAGTGATAAACCAAAATTTTGGCAAAAGAACTGAAACACGACTACCAACAAAACAACAAATGATTCCCAAAATGTCAAACCGATTTTTAACTTGACAACATCTACTTCAAAGAATGAAAACAATGATCAAATTGTCAAGTCGAATGTCATACAAAGCAACGACATCACAAAACCATAGTCATATCAAAAACTATCAAACCGGCGTAGGTTCACACCTTTAGGCCAAACGATGGAATCGGCGATGAAAGAATTAGTCACCAATGGCCTTATCATAGCATGGGAAGCAAGATTCTCAGATCCAAAGGTCAAAACACCATGGTGGAATGACATAGATTACTACAACTTCCACAACAACAAAGGCCACAAAACCAATGATTGTATGGAGTTGAAACACGCGATACAAGATCTGATCGACAACAACAAAACATATATGGAGGGACCCCAAAACAATAACGATCATTCAGCCTTCAAGGACCCTTTGCCAAACTATGACAAAGGAGCATCATCCTCTACGAACAACAAAGGTAAGAACATCAATCATGTCTATGAAAAAACAACCCTTTGTCTTTCTGAAGTAGAGAGTGATCATACAATTGGTCATAACATTAACGAACACAAAACCGACGACACTACCCCTTTGGATTTTCTCCCAAGCATACAAATCTATGAAAATCAAATAAACGTCTTAAAAATTAGAGAACGTCGGGACTATCAACCAACAAATATAATGACTAGGGGGCAATCCAAGGTAGTGTTAAAGGGAGTTGGGTCTAAAAATGCATATCCACCTCCATCTCATTATAAAATTGTCGATCAGCTTCAAAACATTCTAGCGCATATATCGATACTGGAACTCCTTAAACTATCACCATCGCATAAGGAGGTTCTAGAACAAGCACTAGTTGCCACTACGGTACCAAAGAATCTAGATGTTTGCCAGTTCCAAGCTATGGTGGGGCATTTGACTACCCAACATTGTCTATCATTCTCTGAACAGGATGATGTCTCACTAAACCATCCCCATAATACCGCACTCCATATTGAAGTCTTGATCCACAATCATCACGTCAAGAGAGTCTTAATAGATGGGGGAGCTGGTCTGAAAACTTTCACTCTAAACTTCATCCGTGCACTAGGGTATTCTGATGATGCTATTGATGCCTGAAGGAAAATGACTATAAAAGCATATGATGAGGAAGAAAGATCATCTAAAGGATTAATTGTGTTACCCATTCAAGTGGGACCAATGATGAAACACATAGCATGTCAAGTATTGGAAAAAGAGTTAACTTACAACATACTCTTAGGACGCCCATGGATCCATGAAATGCAAGCAGTGCCTTCCACATATCATCAATGCTTAAAGTTCCCAGTAAATGGATAGGAGTTGACTATATCTGTTCATTATAATCATCCTCAACATTGTGAAACACTTAGAATCTCTCAAGATACCTTTGTGCCTCACAACAAGGAAGCATCCAGTTCAAAATCATCAAGTGAAGAAAAACGTCCAAGTATCACCACCAAGTGGGTAGAGAAGAAGGATAAAGCAAAAGAAACAAGTCTTGTTGACACTCAATCAACAGAAAATTCAGATCCCCAAACTTCTTTATCACAAAAATTTCAAGACCAAGTCCAACTAACAGATAAGGGAATGGGGAAATATTCTATGGAGCAATCGCTTAACCTTTCATAGTTAATGCCATCTCCAAAGACATATGGTCAACCATCCATGATCAAACATCAAACATCACTACCTGTCACAGTTCTTGAAGAAAGGTTTGTAAAAGCCGGTACCAAAGAGGATGAATCAAACAACAAAGCAATCTTGGATTGGATATACAATGATGAGGAACCCTCGACATCAAATATTAGTATCAAGAATGTCAATATCAACACTGACAAGTATGGCAAAGGGAAAGCTATCCTAGAAAAAATGGGTTATGAGGGACAAGGACCTGTTGGATTAAGGAAGGATGGAATCATAGAGCCTATTCAACCCCTCACTCTCCATTCAAAAGAGAAGACAGGACTGGGATACTCTGAGGAACAAAAACAAGATGACAAAGAAAGTTGTTGAAAGGATCCTTCAGGTTAGAGATAGCTCTGAAATGGATTCAAATGAATATGAGTGGGATTTATGTTCCGATGTATCTTTCACCGATATTCAAGTTGATGTAATCCAACAATATGCACCTACACATGAGGAGGGACAAGGCTCTGGGTCTAGACCATTCATAGCAGGATCACTAAATATCGATGACTCAAGAGGGGACGAACAAACTTTGAGTGAACTAGACGATCTTGAAGAGGGTACCATTATTGATCTCGATATCCCTAATAACAACTATGATGACATTGTTGTCCTAACCCTTACCCCCATCAACCTAAGTCAATCTGATGACTTCATGCCTTTAATCCATCCTGAACTTATTGACTGGGAACCTATCGAACCTTTGAATGTACCCATATTTGCAAACGATGACGCCATCGTAAATTTCCTATGTCATGAAGAACCCGGTACAAGTTCTATCTGTAATACTCATAACAACGCGACTCGGCATGAGGGTGTCAAATCTTCTCGTTGCAAAAGTGAAAACAAGGATAATAGATCTAATGGTGAAAACCATTCTATGGCGGTATTAGATCTAGAAAAATAAAAAATAAAGAATGCATCTAACGGTGAAAACCTTTCTAAGGCACTGAAAGATGGGAGATTTGACACCCTTTTGGAACATTATCATGAGCGGTCATCAGTTCTAGTAGAACCAACACAGTCTGTAAACTTTGACACTGAAGAAAAGGAAAAAAATCCTACATCTGGCAGAATCCATGATAGATCAAGAGAGACTAGAATTCATCAATTTCTTTAAGGAAAGAAGCATCAACTTCGCTTGGTTATATTCTGATATGCTAGGCTTAGATCCAAATCTACTCATGCATCATTTATCTTTGCCCGCAGGAATGAAGCCTGTCAAGCAAAAATTAAGAAAAATGCATCCCCATATCGCATTAATGGTAAAGACAAAGCTAAAGAAATTTTTGGATGTTGGGATCATAATTTCTATAGACTACACCGAGTGGATATCAAACATTGTACCTATTTCAAATCCAGACAATAGCATCAAGATATGTACGGATTTCAGGGACCTAAATAAAGCATGCCCCAAGGATGATTTTCTATTGCCAAATATAGACATCATTGTGGACTTGACGGCAGGACATACCATGTTGTCAATCATGGACAGTTTCTCTGGATACAATCAAATAAAAATAGCTCCAGAAGATCAGGAGAAGATGACATTTACATGTCCATTCTGCTGGAACGTCATGCCATTTGGTTTGAAAAATGCAGGAGCCACCTATCAAAGAGCAATGACAACAATCTTTCATGATATGATGCACACCTTCATGGAGGATTACGTGGATGACATCCTAGAAAAATATTGTACTAGGGAAGGACATCTGCATATTTTGAGCAAAATCTTCACGCGGCTAGAGAAATTCAATATCAGGCTAAACCCCAAGAAGTTTGTCTTTGGGGTCACATCAACGAAACTATTGCGGTACATTATCTCAGAAAAGGGCATTGAGGTAGATCTAGTGAAAGTCAAGGCAATAATGGAAATTTCGCCTCCCAAAAATATCAGTCAACTCAGATCACTACAGGGAAGGCTCCAATCGATCAGGAGATTTATCTCCTAGCTGGCGGACAAAAGTCATCCGTTCAATCATCTATTGCATAAAAATGTTGTTTTCAAATGGGATAATGGGTGTGAAACAACGTTCAATCAAATAAAACAATATCTAATGTCACCGCCTATTCTCATGCCGCCAATAGAAGGAAGACCTTTGATATTGTACATTGCAACAACATATATCTCTTTGGGGGCACTATTAGAACAAGAGGATTATGAGGGAAAAGAACACGCCATCTACTGTATCAATAGAACTTTAAATGGCTATGAAATAAACTATACTTTCATAGAGAAGTCTTGCTTGGCAGTGGTGTTTGCTACTCAATAGTTGAGACACTATATGTTGACTCATACAATCAAGCTAATAGCAAAGATCGACCCTTTAAAATATCTACTCAGTAAAGTTTCCTTAACAGGTAGACTTGAAAAGTGGGTCATGCTATTAAGTGAATTTGACATTCAATATGTGGAGAGAAAAGCCATCAAGGGTCAGGCAATCGTTGAACAATTAGTTGAGGCTCCTTTACCGGATGATTGACCTATGACAATGGAGTTTCCAGATGCGGACATTTTGACAGTGATGCCTCAACAATGGGTATTATATTTTGATGGATCATACACACAACGAGGATTTGGAGCAAGGATTTTGTTCATCTCTCCCCAAGGACACACCATTCTGAAATCATATAGGTTGATATTTCAATGTACAAATAATGTGGTGAAATATGAAGCATTGATCATTGGGGTCAAAATAGAAATTCAATGGAAGATCACAAACTTACAAGTATATGGGGACTCTCAACTAGTCATTTATAAAGTAAATGAAAAGTGTCAAACAAAAGATGAAAATTCGATTCCCTACAAACAACAAATAGATGATCTGAAACAGTTCTTCGTCAATATTAAGTTTGATCAAATTCCAAGGGCGGAGAACAAAGTTACGGATGTTATGGCCACAATTACTTCACTATTACAATTGACAGAGAAACGTCGTTGTTATGAGTTTATGGTAGAACAAGTATCATGTTCTTCCCATAATAATTCAGAATCCAATACCATATGACATCTAGAAACCATTGAAATCTCCATCTATGAAAAAACCTATGCTTACCTGAAAGACGATATCCTCCCTCTAGATCCTTCCAAGAACCAAAAACAAAGCTTCATCCTCCAATTCATTCGACATATTTTAATCACATACATCCTTTATCATCGAGGTCTTGATGGTACCTTACTCTGATGTCTAGAACACGACGAATTTGGAACGGCCTTACAAGAGGTTCACGAGGGTATTTGTGGCACTTATTCGAGTGGGATAACTCTAGCTAAGAAACTCCTCCATTTGGGATATTATTGGCCGTGCATGGAGAAAGAATCCTATCAGTTTGTCAAGAAATGTCAAAAGTGTCAGATTCACAGTAACCTGATTCATGCACCAGCTCAAGAACTACATCCATTTACATCAACATGGCCCTTTTGTCAATGGGAACTGGATCTTCCCTCTTCATCCAATGGACACAAGTTCATTATCACAACTACAGAATACTTCACAAAATGGATAGAAGCAGTGCCTCTTACAACCATCACTGGGAAACAGATCTCCTCATTCATCTTGAATTACATAATCTGTTGATATGGCATTCCTCAATCCATTATCACTGATAATGGACGACCTTTCAAGAACCAAGGTGTCCAAGAACTATGTGACAAGTTTCATATCCAACATTGTTTTTCAACACTGTACTATCCTCAAGGAAATGGCCAAGTAGAGGCCTCTAACAAAATATTCTAAAAATTCTCAAGAAGACAGTTAACAATGTTGGACATGATTGGCATGTTCAACTCAATCCTGCACTGTGAGGCCTACAAAACCAGTATCAGAACACCAACAGGAGCTACACAATATGCCTTGGTATATGGATCAGAGGCCATACTACCCATCGAAGTAGAGATTCCATCACTCCGTGTATCACTCAAAGGAATTATTTCAGATGAAGACTATAGGGTATCTAGACTGCAGGAACTGGAATTATTGGATGAGCATCATCAAAAATCTGTTAATCATCTAACGGCTTATCAACAGAGAATGTCAAGGAGTTACAATCATAGGGTAAAACCTAGGGTCTTTCAGGTTGGTGATTTGGTTCTAAAAGAAAACCCTAGGAATCAGTAGGACAGGGAAAAGAAAGGGAAGTTTGAGCCTAACTAGTTAGGTCCTTTTGTCATCATATTAGTATACAGATCATGAGCATATCAACTATCAACATTAGAAGGAGATTTTTTTGATGAACCTATCAATAGTATCCACCTCAGAAAGTTCTATACCTGAATTCCTAGTGCACGGGTTAAACTTCTGAAAAATGGTTTCCTCGATGAAAACTTGGCAAACAGGCATCTTGGCAACATAAAATACAAAAAAACAAGAAAAGAGAAAAAGAGAAAAATGAGAAAAATATAAAAAGAAAAGGAGTGTAATCAAAACATATGGTGAAAACTTGGAAACAGGCGTTGTATGTGATTCTAAATTAGATTTCCAATCTATTTTGATACATATCAGGATCATTAATCTGGCAGTCGGTACCATTTCATATCATGTCATTAGTCTTGCCATCATTGCATCCATTATCAAAATCATTTCACAGACAAGTCTCACTCCAAAGCTTGGGGGCAACATCTAGATATCACTAGGGGCAACTAAAACATCGGTTTCACCAAAATGGGAGAACAACAGTATGATAAAAAAATGAAAACAATGATCAAAACGCAACATCAATCATCATCAGAAGGGCATCAAACATCCGTAACATATCAAAAAATCCAAAACATGTCAAAAAGTCAGTCTAGAAAAGCAAAATCCAAAATCATGAGTCTATGTCAGTCAAACTACGTGGTCTCTACGTGTGTAACGTAGGCAAGGCTAATCTTTGATCAGCCCCCGAGACCCCTAGGATATCATTAGTAAGTTAGGTCTTTGGTCAAAAATCTCGAAAAATCACAAAAACATCACAAAATCGGGATGGATGATCTAAGTTTGAATACTGATAGAAACACTCTAAGTAAAAGGTGGATAAATTATTTTTGATTAATTATTATCATTTCTTTGGAGTAACTCGATGATGTATTGAACTAGAGAAACAAGGAAAAAGAATGATATTTTTATTGTCTGTTGTCTATAAGTTAATCATATAAACATGTGAATTTTTGGGGGATGTGCTATGCAAATGTATCATCGATGACATTTAGAATTCACACACTAAAATGATTAATAACTGCCTGTTTACGCAATGAATGCTCAGGTCATCTCGGTTCAATTATACCTAGATTCTTGTGTTCGCTTGCAATATCAAAAATCATGAAAGTAGTACTCAGATCGTCATTGGTTTAACACATACCATTAACACTTGTACTCACTTTCAACATCCAATAAAAACTCTATGATGATACCAAACACAAAGTACTGTTAAAATGACAATGGTTTGCATATAGTTGCATGTTAAAATTAGACTGCATTCATCATAAATTCATTATCTGTAGAGTATTTGTTGCATAAAAGATTCCAATTAATGATTATATTTTCTACGAATATGACTGAGTATACTTGACAAAAACAAAAAATATCAAAAACATATAGAGATCATCATCTCATCATTAAGTTTTCATCATTTCATCATTCATGCATTTTACATCAAATAAGTTATGCATTTATCATACCATATTTTTCTCATCAAGTCATAAATAAATACATCATGTTCATTTTACCATAACATTCATCACATTATTATCCATACCTCCATACATATCTTCACATTAAAATAAATGTAATTCATGTCATCATACATCATCATTTTTATTTTCACCACATTTAAATAAAATACATCATCATTTTCATTTTCATCACATTTAAATAAAATACATCATCATTTTCATCATATATTATCCATACATCCATACATCATCATTTTTATCATCATCACATTTAAAATAAAATGCATTCATCATTTAGAACTTCATACATTACATCATACATCCATATATCATATATTCTGCATATGCATTCATCATAGAATAATTCACATGAAATAAAAGAATTCATTATAGAAACATCACATGATACATCATCACAAAATAAATGCATCCATCATAGAATCATAAACCATCATAATACCAAATCAACTGCATCTCATAAATATCATCAATGTCAAGTATACAATGAAGTCTGAAATAAAGATACATCATCAAAAATGAGCTAAAATCGAAGTACACATCATGTCTCAAAAAGAAAATCTCGAAACCACAATGGAATCTAGGATCTGCTATTGCCAGAATGAGCAGGCCCAATGGGACCAGTACCACCATCACCCCCGAAAGGACCAGGATCTCTAGGATCTCCTTGAGGAGGCTGTGTCACACCCTCACTGACTATCCGGATACGAGTCTGAACAGATCTCGATGGGGCATAACTGACTCTGCAATCAACAGGAACTGTATCATGATATCTACCCCTGTAGAACTCAACCTCTCGGCCAACCCGTAAAACCTCTCTCATGTAATCTGCAACTGAAGTACCATCGGCTACTCTCTGTAGGGTCTCGGGCATCTCCTGTGCCCTCTCGGCAATCTATCTAGCATTGTCTCACTCAACTATCAAGGTAGCAACCTGAGTCTGAACAACGACCAACTGTCCCTGTACCTACGCTAATGCCTGAGCATGGGTCTACATCTGAGTCTGCGTCTGAACCAGCAAAACCCGTGCCTGCACCAACTATCCCTACAGGATCTATACCTGTGTTTGAAGACTGTCAATCTACCTCTGATGGTCAACTGATGACACTGCCACTACTCGCCTCTTGTGAGGCCTACTAGATGATGGACCAACACTGACTAGTCCAGCCCCTCTACCACCTCCACCACCACCATCGCTGTCATCACCACTACTGTCATGGCTACCACTCTCAATACTACTACCTGACAGAGTATCACCCCCACTATCCTCAGAATCCTCGATAGCATCCTCCTTCACAAGTAACGGTGCTGGCTCATCTGGAATAGTAATGCGAGGATGTGGAGTGAATGCCAAAAATGTTGCATACTCCCCTGTCACTTCCACCTTCACGATATCTCTATGCATGTCCCAGGCTGAAGGCTGTAGAGCCCTATACCCCTCTACTATGGTCTCATATGACAAACATGGCCCACAATCTACTACATCACTACATGGCCAGGCATAATGGGCTACCCCCTGAGGCATGCACTGTACAATGCCATGCTACCTATACACTTGCCGCAACAAAAATCTCTCCAAAACAAAAGGAGTCTTGTCGATCAAGTACATAGAATCACATAGTTATCTGAGCACTATGTCATCCTCATCCCACTACTCACAGTCAAGATAGAGTTGCCAGACAATGCTCTCTATATCATCCAACACTCATCTCCAATGCTCCAACTTACCCATCTGAGCCTAGGTAAGTCTACCTCTGTACCTGAAAACATACGGTCTGCCTACTGGTTTGAACAGAATTGGAAATGGTCGAGCAATGGAAAAATGCTCCCATGCCCACACCTGTAACAGGGTCATCCCAGCTAATAAACTG
This sequence comes from Sequoiadendron giganteum, assembly GCA_007115665.2. Classification (NCBI taxonomy): domain Eukaryota; kingdom Viridiplantae; phylum Streptophyta; class Pinopsida; order Cupressales; family Cupressaceae; genus Sequoiadendron; species Sequoiadendron giganteum. The sequence goes on from CM021102.1 coordinate 272,555,899, forward strand.
TGTGCCCCCAAATACACCACTGAATGTAGATCATGGTAGAGATGTGCTAGCATACACAGGTATGTGCAGGATCATCATGGAAAAAAAATGCCCTTAAGTGGCAATGAAAATTCAGAAAAATTAGGGTTAGGCAACTTGACGTAAAAATTTGAATAAGTTATCTATATTATTTCAAAAATATGTAAGAATAGAATCTGTAGAAAATTTAATGTAGTTTCTAAACTACTAGATATATTTTTAAAAAATAAAAATCTATTTGGTGAAAATTTGAAATTTCAATGCAGTAGTACTTAAATTTTAGGGAAAAAATAAGAAGTAGGTGTCTGTCTGACCACCCTAACCATAATAAAATGATAATATTTTTTAATAAGATTTTATATGTAAGTAGAAGACTCGTGTCCCGATGTGATGCATATTTTTTTTCCAAGTAAATAATTAATTATGAATTTTTTATTACAACTTTTAAAAAATATAAAAACTCGTATCTTTGACCACCTTAACTTGGTCAAAAATTCATGAAATTCAATTTTTTTTTTTAATCCTATAGTATTCGAAGCATAGAATATGACACATGTTTTGGATTCAAAAAATGTGATACGGTTTGAAAGATATAGATGTTTTTCAATCAGCCTATCAATTAGGACTTTAGTCGTAATTCAAATAGAAAATGAATAATAATTATTTATTAAATTCAAAGTAAAGCATAATTTATATTGGTAGAAAGCTGAGAATCTCCTTTAAAAGCCCTTTTCGTTTCATCAATTTAGGGTAAAGAAAAAGTCGTCAGCCACATGGGCGAAGTCTAGAAAAGCAAGGTAAGCTATTAAACACGTTTTTTGTGTTGACTTCTTAGGATTGGCATGTCTTAGCCAAATTTCGAAGCAAACCCGAGGCTAATCCCTAGGTAGTAGGTTTTGTGTCAGACATATCAAATATCCGATTTTTTTTATGTGTAATTTAAAAAAATCTAATATAGTTTTTAATATATGATTTAAAAATTTGAAATTTTCAAATCAAATATCTTATTTGAATAAGATATCCAATTTATTTTATATATAATTTTAAAAAATCTAATATAGTTTTTAATCTCCCCTTCTTCCCCTCTTCCTCCCCGCTCCTAACTCTCTCTCTCTTCCATTCTTCCCCTCTCCCTTGGACCCCCTCCTAATTCTCTCTCTCTCACCCCTTCTTCCCCTCTTCCCCTCTCCCTTCCCCCTCCTAATTCTCTCTCCCTCTCTCCTCTTCTTCCCCTCTCACTTCCCCCTCCTAATTCTCTCTCCCTCTCTCTCCCCTTCTTCCCCTCTCCCTTCCCCCTCCTAATTCTCTCTCCCTCTCTCCCCTTCTTCCCCTCTCCCTTCCCCCTCCTAATTCTCTCTCCCTCTCTCCCCTTCTTCCCCTCTTCCCCCCTCCTCTCTCTCTCTCTATCTCCCTCTATCTCCCCTTCTTCCCCCTTCCCCTCTCTCTCTCTCCTTCCCCTCCTCCCCTCTCCCTTCACCCTCTGAATTCTCTCTCCCCTCCTTCC
>CM021102.1:272557475-272829710 GCA_007115665.2 Sequoiadendron giganteum
CCTCTCTCTCTCTCTCTCTCTCCTCCTCTTCCTCTCTCCTTTCCCCCCCAATTCTCTCTCCCTCTCTCAAACTGTTCTTCCCCTCTCTCTCCCCTCTCTCTCCTCCCCCTTCCTAATTCTCTCTCCCTCTCTCTCCTCTTATTCCCCTCTTCCCCTCTCACTTCCCCCTCCTAATTCTCTCTCCCTCTCTCTCTCTCCCCTTCTTCCCCTCTTTCCCTCTCCCTTCCCCCTCCTAATTATCTTTCTCTCTCTCTCCTTCTCGTCTTCCCCTCTCCCTTCCCCTTCCTTCTTCTCTCTCTCTCTCTATCCCTTTCCCTCTCTCTCTCTCCCTTTCCCTCTCTCTCTCTCTATCTCTTGTCCACCCTACACCTCCTAATTACTCTTGGGTCTATGTGTGCCAAAAATTGGATATCCATTTTGTGGCACCAAAATTTTACCGCCACAATACATTTTTAAATGTTTTCAAATATTGTCCAACCCCGATTTTTTATACTTTTAAAAATCGGATATCCGATTTGTAAAAATTAGGCTTGGGCATTGCTATGGAACAATGTACTGACACCCAACCCAAAAGAAAGTCAACTTGGGATTTCCGCGTTTTTTGGCGAGTGAAAAAAATAACTTTTTCCTATTGCCACTTTTTGGCCCATCATGATCCTGCACATGCCCACACATCCCCCATGCATATCTCGTGCCATGCACGACCATACTCTCAAGAATCCGGCCCCAACCCACGGAGAATCTCTTTGACCTACGATCAGGGCAAAGGAAACCTCCAATGAATCCAACAAGCACTGCTGGTAGTGAAGCATACGCATCAACAATCATCCTCCACCGGACACTCGGACCTGCAATGTACCAATCCTGAAACACTCTATGGAGAGCATCTCTCCCACCAGCCTCATGTGAATCATATACTACGATCTCTCCAATAAATGGTATGCACAAAATCCGCCACACATCCTCGGGTGTGACCCTAATCTCACCAGTGGGTAAATGGAAAGTGTTATGGTCACTGTGCCACCGCTCAGCCAAAGTGGTAAGGAGACCCCGATTAATCCTAATCTAGGGCATATCAAGTAAACTGGTAAGACCACATCGATCTATGATCTGAATCTCATCTGAAGTCAAATGAGGTATCAAATCGGTGGTCCATGAAAATCGCTCTCGCATCTGGAGAGTATCCAGATCCTCCTATCATCATGAAAAGTCTAAAATCAATGCACTATGTCAAAAAATCAAAAGTCATTTTACTATTAAATCCAATCAATCAAAATTTAGTATGAATTTTCGATCAAAATTCATGAAAAAACATCAACAAACCTCACCTATCATGAAGTTCATCACAAACATTATCTAATCTCGCTTATCATGAGGTTTATCATATATTGAAACAATTCCTCGCCTATCATGAGGATCGTCACAAATAGGATTACTTCTCGCCTATCATGAGGGTAGGTCTTATTAATCAAACAGAATCAATCATCAGGAATTTGGATTATCAATCATACCAAACCGAAGAATGGACATGATCGAAATTGATGAAATCAAAGTTAAACTATGTCAAAATCTACAATTTTGACATGGATGCGCTAAAATAGGCATCCAAAGCACTAAAACTCAAAAGCGCTACTTTATCAATTGCATGCGCTAAAACAGGCATCCAAAGCGCTACTCTACCCGAAGCGCTATTTCAACACTTCGATGCGCTAAAACAGGCATCTGAAGCGTCACTTTACCCAAAGCGTTGTTTTACCGCATCGATGCGCTAAAACAATCCATCAAAGCGTTGCTTTAACCAAAGCGCTAAAACAAACCATGCATGCGCTAATTTACCACATCAAAGTGCTAGAACATTCTAGGCGCTAAGATCCGACGTCGAAGCGCTAAAACTAACTACCTAAGCACTAAATCATGAAAGCGCTAGACTATCCTACGAAAGCGCTAGAGAAAATAATGCAAGTGCTAAATCTCAAAGCACTAAAACAGACAACGGATGTGCTACACCAGAGTGCAAAGCGCTACAGTGCGACCTTGATGCACTAAACTAAGGAAAAAAATGTGAAAAGCATAAAAATGCATAAAAAACAAAAAATGCACAAAAAACGAGGAGGATTATGGGTACATACCGAAGGTCCGTAGGCGACCGACCGTTGGTGACATCGCACATGCTCGAAACAATGAGTGTGGTAGGGTATAGGCATCTTGCTCTAGCTGGCTCAAAAGTCTCTATCATTGAAGGTTGAAAGTCACAAAGTGCAAATGACTTTGAAAATGACCTTTTGGGCCTTATATAGTTTTTTTGAAAAGGGATTTTTGTGGGTTTTATTTTATTTTGATTAATTTTATTCATGAAATTAATTAAAATTCATCCGCAGACTATATTTTCTTCATCATTGTTGGGAGATAAATTATTTCTTCATCAAATCTTCATCAAATCATCATTAAATCGTCAAATCATCATGAAATTTTGAAAAATTTTAAAAATCATCACATCATTAATTTATCTCCCGAGGGAGCATATTATCGACAATCATCTATAAATCAATATTTGGGGCATGTCTGGGGCACACTAAATTATTTTTAATCATCAATACTGGTAGTAGTAGCAAAAAAAATTTCGAAGCAATGCGTAAACACATCACTTCAAAGAGGGGCAAATTTATACACCTAAAATTGGTCTGAAGAATCTGATTAATTAAATACGAGTTATTTGATTAATTATCCTAAATTCCTCTACTGTTTAAATAAATAGAAATATTTATTTCTATAGTTCACATTTAAATTCTTCTAAATTCTTCTATTATCTTATCTTAATTAAATAAACAAAATTAAATACTTTGTTTGATTTAATTATCATTTCTCTATTTTATTCTATTACACCAATCTTAAATTAATTAAATAAAGATTAAATGCTTTATTGATTAATTGTCATATTCTTCTGTTTAATTTAATAAACAAATTCTATATTTGTTTTATTAAATTATTTATCCCTCTTTGGCTAATTTAAATAAAGGCATAAGGAATATTCCTCTATATTTCCTCAAAATCAAATTAGATATCCTATGTCTAATTTATGTCTAAAATCATATCAAATTAATTGATTGAAATTTCACGGAAAAAATTGGAGACAAATTGCAAATTTATCTCTCAATCCTCCTCCATCAATCCTTCCTCTTCTCTTGCCTAGTGTTTTCATGGGTAGAGACAATCTCCAAAATTATCTCAATCTCCTCCATCTCTCACCATTCAATCCTCCAGATTGAATCCAAGACTCTCTTTGTCATCCCTGTGCATTTCTACAACCAGGAAATCTATAAATAAAGCCTCATTCAACCAAGAAAAGGATCCAGATTATCTAACTTATGCACTCTTACTCTGCAGGAATTCAAGCATCAAGCATCAAGCATCCAACATTCAAGCTTTCATATCATGGCTGCCTCCTGTAGCTTTTGTTTATCAGTTTTCATGTCAATCCATGCTAATTTAGTTTCTTTTATCATCTAAACTTTATCACATTAGCTTCATATCATTGCATCAACATCATTTCATTCTTTAGATTGTCATTTTAACAGTTATAGTGTTATTTAAATCTGAGAGCACAATAGCTTAATAAATCTTTGAAGATAGGAGATAATAAGACGCTTTCAATTGATTAATTAGCTTGATCTTTGATGCAATGTTTCATTAAGAAGTGTTTTATTGCTTTATACCTTATTCACACTTACAACTTGTGTCTTGAAAATTCCATCTAGGTAGGATGTGAGGGATGGTATAGGTTGGCCATACCTAGCTTCATATGATATCATCTTGGTAGAAAAATGATAGGAGGTGGTGTACTGCCATTTTGCAAAGGGTAGCCACTTATCCCATTGATTCTATTGTTTAATTAGCCCATTGAGTTTGTTATTTTAAAGTAAAACAACTCAAGTATATAGATCCAAGAATTTATTTACTAGATCTTTGTCTATCCATCAATTGTGGGTGACATGGCAAGCTTATTTTTGTTGTGTTCCTTCTAGCTTGTAAAATTACTACCAAAAGTTACTAGCGAAGATGGGATCACAATTAGTTATAATAGAAGTGGGCATACCATGGACATGGAAGATGTAGTTAATGAAGACTTGGAAAATAAAAAAGGCTTGATAAAGGTGGTTTAATGAACAAAATTGGGCATGCTTGGAGATTATCAAGTTCTACCACAAAAATGGTTGATTTCCTACCAGACTCAAGCAACCCTTCAATACAATTACAAAAATATTTGTCCATGCTAAAGGTAAAAATGATAATGATTGTAAAGTAGTCTTAATAGTTTCTCCTTCGTAATGTTAACAAGTATCACATTCGACAATAATTTTTTGATGTCATTTTTCATATCAACCTAACAAAAAATACTTTTTATTCATTTATACATATTTATGAATCCTAAATGCTCTACGAAAGAGGATGCATGCAACTCCTATAAATTTTTAAGCAATAAGAATTTTTAGAAAGAATAATTCACTTTTCTTAACACAAAAAGTGTATTTGAGTTTTAGCTATGGAATCAATTGGTAAGTCGTGAAAAAGCTACAACTTGCACAACTAGTTGCCATTCCTATTCTTTTGATAATTCCGTCATATGCTAATCATATCACTGTCAATTGACGGCGTAGTAATTCCGCCATATTAGCCCATCCATAAACTTTCGTCATATGCTAACCCTGTCATTGTCAACTGACGGTAAATGTACAAAAATGGGGCAAATGTGCAGTTTGTTTTTTAATTTTCTTAAATGTCATTGTCAACTGACGGTAAATGTACAAAAATGGGGCAAATGTGCAGTTTGTTTTTTAATTTTCTTAAAAGCATGTTAACGTCGAAATTTATAAGAAATCAGTGGTTTTAATTATGTGAAATAATAAGATAACTAGGGGAGAGGACCCACTACTTGAGCATGTTTCAATAGTTGTGATAGTAGTTGTTTATATAATGCCCAATATTTTTATCAATATTAGACCAATAGTTGTGACTTTAAAGTTGTTAGTGTTGATGATGACTACCCATAATTAAACAAAATGTATTCTTTTGATCTAAAAAACAACCAATCATTTGATTTCACATCAGCGCTCAATAAAACATGCTTGAATTCACAAGTATTGGTCTCACTTTTTTTTTGGGCCTTTTTGGACACCTTGACAAAAAGCATGCTGATGTGGCATCATATTTGATAATGTGGCCCTGAAACCTTAGTTATAAGCAGGAGACTTGCCAAGTAAGCTGCTGTAAAAAATTGGGAGTGATTTGAAATTTCCACATAAGATAATTAGAAGCGCGAAGTTAGGGTGCACAACTACCGGGTCCTCTCCCCTATAGCTTTGAAGATTTTGAATGCTTTGAAAATCGTGAATAAAGCCAGGGTTTCGAAGATTGTGATAAAAATGAGGATTTACCTAAAAGTTTGAGGAGAACGCTGGGGCTTTGAAAAAATGGATCGTAAGCCGCCAGATGATTTCATGTGCCCAATAAGCTCGGAACTGATGAGTGACCCAGTTATCCTGTGCACAGGTCAGACATATGATAGATCGTCCATACAACGGTGGTTAGAATCCGGTAAGCGTATATGCCCTAATACCAAGTTGCCTCTTAATGATACTAGTTTGATACCGAATTATGCTCTTCGTAGCCTCATATCAGAGTGGGCACTAGGGGCACAGTGGACACAAGCCCCTAGTGTGGACTTGAAGCGTCCGGCCATTTCGGATGGTGCAGACAGGCACATCTCCACGGCCCCTCCCCAAGAAACTTTAGAAAACCTAGAAATCCTAGTAAAAGCGCTAGACGATACTACCAGCAACAATAATGCTGTAGTGCAATCCCGGAGGAGTGCTATTCGAGAAATTCGAACCCTTGCCAAGTATAGCCGTGAGACGCGGCTTCAAATTGTGGAAGCTGGAGCTCTGACTAAAATTATACCTTTTCTTTCGTGTAGGGATTCACGGACTAAACAAATTGCTATGCGGGCATTTTATTACTTGAGCTTGGATTATGATAACAAAGTAGGTAGAGTTGCCGAGGGTGTTGTAGATTTGATTGTTAATGCGCTAAAGCATGGTTCTAAGGGTACTAGGGCTACTGCTGCTGAAACCCTAAAAAACTGGTCAAAAGTGGATGTGAACAAGGCCACAATCGGAAGCCATTCTGATGCTATTGGTGCCCTTGTAAGGCTATCTGTCGAGGGGGATGTTTGTGCTCGAAAGGAGGCAACTACTGCGCTCCGTAATCTCTTTTTCAATAATAAAAACAGGAAAAGGGCAATCAGGGCAGGGGCAGTGGACCTGCTATTGAAGGCTGTTGTCAACAGTGTGGACGTGTTGAATGAATCTGTTGAGAGGCTTCTTAGTCTCCTTAACATGTTGACCCTTGTACCAGAGGGGCGGCATGCACTTGACCTTCAGGAGGGGTTCATGGGGAGCATGGTCAAGGTGCTCAGGGAGGGCACTTTCAGAAGCAGACAGCATACTGTGACAATTTTATCATCCCTTTGTTGCAGTAGCTGGCAAAGGGCCGTTGAGGCTCGGCAAGTTGGCGTGATGGAGCATTGTAGCCAGTTTCTTGAGGATGGGACACTACGGACAAAGAATAAGGCATTGCTTTTGATGAATCTTCTAAGTGGCACTGTTAATCACGATTCAGGGAGTTGAAAATGGAGCATTTGTGGGCTTGGGAGTCTTAGTCTATAAACAGGTACCAGAATGTAATCAACTTCCTCACTCTTGTAAAACATGGCTGCTGCATCAAAAATTTCCTTTATAATAGAATGAGGTGGCCAAAAACTTGATATAGAAATTGTTCAAAGAAAGGTTTGTATCTTCGTATTTGTTTAGTCATGTTTTATTGCTTAGTTTTGCAGCAGCAGAATTAGGTTTGTACAGGGATTTTCCGTTGTAATTTATTGTCATTTCTGCTGGATTTGTTCATTGTGCAAGGTTTTACACATTTGTAGATTTTGGTATATAAGTCAAAGCTATTCTTTAGTTGTTGGCTGCTGTTCATTGCAAAGAGTGTCGTCTTCAATGGATGGCTATAGGTTGACACATTAGAAAAACACTGAAAATTGGCATCACATCTAGAACTTCCTCGGGAAGCATTTTGAATGGAAGTTTCACGAAACTTGTGTACAATTTTGAGGACTACTTTCTTGTGCCCAACTCCACAACCTTTGCCAACATTCTCCCAGCCTGTGCCCAAATGGCAGCTTTAGGACAGGGTATCAACATCCATCAAAACATACTAGAAAGTGTACGTTTGTCAAATGTTGTAGTTGCATGTGCCTTAGAAGACATGCCAGCAAAATGTAGAAGCATACGCAAAGCATGTGATCTGTTTAACAAGTTGTATCAAAGAAATGTCATCTCATAGAACACTGATTGCAGGATGAGTTCAAAATGACTTTTGCAAGGATGCTTTCAAGCTATTTGAATCAATGTAACACTCTAGAACTCAACTTGACTTCGTAAGCTTTACTTGTGCCCTACTAGCATCCAGCCAAAATGCAAAAATAAGAAATACCTAGACATAGTTGGATTAAAGGCCACAAAATGATGCAATTTGTTTGTCTAGATCTGGTGGTTTAGAATTTATTATGTTTGTTAAACTTAAAAAAACATTTGCATCTTCTAAAACCTCTATCATTTTGGTTGAGAGAAGGTGAAATCTATAACATGAAAATGATCAATCTTACAATAAACAATTAAATTAGAAAATAAAAAGTGATATTATATTTGGAGAAAAATTATTACACCTTCATATTTATAATTAATTGTTTACAACATATACAATGAGAACTAACATTATTAGGAATGATGAATGTGGCTAATTTTTCTTTTCAAATAGGACCCCAATTTAAATTCAGAGTGAACCTACAAAATATTTCTCCTTGATTCTTATAATTCAAAATTCAACATAATTTCAATATAGTATTCAAATCCAGATTAATTAAATCCCTTCAACATGTTATGGTTGCATGTGCCTTGATAGATATGTATGTAAAATGTGGAAGTATGCACAAGGCATGCGAATTGTTTGACAAGCTGTCTCAAAGAAATGCAATCTCATGGAACACTAGTTCTACAACCTTTGCCAGCATTTTCCATACTTGTGCCAAAATGAGAGCTTCGGAACAAGGGATTGACTTAGACAAAAGTTGTGAAGTGTATTCATCATTAAAATGAAATCTTTGATTGGTTAAAAACACTTCGTTTTATAGTCAATTTTGTGAAGTTTATCCATCCATGGAGATATGTAGTGAGATATTTATTATATGAAAACTAGATATACTCAATAGCCAAATTTGAAAATGAACATTTACTCAAACAATGCAAGTCAAATGCTAAGACATATCTCTTTGTATTTCTTTTGTATTAAATTAGTTCTTCACAATTGATATTTTAAGTGATTATATTATAGTAGAATGATCCATTTATATGATATTGAGTTTCCATTTTGAAAAGTAACATTAACTGCGCTTTCTAGTAGATTGTTATTAAACAGTATTGCTAGATTCATAAATTTAAGTATACATGAAGAAACATTAAATATATTTGGAAAGTCAAAAGTATATGCTATTTAAATGCACATTTAAAAGATTTTATTAATTTAATAATTTCCTTTAAAAGATAATTTATTTGACCATGTTATTCTCCTAGACCAATGGTGAGACCTTTCATTCTACCATTTCTAGTTTTTCTTTGAATTCTCGACAACCATTGATCTTCATTGAACAGATTGTGCACATGCATTAAAAATGCAGGCTTGCTTTAGTATTGCAGGCTTCTTTTATAACTTCAAAGAACCTAAAAAAGGTGTGCACCCACTTAAAATATGGTGAGCGCCAATTGCCAACTCATTTCCAATGACCTATGATGGGGCTTTTAAAACATTTTGCTCTTTCTAATGTTTTAGGATAGTGTTAGCCGTTAATTTGAAGTAAATTAATGGCTCCTAAGGGTGGCTTCCCATGGATGGGGGCTTTCTAGTGCTGTTTAGATTTTTTAGGAATATTTTTAAGTGGGTGGTTTCAATGAATTTTGTAGTGTAATTAAGTTTGAAGTTTATGAAAATTGGTGGTCTCATATTTTATTATTGTGTATATTCAATTCAAAGTAAATCAAAAAATATAAAAAAATAAAAAATGGAAATTAAAAAATTTCAGATAATTGACAAGTGGTAAAAAATATCCTCAGTTGGTGGGGCAATTTCTAGCCCCACCCCAAATATACTTGCCCAAATCTTCAAACTAGAGCTGCTATTGTTTAGAGAAAGATTCTTTTTAATCTTCTGTCATATTTGTTTACTTCATTAGAACCCCCACTCCTTCAAAATAGATCCTAAAGCTCCCATGGCATTGTAGCTCAAGTCTCTTATAACAAAAGCTTCATTGAAGGATTTTCTATTTTGATCTGAATTTTGTGCTACCTCCCATGGTGGAATTATCGTTTTAACCCAACATCATTGAATTTTGTTGTGTATGGACAGCCCTGCTAAGGCCGCGATCTTCGTTTTTCACCTGCGAGACATCTTTGGAATGTTGCGCAGCTCTTTCCTACACCCATGTTGATTCTACTAGCTCTTACACAACCAGCTAACACCCTTCCATGCCAAGCTCCTATTCATCTCACTTGCATTGAACTCCATTGGCTTGTGTGCATCTTGCTACTTCTTAAGTGGCAGTGACCACCTTAGCTTGAGCCATTTGTAATATGGCTTGAAACTAACTTTATGTTTTTGCTCTATTTTTGCGCATTGTTTTGCATGTTGTTGTGACAAGCCTTTGTACATATCCTCATGTAGCCTCTCTTTAAAATCATGTGCTCTGACCTTCTGTACACTGAATGAATCATCCTATGGTTGTGCTAAGGCTTCAACATCCTATGTAGGTTACAAACTAGCACCCCAAGCTGGGATTTAAAACATTATACATCCTGCGCCAATGTTTCCCATTATATATTGGCAGTTGACTTTAGACACTGATACTTAGTTCCTACTTCATATTTGTTGGCCTTTGATGTTACTCTAGCTCCAAACATGGAGTGTTAACTCTTACTTGCTGCCTGCGCAGCACCAAATGTTGCGCCATATTCTGCACCATTTCACACACGAATTGGCTATGCTAAACTTTTTTATGTAACAGGTGCTTCTAATGCTTATACAACCTCCTCTAAACTTTTGCTTATCACTATGCAATTCAACAAGTTTGTGCAATCTTGATCATTCATATTGTGCTGATTTTTTATGTGTTGCACTATTAATATTGGCTCAGGCACCTCTTAGTGATTTTCCTAGCCTACAATTTTTATTTTTTATAAATATGCCATGCCATATATATACTATGTCCATCCCTTGCTTAGTGGAATATGCTTGGAACAGAGCTAGCCTTGGTTCTAAATTGTCTTGTTAGCTCTAATAATTTCTTACGTCCTGCTTGAAATTCTTGTGCCATATTTCTCTGTGGTGCACCGTGCTTAGATTTCCTATGCCAATCCCTCTTGTTGCTACGCCACCTTTTTTGTGTCAATTTTGGCCTTGGTAATATTGTTGGTTTACAATGTGTGGCGCCATCCCATATTGTTGCACCATGTTTTTATATCATTGCACAATTGTTCAATGGGTTGTGCCCCTTTAAATTGCTTATCTGTACTTCAACAATCCTCGCCAAAGTTTAATTAACGACACCCATCCTTGGGTTGTGCCCCTTTAAATTGTTTATCTGTACTTCTACAAACCTCGCCAAAGTTTAATTAACCACACCCATCCTTTCCTTGGTGGCATGCCATATACAAAATGATGTGCTATGCTTTACATTCACTCTTCATGGTGATCAAATACCTTGCACGTTTGGCTGTGCAGGTCACTCATGTCAATTTGTTTAAATCCTTCTAGAGGCCATACAGTCCTTGGACAATCTCAATACTTATCTTTACACTAGTCAAATACATCAAGTTCTCTGTCAAAGTTCAACATCCACTTCAACAGTTAAAAGTTAATTTTGATAAATGAATACATAATAAATATTTATTTTTTACATGCGAATGAAGTATGGAAATTTCTTATTAAACTTTATAACCATTAAACTGAATAATATTTAAGTAGAGTGAGTTCTTAACCTATCACACAGCCCATGACTAACATCTATTAATTTTTCCTTATTCCTTAGGCCATCCTATGGGAAGCCGCATAATCACATTTAGCCAAACTAGTAATCTTATGTAATTGTTTTTTGACGAAGTGATTTGCATGCCTCCTGGCCGAGTTCGAACTCATGTAGGCGTGGTACCTAACCTTAAGGTCCACCAATACGCTACAGAGGAACAGCCATCTTATGTAATTGTTGCCTGACACTATGTTGTAATATACCCTACATTGATTATGTTGACTTGTGCCCTCATCCAACATCCATGCCAGGCTCATATGGTTACCTTCACATTTATTGGCTTCATATTAAACAAGCAATTGAAATGTGTCTCGTGTTATATTGAGTTGGTCTTTCCTATGTTGATTGTTTTCTACTCGGTGCCAACATTGTCTTCATCGTGTTGAACATGTTGTATCCATTACGTTGTTCAAATATTGCCACTAGCCCAATCTATGTATAAGTTACCTTTCTAACAGTCACGTGAACCACATTAACACTTTCCATTCATTAAATACCCTCCTACCATATCGTATAGGCTTCACCAATCTCTTATTATTCTTGATGCCTCCATTCCACTACATACTAGTAATGGATTGTGCAAACTATAATTTTCTATTTGTTTTGTAATTTTTCACAACATTTTGGTGATTCATAGGAATCTTTTCTACTTGCGAGAAATAAATGAATCCATTAAAAAACAAGACCCTTAAACATTAAGGGCCATTGGGCCATGGAGTAGGGGGAAACCAATTTTTTTTGAAACACAAAGCCGTTTCTTGCTTCCCAAAAAGGGTCAAAATTGAAAATAATTGCTCACTCGCTAAAAACACATCTTCTTAAACATGTAGACCATAGCATGTAGCTGAACGAAAATGAAGATTGCTAAAACCAAATCTCACCAACATCGTTCAAATGAAGATTGCTAAAACCAAATCTCACCAACATGACGCTGCCACACTAACCATTGTGCAAGCATCTAGCTCAAAAAAGAACACACTGCTATTATGATTGCAACTTATTGATCAAAACTGAAAACTATTCTAATCATTGTGCGTAATGAAGGTCGACCAAACAACATTTACCGAGGTGATGAAGCAGCTACCCCACCTAATCAATATGTGCCATGAAAACAATCTGTGACTGATGATTGACTAAACATACTTCATGAAGTTAATTAAACAACATTTTTTTTAATCTTTTTGCTCTTCTATGTTTCATTGCATAGATTCTTGGCCTGTCTTTCTTTTCTTCATGATGTGAATGCTGCTTAGTGCTAGGTGTCCAGAGTGGGATGGGTCATTAGATTGTTGAAAAACCTATTCATGCTTGCAGATTATAGCATTTGAAAGCTCCAAACTGATTATTATACCTTCCTCTTACTGTCCGCCACCCTTCTTGCTTTGGAGAAAACCAAGTTTTGGCTTGAAATTGACCTCACTTCCCACAATAGACCCAAACCTTGACAGGAGAAAACCAAGTTTTGGCATGTTTCGACCTTCATGGTAGACAAGCACATATCATTTTCATTCAAGCAAATGCTATGCCCTTGGTCTATATAAACATGCCTTGAATAAAAGTTTGTATCCAACTCTAAGGTCACATCCTCTTCAACAAGAAGAGCATAATCCTTCATGGTAGACAAGCACATATCATTTTCATTCAAGCAAATGCTATGCCCTTGGTCTATATAAACATGCCTTGAATAAAAGTTTGTATCCAACTCTAAGGTCACATCCTCTTCAACAAGAAGAGCATAATCCTCACCCAAAATGAAAAATAGGTCCATTTTTTTCTCCTCATGCATACAGCTGCAATTCTCTTCAACAAAATACGACAACCCTTTAAACATACTCTTCATATAATCCTCTAAGAGCTCTTTAGGTGTACCTTGACATATTTACTCCTCAAGAAGAGGTAGAGGCTTTTTAACTTCATCCTCAACAATTTGCTCAACACTTGAGTCCTCATTTAGAGTGTATGGCTTCATCGGTCTTTTGTTCAATGATGCTTTTGAGATGCAAACCAATCCTTTCCTTTTTTCTGACTCATGGAAAACACAAAAGAAGCTATCAAATGAATCAAATATGCGAGGATCGAGACATAGATTTGAGTCTATGTCTTCTGTTTCCAGAAGATATACATAATTTGCTGCAAGGTTAGAATAGACATCAGTGACGTTGTCTTGCTTTCCTTTGCCTAGGCATTGAATACCAATATTTTCACACTCCTCACTCATGACAAACACCTAGTCTCGCACCATAAGTTGTTAATTTTCATCGATATAGCTTGTTGGGGTTCCAAGTGAGTGCATGTATGATGGGATGATATAAGGGGCATTGCTACAAATGGCTGGGCTCAAGGCTGCTATATCCTTCTAGTAGGGTTCATAGATATTTGGTGCCAAAAAAATACATCATGAGTATGCTAATATGTGTACTTTCACTTCACATTATTTTTATTTATTTTTTCTATTTTGAGTAGCAAATTGAATTTTAAGTACCTTAATCTCTTGAGATAGCTCACCTACTAGGTTTTTTTTATTGTGTTTGTTTATTAGAATCAATAAATTTAGGAGGGGTGTTTAGGGAGTTTGAAATTTTCATTAGATCATTTTGATCAACATGAGAAGGGATGCAAGATGAATGAAGCAAAGGGGCCGTATGCATGGGAGAGATTTTTTGAATTAACACAAGGTCTTGGTAATCTTACACAACATCTAGGCCTTAGGAAGAGTTGTACCATCTAGTATATTAATTATTAAAGTAAATTCATAATTAAGGCTTTTAAATAATAGAGGAAAACAAAAAGCTGGGAGGGGATGCATATCAATTGGGATCCTCATCCACACACCGCAAACAAATTTTCACTATTTTGTTGAACCTAGATTTGAAGTTGTCCATGGATTTTGTTGGTGCTCTTCTTGTGTTGGTAAGATGCTCAATTAAACATAAGCATTTTGTTTTGTCCTTGAAATACTTGTGCACAATAACTCCAAATTACTTCCAATTTGAAATGGATGCAATTGCTAAACCTCAAAACCAATCAAGAGATTTACCTTAGAGATATAGCCATCAATTTAATAACAATCTTTTTAGTTGTGAAACCATATATTTCTCATGAATCATTACATCTTTAAGTGATATTGAGCAATCTTTATAGAAACAAGGTAGTGTCTTCAAAGTTGATTCTAGGAAAACAAAATAATAAAATTACCTACATTAGAAAAACTAAAACATCTATTTACTTGTTAGTGAGAACTTTTTTTGACTTTTTCTCATTAATTAAAATATTTATGACCTTTAGAGTTCACATGTTTGCTTAAATATTAAAGCTTACATTTAATATTTCCTTTAGAAGCATTTTCACCTTTTTTTTGAATCATCGCTTGATTATGTCACTTATATCTTGCCTAGAACTTAACTTTCCACCATAATTTATCTTTGATTTTTGACATATATTACACAAGCTTCACCTTCATCCTCATGGTTATATATCACCTTGAAAATATTATTCTATGAAAAATCATTTTGAAAAAATTAAATTTGCATTACTTCTCTTTGTTTCACCTTTGATTTCTTTTTCGTAGACACTTAATTCCCCTTGCTAATGAATTTCCTCCACATTTACCTTTGCCATTTACTTTGGATTTAACCATGATTGGGAATTTCATACCTATTTATTTTTATGAATAATTAACTTTGATATACCTTTCATTTTTTAATCACGGTGTTTGTTTTTTAATAAATGATAATAAATTTTTAATTTGCAATAGGATTTTTGTTTTGGCATTTCCAACGTTCTCTCTTTGAATTGTCAACAACCAACGATATTCATTTATTAGATGGTGTAGATGCATTGAAAATGTAGGCTTGTTTTAATTTTAACATAAGGGAAAAACAAATGTGGATGCTAAATTTGAAAAAAACAACAAGAGTTAATGCACTAAATGTAATAAAATCATTCTAAACCAACACACACTTCAATTTAGAGCAAATAAATGATTAAATAACATGTAAATGCAACAAAAACACAAACATTTAAGCCTTCGTGATGTTAGTGATTACTCCAACATATGTAGTTGCATTGATATGTAATGATGTAGGTTGATCTTTGCTTGAGATTGCCAAACTAGGTAGCATATACATACATGAGAATGTGGTATGATTGTCCTTTGGAGGAGGTTTCTTAAATAGAGCTCTAGCCATGAGAATGGAGGGTTAGAATTTGTTAATGATGAGGATTAATTTTAATGATTGTGCAAGATCTCCAAGTGACAAGTAGAAGGAAAGGATGAAGTGGAGGCAATAAAGGGTGGAGATTACCTTAAAATGTATGGAGCTTGGAGTTTCAATCATGTGGAGTTTTAGGAGACAGGAAAGTGGATGGAGATGATTGAATCTTGGAATGGAGGGTAAAAATTTGAGCATGTGGAAGATTCATACATGTGGGAGAGTGTGGAGAAGTGTGTGAGAAGGGAGGGTGGAGATGCTTGTAGGATTTGGGCATTTGGAGGATTCACACATTTGGGAGAGAGAGTGAATGTAAGAGATATGTGTGAAAAAAGAAGGGTTAAGATGCTTTGGGATTTTTCATGGATGGCGAGGACAAAAATGTAATCTATTTTGGATTTTAGTGGAGGGAAATGATTTAATTATTTTTAATTTGGATGAGATTAAATAAATGTATTAGCTTAATTAATTAAATAAGTGTAGCTCATTTAATTAATTAATTAGAAGAAAGGATAGATTAGGTTAATTAAATAAATAAAATTTATTTAATCAACCAATTAAAAAGGTTAGTTAGTTGAATTAATTAAATAATTTTGATTTATTTAAATAACCCATAATGAAGTGATGTGAGATATTTGAGGTATATTTTGAGTGTACATTTTTTTCTCTTTGACACGGTGCTAAGACCATGATTCATAGCATCATTTCAAAAATAAATAAATGATTCATTTTTTTTGCAAGAGAAAGGTGGCAACAAGTTGCCTCAATCCTTCACTAGCAACAAGGTGGCAACAAGCTGCCTTGACTATTTGTTTGGCATCCCTCCTTTGTATTTTTGATGTCTCTATAGTTTGGTGTTTTTTTTGGGGTCCTTTTTAAGCCCATTCCTTTGTTGGTTGTTTATCCATGTTCCATGTTGATGTTCTTGCTGTAAAGGGTTTTGGAGCCCTTTCAAAACTCGTTTTTGGTTCATAGGTCTGGTAAAAAAAGATGCTCCCTCAAGAGACCAAGTAAGCTAACAAGGCCAAGTGATCCCTTGAAAGGAGAATTAGGGTCCAGGAGGAGAAGATGGAGGGAAAATTAGGAAGAAAGGTTAGAATGGGGAAAAATCCTATAAAGAAGGGTGAGACATGAGGTAAAAGATCAATTTAACCCTTGCCCCTAGAGAGAAAAGTGCTCTAACCTTGATAGAGAAGATACAAAATATTCTAGTGTAGGAGCATTAGAGTGAGCAAGTGCAAGATTATAAGAGAATTGTGGATGTGAGACCATCAATGTTTCAAAATTAAAAAATATCATTTAGATGGATATATTAGGCTATGAAGGGGAAAGAAAATATAGAAACCAAAATGGGTTTTGACCAAGTGGCATTTTCATGTTGTCTATGGGTTGCCTTGAGGCATTTGCATTGTATATAACACCATGTACGAGAGAGTTGAGTAAATTAGTGCTTGTACTAAACCTACAACATTTTCACACCAAGGTTACACATTTATGTCACATCTTGAATCATTTATGCTAAAGGAGCATCTGTGCTAAGGGAAGAGTAGTTGTGTTGCTAAAAGCATTGTGTATATGCTAGATTATCACATGCACTAAAAGTGAAGCATTTGCACTACTAAATTTGACATTTATGCTAGGAGGAAAAGGTAGAAGAAATAGGTAACTAATGATGTGATGATTGTAGGAGTGATTACCAATATTTGTGACATGAGAGTAATGATGGGAAATGATGGAGCTAATGATAGGTTTCAACTATGGGGAGTGAGAGTTCCTAGTGATGGTGGGCCTATATGATGTTATCATGATGCCTAAGATCTAAGTAGAATAAGCAATGGTTATTTCTCTAGTGGAGAGGTGGCACTCAAATGTGAGCGCCTTCCATCTCCAAATAGGGGAGATGATGGTGATCCTAGAGGACATATGGTAGATCCTTCAGATTCTTATGAAGGGAGACATGGTATAGTGGAGAGATGTGCTGCCACAAAACTTAATGGAGCAACTGATGGGGAGGAGAATTATCCCATTACAAGGGATAGGACTAGATCTAGATGCATGCTTGGCTAGGGGACTAATGTGGGAGCTACCACTAGTGTTGTGTCTTTTCAATGATGTCTTGCTACTCGACAAGTTTAATTGATTTTTTTATATGGGTATTCTTGATGGTGTCTTGCTACTTGACAAGACTAGTTGATTTTTTTCAATGCGTCTTGTAGATTGTGTATCTAATGTGTTAAAGGATAGATGAGTTTTTGCATGAGGTCCCTATGCATTGCCATAGTTGTATAGATATTTGCTCTTGGTTGTGTACACAGGAGGGTGTAGCATACATCTACAACACTGCTATAGGTATGAACCTAGGAGCACATTGTAGTGGGATGACTAGAGGGTGTATATGAGATTTAGAAACCACAAAAAACCTATGTATATTGTATAGGGAAGGTAGCATCTAGTCCTTATACCAATTGAGAATGATAGAATTTTGTCAATTTTGTGTAAGAAGTTATGTAATTCCATAGCATAAAATTGCTATTTTTACATGTTTCCAATTTGTGGTGTTTCCATTGCATATTTTTTCAACACAATGCCTAAAATTTTGTTGAATGCCTTGCTAGATCGATTGTGATATCATACATTGTCTAGTAGTTCTATAATTATTTTGTTGACAAAATACTTGCCTTGATCATTGGTTTTTTTAGGTAAAAGGCGTAAATCCTATATATAATATATTAATATGTAAAGAGGAAATTACGAAGGAAAAGCTAGGCAACATCAACTGGCATCAAATAGAGCAAAAGTGTCATAAAGGCTACAAAACTAATCCCCTTCAATGTGAACAGGGGAGCAAAAGGCTTTACTTATGCCAGAGATGATTTGAAATAATATTTCTTATGCTTCTACACAATTGTCCAATGGTTGTCCACCAAATCCCTCTTAGAAGATGGAGATTTTTGTTCTACAACTTCCTCATGAACCCTAAACTTGTTTGATTTTTGAATCTTCTCATCAAATTTTGTTGCTGGAACCACTGACGAGGCAAATTTTTGCCCAAGTGGAGGAGGCTTTGAGAAGGCTGTCCCAAACTTGTTTGATTTTTTATCTTGTGGAACTGTGACAATCTTCACAACATATTTTTTTGAAGGAGCTGATGATGATACGAAAGAGTCAATTACTTTTTTCCCAATTGCAGGGGGCTTTGACAAGGCGTCTTTCCACCATGAAGCTTATTTTTTGCAGATTTACTTTTGATGTGACATGCTGTAACCACATGATCTATTTCGAAACATCTCCTGCATCAGAAGGGAAGTCCTTTATAATCCAACAGTTGGGTCCAGGAACGATTAGCAACATTAAGAATCATATTAGTAGGAAGCTTTTTGGAGAGGTCCAAGTGCACTAAAATTCAAGCAAAAGTAGTGTGAGAAAAATATGTAGTTTTCTTATCTATAGCCAAGAAAGAACCTAAAAAGTTGCTAATAGATTTGAAACAAGAATGGATCCAAAATTGAAGTGGAATATTTGGAAGCCAAACCTAGACCGACATAATGTTGAAGGATTCAGAAGAAGGGTTGAAGGCTGGGTGCCAAGGTTTAAGAAAGATGTAATATTGATTCTAAGACCAATGGTGGTCAAACAAAATGGAGTCCCTATCTTTGGTGGTGTTGGTTCCCAAATCTACAGATTGGTAAACTCTAAAAGTATGCCAAGCTTTGTCTCCAAGTTTAACAATGATCTGACCAACGAATGAAATCAACCAAGATGGTTGGAATTCCCCGCTCTTCAGGCTCTTCTATGCCTAGGCAGGTTTACCTTGATCACCAATGAACATACACTCTCCACAATTAAATGGTGATATTTAAGCAGATTAAAACCTTTGAAGGATTTGTGGGATCTTTTTTTTCAATTGACTCATCCTCAATTCTCTTAATTAGATCATCCTCATGTGATCACAACTTCTTCAATTAAATGATTTTTCCCAATAGATTTTAGTATGGCATGAGAGTTTTGAAAGAGATGATTTAAATGTGAAACTAACTCTTAGTCCTACTCCTACTACAAAAAATTAAAATGTATAAATGAGGTTTTGTAAGATATTATTTTTAGAAATGTATATGATCAGTGCCTTCTTCTTCTTGGGCAATGGAGTCAAGGTGTGAATGATATGTGTCTTCCTTCTGGTTGAAATTTGAATTGTTTGGCACTTGAGATGTTTATAGCTTGTATAAATGTGCAAGATTATAGTTACTAGGCTCTTCTTATTGACTCCAATGATTCTCCCCAAGTTATTGCGAGTTACTTAAAAGAATTTAATCCTTACTTGAAGTAACTAGTTAAATTAACCACACAAAAACAACAAATGTGTCTTGATAAATCAGATTATATCCTTGATATATTGATTCAAATAACAAGGAAAGATCAAATTGGAGACAACAAGATAGCATTCGTCAATTAACTTCAACAAACAATTGAAACCAAAATTCAGTCACCAATTATATCTTTTTTTTCACTAATTTACTTCAAAATATTTTACAATTTGTACCAGAAGTCTCCTCTTTTCAAAATTATATTCTACTACTATCTCCCTTTTAAAATTCGGCCTTGGTTTCCCTTTTATAGATAAGCAAGGGAAGCGACAAGCTTTAGGCTATTACAAAGCAACTTTTGTAAACTAAAAGTATTAATTTTGTTTGTGTATGATTACAAAGAAACAATTAAAGAGAAAAGATAAACAACGATATTTGAAAGTCTACTTGCAGTACATCCAAAATCCATTAATCATTGTAAGGTACGCGTGATCATCTGATTTGGCAAGGTCCTCTCTCCATGATGGGGTGTCCAAGGCTCAGTACTTTCTCTATATCTAGTGCAAGGCCTATTCTTTTGGGGGAGCCAAATATGTCTGCTCCCATTGGTATACTGTGTAGTCGTGAGGCCATTTGTGTTCCTCGATTTTTGGCATATTGGCCAAGTGATTCTTCCACCTACTATCTAACAATCCTCTGGCATCAGTGATGAACTTTGAGTATCCAACATCTAATGCAATCATTCCATCCAAAATCAGGTTAAACCTATGATCTCTTATGTCAATATCCTTTTGTAGATGATCAACACATTTTGACACTATTTGGCTGAATTCACCCTTCCATTCATTGAAACTCTTCAGTTGGCCATCATCTTTTAGTATCTTTGGCACAAACCATTACTTTAATGTGTGAAAGGACTCCATTCTTATCTTGATTTTTTAATCTTCCCCATATATGTATTGAAATTCATTTATGACCATTCTTACCATTTGCTCTGTGGGTCTTAAAGCTGCAGGAGCCTCAACACTTCTTTGTAAAAATCTGCACAATGTCATTAAAGTGTGATGTATGGGTTGTCATTTCTTAAATAAGGTGTCTAGTATAGGCACATGAGCTTTCATCTAGTCAATTGCTTGTGACAAGGAGACATAACATTCGTATATATTTTCTAGTTTATCCACAATCAATTTAGCTCTATGCTCCATGATCTTCTCCAATACCTTGAGGATTTGTCTCTTAACCCCTTCATTTGTTTCTTCATTGGTTCTTTTCAAATCCTCAAGTTCTTGCCTTAGTGTATTTAATCGTTCAATAGAGATGGTATCTAGATCAATTTGTTGACTTGTGGGAGGCTAGTAGACTATCATTTCTCTATTCTGAGAAGGCCTTGCTCCCTTCAATTTTTCTTTCAATCTTACATTCTCTATGAACAACCTGTTTACTTCATCATTCATTGCTATTTGTTCTCTCTCATACTCTAATAATCTATTCTCCAAAACTTTAACGGCTGATTGAGTAAACATTGCAAAATGCATGGTCATAGTAGCAACTTCTAATGCAGATGTTTCCTTTAATGTCTTCACCATAGCACTCCCCCTTATTTCTTTTATAATATCCAAAAATATTGGATTTTGTGTGTTCCTCTGTTTAGCCCAAAATGCCAAGGTTTCAATTTTAGGGTTGTACCTTGTACCGCTCATCCCTTCTTCTGAATCAAACTCAACCACTAACATAGGGTTTTCTTGATTTCTTACTTGATCAAGTAAGAAAATTCTCCTTAGTTCCATCCTAGGAATAATTAATATATTGCTCTTCAAAACCATCTATCTGGCTTCTTGTGGACTGATATCAATATCATTAATTCTTAATTCATTGTAATTTTGGGCAACAATTTGATCATGCTAAGATTCTTCAGCACCCATCTTGTTTACCTCAACTCTATCCTCAAATTCTTTCATCTTCATTTTAATCCAAAAACCTTTGAATTCAGGGGTTTTAATGAATTCATCATCCTCTACAAATCTGAGGGCTACTACCATTCTCTCATCATCGTGTGTTTCTTGTTCACCTTGTGCATGTGCATCCATCCTTGCATCTAATCTATGAGCTTCAGTTTCAGGGAGTGGTTGGTCAACTTCAATGTCATCCTTAAAGTATCTCAAGACACTAGACACTTCTTCTATGTCCCCAACCTCTTCACTCATCTCATATGGTACTAGGGGATTTGGTTCCTACACCTTCTATCTTTTGGCCTCTGGTTGTTCTGGGGGTGAATCTGGAATGCATTGTATTGAGGCAATGTCTGAGGGCTCAAAAATTACAACTCCACTTGGCCTCTTAACAAGCAATTTTGTGGGCTTTGGGGACTGCCCTCTAGACTCCAATGTTGATTTACCATATATCTTTTCAAAATTTTCAATCATCAAGTTAATTATTTTAAGAGGATTAACCTCTTCCATACAAATCCTAGAAAATCAATGTCCCTTTTCTTCTTCTCTTCCTCCAATTTCATCAGTATTTCCCACCTCCTTCTTCTTTGGAACACTTCTTGCGGGGTAACACAATTCCTTATCAAATCCTCTTCATAATCAACTTCATGTGTGATCCCAATATTTGTGAGGATTTCTTGTCTTACAAAATCTATATGATCTTTTGGGTCAAGGACTCTTTCCCTTTTAGATTTCAAAGAATAGCTTCTTTTCAAGTAATCTTGCAATTCTTCTAAGGTGTTAGACCTAATAGATAATTCTCCACACATTGTTAGGTTGGGCAAAAATGTTCCTTTCTTCTGCCTATGCATAAATTCCTTCCCCATCCAAAGCATCTGCCACATAAAGTCCAAAAAGGCTATCCGGAGAGGGACAAACTTTGGTAAAGCATGTGGGGCTTGGGGACATCCATATACTCTTATCATTGTGTGATCTGGTAAGTATAACCAATCACCAAAATTGTGTGTATGCCCTTGTTCTGGCTTCAAGGCCAAGGGTCTCAATAGTTCTCTTATCATTCTATGAAGCCTTGGTGACTCATGGCCAAGATCAACCATAATTCTTACTGCAAAGTCATCATGAAAAATTATATAATCACTCTTTCTACATCTATTGTCCCATATGTAACACCAATTTTGCACGAGAAACTGATTACCCTATTGGCCAACCATTCCTAAAAACATTCTTCGGGTCCATTTATCCTTGTTTTGATATAAAATCAAATGACATAGCAAAGAGTAGCATCGAAATGTGATAGGGGCTTTATCCTCTCTTACTTGCAAGAATCCTTCATGTAATGCCTTCTCAATTACTGAAGCAAAATCAAATTCAACATTCACCTCAGGATTTTGTATCCTCATTGCCATCATCATGAGGTTGATTGGCATTTTTTTCTGGGCATCCATTCCAAGTATCTGACATAAAGAAAAATAAGTCTTTTTAAAGTACACTTGGAAATCTGATACACCAAATGGCTTAGTGATAGAGGGGGAGATAGGTATTTTCTTATTGTTGGCACCCCTTTTCATGTACATGGGGAGTTCATCAATTATGTATGTTTTTCTTAATCTTTTGTAATCCTCCTCACTCTTCTGCAAGTCAACTTTAGTGAGGGCCTGTTTGCTTAGTTTAAAACACTCCATAATGGCTGACTTTGTCAAAACTACTAACGGCGAGCCATTTGTCATTCTCACAATCCTGGTAGTGGGATGATAATTTTGTGCTAATACTCTAATGAATTCCACATCAATGAAGACATTTGGGACTACTAACTTGGCTAAGTCCAAAGTTCAAGGGTTTGAAACTGGAATTTTGTCATCCCTCTTGTCATAAAAATACCATAATAGATCCCACCTAGAAATAGGAATGATTGCTTCTCTAAATCAATGAGCCACATCCCTAAACACCTTCTTGAATCCTTTATCTATTGATTCAGACAATATATCTAATATGGATTGTTGTAGGGTTCTTCTCTTTGTCTTAGGAAGTGAAGACTCTTCTTTTTCACTTGCAGGTTCACTCTTTTTGGGTTCCATACTATAAAATTTCACTCCTACTTGAACTCTTCAAACTTCTATTTGTAGACTTTCACAGACCAAATTCTTATATAAGTGTTTATGCAGAGTGGTTGTGCACTTACCTGGTGAGATAGCAGTTACAGAGACTTCTTCCTTGAGCTCCTTAGCTTCTGGCACAACGAACTTTTGCGAATGATTGCAAAAAATGGCATAAAAATCTAAACTTATTTTCTATTGAGCTCAGTCATTTTGACATTAATATCAACTTCGTGCAAAATATTTCATAATCTGTCCATATTTCGAGTTTGAATGTATGCCATCGATCTTTAAAGATTGAACGGTTCGTGATAAGTTGTGTAATCATTACCGTAGTCATCATAAATGTCTCCTCTAACTTGTACCATAGTACCGCAATCACTCTTCTTGACCGTTGTGGGGTAGTGACATCACACAATATGCTCATTCTGGCTATTCCGCTACACCGCAAGCTTTATTAATGTTATCATTGGCTTATTGTGAGGTTACGGTTTATACAATCTTATACTGTCATCCTCCATACTCCTTTCTTACTATTGCTCATTCATCACGAGACAATGGGTTAGACATCCTCATACCGCCATACCACGACTCCCCTTCTCTTTATGATTTGCTTGTCGCGGGATGGCGAGTTACCCCTTAACTGTTGATTGACAACTTACCGCCATACCACAGGTTGCATCTTGTATTGTCAATGTTTTTCGTGGGGTCGTGGGTTACTTTCATAGTTAAGAGTCTTCTCACCACCACCCCGCACTGTTCATATTCGACTGGCGCAGCATAGCGGTAAACATTTTTATAATGTCTTATATGTCCTGCCAGCTTGCCAAGGATCTTTAGAATTTGGGTATATGCTACAGCAGGAGTTCGGTAATGGACTTTTCATGTATTTCAGGTGGGAATATAGGGGTATATTATGGATGCAACATTTAAATGTCATTTTATTTGAAAGATTGAACAATTTTCTAATTTTCTCAATCTTTTAGATTCTAGTTTTGGCTTTTCAGTGTCAATCAAATTTAAAAAGGTTATTTCTTTGTTTGAAATAAGAAAGTTTAGTCAGGCAGAGAAATTTAAAATAGGAATCAAGGCTTCAGTCATTGGGTTCAAGGCTAGTTATGATGATGAAATTAGGCAAAATTTGGAGGTTCTAATAGGCGGAGTCAAAAGTAGCCATGAAGAAACCTTGAGCATTAAGAAATTTTTTTGGAACATTTTGCAATAAGGGATGTCGATTTCTCTTTATCCGAATGTTCAGGCCTAAAGCAAAAGGCCAAAATTGATTAAAGCAACATATTAAGGCACGAGAAGAGAAATACTCCTCTTCTTGCAACACTTCATCCCTAAATTCTAGAACAGGGGATGCCTTTGCACATTTAAGGGGTTTTGGGTGCAAACCCACGTGTCCTTTTAAATCAAGAAGGGCATTGAAAGACATAGGAGGTACATGTATATTTGCACATACCTTTGACTTGAAAGAGCCTTCATTGCTTCATTGGAAATTCTAGATGCAGAGTCTTTGGGGGTATCTAATCTTGTGCATAGATCATTTGCAACAGTTGAAATAACAGTCACATAAGATAGATTTGCTTCATTTGTGAATGGTACTAAGGTCATAGTGGAGGGTCGTTGTGAAGAAGAAGATCTACCCAATGAACCAATAGGCTTAGGAACCACTGATGATGGGAAAAATCTCCAAGAAGGCCATAGATTGATGTAGGGGCCCGTTAAACCATTCGTTTGTGTTGTTGAAGCATTTAGGGACGAAGAAAGAAACACAAGGGCTATTGAAGAGGGACTCTTTCTTGCTATAATCTATGAAGGATGACAACATGAGGATAGCAAAGGTTGCAAATCGCCATTCAATCCATTTGCAAGAGTAGATTGAAACCCTCCTAAACAAATAGGGGAAGATCCTTTGAAAAGGCCTTTAGAAGGAATAGTGTGGGGCGTTGTAGAATATGTATTAAAATTTGTAGTTGGTGGACAGGATCACCATGAAGGGTGAAGATTGTAGGGTGTCTTTGCAATTGCACCATTGGAAATTATGTTAGGATATTCTCATATATGAAATTTGTGATATTTTTGGAGGTGTAGTCCTTAGTTTCCTCTACCTAGATATGCATATGGTCAATTATTCAATGTTAAATATTACAAAGCAAGCATGGGACTTATGAATAGGTGGTTCTATAGGTATAATGAATTCTATGTAAGGAAAGAAAAGGTGCGGAAACGCCTTCCTAATGTTAATTCTAAGAGGAATAGTGCAGATTATAAGTTCAAATTTAATTGCAGTTCATTAAAAATTGCACATTACTGGAAACATATAATAGACAATTAAAGATCATATATAGAATTGGACACTAGTATTTAACGTGGGAAAACCCTTTCGAGAGAAAAACCCACCACCAAAGAAAGATCACTTTATTCACAATAAAAAGAATTACAATAAAGTTATTGATCCCTTCTTCACAGGTATTTGTTCTCTGATATTACACAACAACATTACAATCAGACCAATCTCATAGTTCTTACAAACCACAGTCAAGAGCAGCATTGTTCCAATGTTCGTTCAACATACAATACATAATGACCAAACGATCTTTTCATCCAACACAAACACAATCTATTCGATCTTTTCACTGTTCTCACACAAAAAATTTGATCTCCCAAAATTTATGTCCAAACCGATTCAGTTCTTTCAATTGTCAAAGAAGTCCAACCGTCAACCATTCTGAATTTTTGGGATTACATTATCCCACATTCTTGCAAGATAGGAAAGGTTGATAGTTTAAATCCAAAATCCCAAAGACTTTACATGTCCACAAGTTAGCCTTTTGTTCTTTACCCATTCAAACATTTGCGACCTCAAAACACCCATCGACATGATCAACAGCATTGACGACCAACTGGAATGTCACAACGATATCCCAAGTCTCCTCGACATCCACCGATATGAAAACCCATCAACATAGGTCCCTTCTTCGGCGCAAAAAATAGAGATCATTCCAAACAACAGACTTACTCCGATATGGAATCTCATCAGCATAACTATAGTTAGGTTACACCAAACTATTCAATATGATTGATATGGTGATTAAACTTTCCATCAACGTAACATCTTCGGGTTACATCAACGACTTTCACTCGGATCAACAAGAGTCACAAGCATCAGTCCAAAATTCTTAGGCCTAACTGAAGACCGATGTTACCCCGATGAAACTTCTTGGCCAGATCCACAACATCATCTTGAGTTCAGAAACCCACACCAACAGTTTAGGTCACACCAACGACGAGATTGGTAAGACTCTTCCCGAAAGAACTTTTCAGCCAAACTCCTAGCATCGATATGAGTTACGAAACTCACATTGATAGTTCAAGGTCACACATATGACTTCTTTCAGCTACGCTTTGGCAAGACCAGACACTAGTCACACTGATCCAATCACTCTAAGCCTTCAGAACTAAACTGCCCATCGACAAGACATCCTAGGTGTCTCACCGATTTTTCTCTTTCAGGAGGTTTAGTTCAAAAGATTGAGGCACATGTTTCCAACATTCTATAGCCCATTTTCTAAATGGGGATTGAGCTAAAATTGGCTACAAGGGCATTTAATCCCTTCTATACCTCTTCGCCCTCTAGAAAATGTCACACTTCTAAACATATCTATTTACATATTTGAAAAGAGTTAGCCACCATAGGCTAGCCAATAAACATTTTCCCTCTAGTTTCATCTTCTAAGTTATGTATGCAAGAGATTTGTTCATGAGCTTCCCTTGAGATATCTTCTCTCTCATGTTCTAGTACCACTCTCCTTGCTATCTCACATTTTCCCGTACTTTGGTGTTCTCCTTCAATGAAAGTGTATGCAGAAGATACACAAACCCTTTTGTTAAGCTAAAGAATACACAATATTTTAGAATTGATGAGAAAAGGTAAAACCAATGACTTTTATTGATTGCAAGGCATTGATCAAGTTTTTTACAACTCCATAGAGAATATATAACATCTTACAAAGAAGTTTTATTTTTCCTATATAGTTTTGGAACTAAGAACTCCTTCAAAATATGATTGCTAGGTCCTTAATACCCATGGAAGAAGGCATAAACTTTACAATAAATAATGGGATATATTGTGGGTACACCACAGAGAACTCCCATAAACTAGCCATCATTCAACAATTGTTTTGAGGTCTATAAACATTTAGAAACGTGGAAAGAACATCCTATACACCCCTACCATACCTATAAGAATTGATGGCTTGTAGGATCGAGTTCAAGGACTAGACAATCACCCAATAAATCTGTTGAAATAACATGGGGATGGTGTGTCAAATATTGGCTCTACAAATATAACTAAGTTATGGTAGAGCAAAATTTGAGATCCTTTCAATTTGTGCCAATATTTATAAAGAATGACTTATGGGCATTGTTAGATCTAATCTAGAAGTTGGTGAGCATTACAAATGCATTAATGGCATTCTTGGGTCATCCCACAAGTAGGTAGGGATATTATGCTCAAACAACGGAGTTCCAACATTTGGCATTCCCAGCAAGGAAGGTCTGACAAGGAAGCTCAACAAGGGAACCACAACATGGGAAAGGTGTTAGGCTATTAGGATTGGAGTTTTAGGTAGGGCTTGATATCATGCCATTCTGCCAAAATAGGGAATGGCCAAAAGTCCAACTTTGAAGGAATTAAAAAAGGAATTGGAAATTTTTTAGGATTTTGAGGAATTGTAGAAAGAGGTACCCAAGTAGGGAATGTTTGAAAGTTTGACTCCAAAGGACAGAAACTTTTGAAGTGAAATCAAATCAGGGATCATAAAGTAGAGATGAAGGGGAGTGAATGTAAAGAGAAGGGATGGATGAGGAGGTTCAAAGGTCCAACAACATGGCTTAGGATTTTTATGACTTCTAAGATTTACAAATTAGGATAGCACATGTTAATGAAATAGTATCAGGGAATGGGCAACTGCAAAACTTTGACAAGGGATTTAGTGGGAAAAGGTGTGATGTCAAATTTTTTAGGGAAGGTATGCCAAGGGTGACAAGTCTGATAGGGATGAATGGATCCAAAACTCTAATATGTTGAAACACAAATGGATTTTGACAAATATTGAGCAAGTTGTTTGGATTGAGAATTTGAGAGTGACAGGGAAGGTATGAGTATATGAGAACCCCTACAAATTTGAAAGACCAACAAACTCAACACTTAGATAATTTCAAAAGGATTAAAATGAGATGTTGGGATTGATAGGGAAGGCATAAACATATGAACAACCTCAAAACTCCAAAACTCTAACAAACATAAAATAACTAAGAAAAATGCTAGGAAGAGCATAAACTTAGATTTTTATGGATTTTTCCTCTTTGGATACTTAATGGGCCCATTTAGGATATCTCATATTAGTTACAAACAATGGGTCAAATACTAACAAGGAATGGACAATAGGGCATGAAATGACAACATTTTGTCGACCTCTATATGATGATTGCCTTCTAATCATAGATCCGATAGCCTTATCAATCCATTGGGAATGGATTCACTATAAGTATTATAAAAAACCTAAGAGAAAATCTTCTTGAACCATTGCATGACTAACCTCACAAAAATTGGAAAAAACCTCAATGCACAAAAAAATAGAGATCGACATGTGAAAATAGTACTTGGAGGAAAACAAGACAACTAGAGTCATACATTCTCCTTAAGAGAATGCAGAATGTCGAACGACATTTATTTGCAACAAAAAGACTAGTCTAATATATACATGGCTCTTGTAAGTCTTGAGTACCAAACTTCCACAACAACTTACCTCTACCAAAGATAAGTTTTCTAAAGGAGTTGATTTCCCTCATGCCATAGTTACATTCATTTCCTATTTGAAACAAAGGAAACCTTTTCCCTACATGTATCAAATCACAAATACCACCCATATAGTGAATATTCTCTTCATAATCAACTTTTCCATTATATGGCAACCATAAAAAATAGGTGTTAGACCCATTTAATGATACATTATTCTTACACAAAGTAGCATAGGTATTTAAAAAAGAAAGCAGGTTAACATCAAAATAACTACAACTTGTGGAGGGAAAAAAACCTTCCTCACACAAGGGGACAATGTTGTTGCATCCACTGACCTCCTCACATGAATTAAAGCAAAAATAAAATGCTTCCAAATCAAATTGTAATGACAAATATGCCACATCAACCTAATGATATTCACTAGGAGGCTCTTACTTACGCACATCAAACATAAAGCTTTGAAGCTCCAACATATTGTAAAGTTAAGCAACAAATTGATTAGCTTCCTAACCCAAGTGTTGTTGCTCAACCTATTTGATATTGGTATGTCAAATCCAAGTGAAACACTCAAGCTCAAGTGCACCATCTTCCCGACATAAGAGCTCACATCTTCATTATGAAAGAAAATATCAAATTCAACCTCATTGATCTTAGGGACAACAGGTAACCAACGTACCTCATTGTTACATGTATTGATGTACATTTTATCAACATAGATTTTAGAACCATGAGACACTTCAAGTGAAGAACAAAATTCTTCAAATTGTCTTGTTGTTTCAATTCCTTCTTGGCAACTAACTATGACACATTTGCTGCAAAAATTTAACCCATGAAACAATTCTTCCAAATTCACTGCTACAACAATATTTGGTGATCCCATTGAAGCACACTTTACATGAGGAAGACATGTCTTGCACCAAAAAACAAGTTCTCATATGCATTCATATGGTCTCCATATTCACACTCTTTAAGGGCAAGGTCTTCAAATTGAACTACACTAATATTTATCTTAGCAAGTTCATCATCAAGTACAACCACTTCTATGTTATCCTCATGCGCACAAACATCATTAGCCTCAATATCAAAATTAGGGATAAATAAGGGTAAGATATCAAACAACAAAAGACTTTCTTGTTCACCAC
Source organism: Sequoiadendron giganteum (assembly GCA_007115665.2). NCBI lineage: Eukaryota > Viridiplantae > Streptophyta > Pinopsida > Cupressales > Cupressaceae > Sequoiadendron > Sequoiadendron giganteum. The sequence continues at coordinate 272,588,175 of CM021102.1, forward strand.
TTTCATCAAAAACTTTTGTATGTTACATATAATCAACCCCTCAAGTTGGTTCATCTAAATATTCCATGGTACATACACCTTCTTCCTTGTCTATACTATTGCAAAAAATAGTAGGTTCATGCTTCTCATTACCAAATTGGAAATCATTGTTGATTTCATCATTATTATCATTCACAAATGACTAATACCACAAGAATCTTCCTACCAATTCATTATAATCGAACCGCCTTGCACCTATTCTTGCCTTAGAACCTCATTTTTTTTTGTTCAACTCACTATTTTGGAAGTGTTGAGGTACTTTGGACCATTAAAGCTTGGCTGAGAACCCCATTTTGGCATGAATTTTTGCTGTGAGGTTGATTGGATGGGTAGCACCATTCATGGTCCTAAACTAATTTTTTCTACATTGGAACCAAGGCTTTAAAAGAACTTGCAATAGCTAGGTTGAAAGTGTTCATAGCTTAGTTGACCTTTTCCTTGAGTATTCCCTTGATAAGGTTGCCTATTGGGTTGTTAAGTTTGATAATAAGGTCGATAAGGTCTATTTTTTGGGCTTATTAATTCTTTAAAGCTACTAATTGATTCCCAAAATTTTGTAACAAGGTTTTTACTTTGTACACCATTATAAAGAGTGGAAAATTTGTATTAGTTGACTAGTTGCTACATGAAGAGATGTCAAACTTGGTTGATCGGGTGGAATTCTAGGAAACAAATGCATTAGAGGCCTTGGGGCTATTTTCCTAGCTTGTATTAGGCAATTTTTAGCTTTTATAGAAATATCATAAGCTTTAGGAAAGGTTATTCCCCTATTGATTGTATCATGATAGCCAAATCACTATTTAGAGTACTCAAATAATACAAGAATGCATGGTATGGAGAAGGCATTTCCAAGGTTGGAATTCTATCCCAAGTCTTATAAAACCTAAAGTTGAAGTCTCTCATGAATTCATGAGAAGTTCTCTTGATAGTATTTAGCTATTCTACAAGATATAGTTGGCCACTTTTGTCTTCAAACTATTCACAAATCTTCTCACCTAACTCATCTTTGTTATGTATTGAACTAGGAAACAACCCATGTATCATTGTAATGCCTTACCCTTTAAAGAAGTGGCAACGAGTCTAAAAAATAAATTATCCTCTATAATATTCTGGAATGAGTAGATATTCTCAATATCCTAGATGTGTTCTAAAGGGGTAGTAGCATTTTCACCAATGAAATAAGATATTCATTTTAAAGCTACCACTAGAATGTCATCCCGATTGCCTAGGACATGGGGGCTTCCTCCATTAAAGGTGACAAAGACTCGATTCCTTGGAATAACCATGGAAGGGTAATGAAATAATCTTTTGTTTGTCTGAGGAAAACTACTAGGATCAGGTGTAGATTGCACTCTTGGATGTGCTCTTGAGTATGGTGAGGGATGCCTATTACGATTTTTCTCTTTGGATGAAGATAAAGATAGTATTTTTGGCATGAATGATCAATATGATCCTAAAACCAAGAGACTAAAGTCTGTTAGGATTAAGGTGTCATCTACCTTGTAAATCCTATGTCATATGGTATGGTGCCAACATCCTTTGAAAGTGTCCCTAGGCACTTAGGGTGTATTAGAAAAATATTTTGTAATATTTATTCTCACCATTTTTTGTATTATATTAATAAGGGGTGATGTGTTCCACTAGCAAGGTTAAAGGTGACTTATGGACATAAATATTTAATATTGTTTTCCCACATGAGGATACCTAGAATAGAAGAATAAAAGATAAGGAAAATATAAATGAGTGATTGTCGGTATTCTCCAAGTGGGAGCTTGGAAAGAGGCAAAAGGTGTCTCTTGGTATTCCTTCATTTATTATATTTAATGTAATGTTTATTTTTCCAAGTTTGGGAACCCAAGTTGGAGGGAGAGTATTGGAGCCAAAAATAGTGTCCTTCCACATTCTAAGGTGGTATTCCAAGGTTTGGAGACATTTGGAATAAAGGGTCATCTTTGGGAGCCATGTTTGGGGCTTAAGATGTCTTCACAAGTCTATTAAATCAACTCCTTGAATGTAAACAGTATGAGGAATAGTTGAGTGTAGAGTTTCATTGTAGGAACACGAACATGTCAAGGCATAAAGAGGTTGTTCATAGGCACACATTCTGCCATGATAGAGGAAACGAGGAGAATGGAAGTGAATGTATTGCAATCTCATTTATTTGAAGATAATGCATACTTTGCCTCTCTTCTTAGGTGGCATTTTTTCCCACAAGGGTTTCTCCACATAAATCATTTGTTATGTGATGCTCTTATGTTGTTTATTTGTGCCTCATTTCTGCTCTCTTATGCTGATGTTGTTATTTATTTATTGTTGTTATACGTTTACATAAGATGATATTATTAAGCATGACATGTTGGCTGATTTGTATCATCATAAAGAAGATGGATCTAATCATGGTAATTCTATATTAAGGAAATTTAATTTTAGATTTTTATATAAGTTTTAGATTTTCATATTATAGTATCCCAAGCCTTGTATCTCATCCATTGAATTCATCTTTGGATAGAGCTTGAATTTCCCAAAAAATAGTATTGGAACCTGAAACATAGAAAAATAGGGTTCACCAAAATGAAACATAGAAAAACAGGGTTGGGTTTTTTCCAAAATGGAAAGATAATTCAAGAGGATGATAATAGACCCTATCTTCCTATTTTCATTAGGAAATGATATCCCCACAAATAATTGACTAACAACCCTTAGGTGAATCAATTCAATGTGAGAATCTATTGATTTCCTTATGCTTGAGGATGAGCGTACAAGGCTGAACAACACTTTTGGGAGAAAAAATCAACCTAACTATGCCAATTCAAACTTGCAACAACAATATGAAACATATTTCGAACGAAAACAACAAACTTTTTGTAGATCTAAGAAGGTCTGAGTGATGTGTACTTGTCACCAAAAAGTAGTTTCGAGAGGCAAACTGGAACTCATTCGCCCATGGGTGAATGGGTCTTTTGTAAAGGTTTTTCAACAACTTTCCAGAGCCTCTAATACCACTCTATAGCTTTTGTTTGATCTAGGTTTCAATGTTGGAAAGTCAAAAAACAGATCTATACGTGAGATTTTGTGATTTGACAACAACTTTTGCAACTTTTCCAATCTTTCTCTTCAAGAGGTTTTCAATCCTTCTTCAACCTAAATCTGCAACACAAACACAAGAGGGAAAATTGTTTATTTTCGGTGAATGGGGTTTTTCCTTGGTCAAACCCCATTTTGGTAATTAAACCTTGAATTGAAATAATGATAAAAGAAGGAATGATGAATGAACAATGCTATGTTGAAACTCACCAAACCCTTGAATAAGCCTTTGAATGGAGATTTGCAACTTGCATGAAATGGCTTCAATGGATGTGGATCTTGATGCATGAATTTAATCTTGAATACTTGGCTTGAATCTTTGAAACCTACTGTTACCTATTTTTGGCCACCAACTCAAACAGGTAGAGCTGAATTGCAAATTCAAGCTAAAAAGTACACAAGATGTTTTAAATTTTTTTGCTGAAGTACTCATATTGTGCATTGTTTCATAACAATGTATATTTCAATGATATTATGCAAAAAGACTTCAAAATAATATCACAAGATTGCATAATTTTTGTTGCTTTATTCATAATGTGCAAACCAGAATCCCACACAAGCTATGGGAGTAGCAGATTTTGATTAACATAATCAAACGATAGGTACAAAAGCAGTTTGTATACTATACAACTATTGAAAATATAAACATAGAAGGGAGAGTGGTTCATCATTGCTTGTAATGATGGAACCCGTGATGCTTGATGTCTCTTATTGGTGTTGTTGAAGCTTTCTAGGTTCCTTGACTTCGCTCTCTTTGAGTTGTCCTGCAACATGAACGAAAATGATGTTAGAGATTAACTCTATGCAATGATGAATCAAAATCAATCATATGCTTACATTGCTAGTAGGAATATAATTTACATCTATTCAGGCATCCATCAGATGATTACAAAAATTCAAAGAATATAGGAGAAGAGAGAAGACTTTCAGCTTCTTTTATTTTGCTAACATGTTTGTTCACTGTGTAGGAATAGGTTCGTTATGTTCGTGATCATTTTATCAGATATGTGGAGTAAAACGGGCTCCCACAAGGGTTGAGCCCAGCATATAAAAAGGATACTCTCTCAAGTGACATATGAGAGTTCATAAATACGATAGCAGTCATTAAGAGTTGCTGAAGCTAAGAGTATAATATAAGCAAACTTATTTCAAAGAGATTCAGGAAAAGCAGTTTGAGCATACAACATATTTTTGCTTTTCAAGCCAAGAAGGATCAAACAATGTAAGAATTCCTCGTTTTCATTATATTTTGTTCAACGCTACTTTACATTTTCATATTACATATAAATGAAGTATAGAGCCCCTTTAAATTGAAGAGAAACAAAGTATTCGTGCTTTAAGGTGTTTTCATAATCTCAAAGGCATGTAACAGTCTTAAAAGGAGATGTCATAGAATCCTATGAGAGACATGCGGTATAGAAGGGCATGATTTCTAACAGCTGGAAGCTCTATTTCACCTTTTTAAAAGAAATGTGCAAGAGTTCAAGCGTCATGCTAATTCATAGGAAATATCCAGCTAAAATACAGGGATCGATGAGATATTACTTGTGCTATGTTGAAGGACAGTCACTATCATTGTAATACCATGATCAAAGAGGCAAGTAATATAATCATCAAAAGGAAACATTCAAAGATAGAGCTGCATAAACACAAAGATGGTGACATAATGAGCCTAAATTACCAATGATGTGTTACACATGGTGAATGATGTAAACAAGAAGGAACCAATTTGTTATGGGATTTACAACAGGGTTTGAATACATTATTATAAACTCAGGGTAGCTACAGGACAACAAGTATCAAGTTGGTGATACCACTTGAGCAAATTAGAGGCAGTTTGTGTTTCATGGCAGTTCACAAATAACAATGATAGTTTTATATATTTTACATGAGGATGTGATAATCACAAGGTTCCATGATTGTCAAATATGGAAAAAAGATAATGAAAAACATAAATAAATTCCAAGACAGATTTCAGAAAAAATGTTCTATGCTTTCATTATAACTTCATCAATGCAATAGGAGCCTAATGCATTTTTGTTTCAGAAAATTGAGTGATTCCAGTGATCCTCTTTGCCGGACAGTCTCAGTCAAGAAGCATGTTGGTGATTCATCAACAATAAGATAACAGTGCCATAAAAAAATTAATTTTGCAGTGATAGGAGGTCATTATCAGCAGCAAGGAGCAAGAATTAGCCTTTTCAGTGAAATTGTTGAATATGACAATCAAGGTTTCTACAGTGTTTGCTTAGGGTCCAAATTAATTCAGAAGCTAGTGAGCTAATATAGTCCCAATGATTGTCATGAACAGTGCAAGTCTATAGTCCGCAGAGATGAAAGCAGTCATAGCCATGCTTTGCATGAAAACAATATTCTTGAAGGAGCTTTCTGTACAATGCATTGAAGATTTGTTTGGGGTACAAATTTGTGGTGCATACCTAGATATTGTTACACGTGCAGTGGAGTTCATTAAACAAGAGTGTGTTGTTGACCTTAGAGAAACTCCCCAACATTTATAGGCATTCATAAAATTTTCACAGAGCTAAAGTAATGCACAGGTTTGATTGTGGCCACAATGGGAGAAAAATAGCAAGTCACTTTCTGTACATTGCATAAGGAAATATAAAAGAACTCACCATCTCATGGCGACCAGGAATGAATTTTGAGGCTAGAATTTCTGTCATAGGAAAGAATCAAAATCGAGACCTATCATGAATATCAAAGATGCCTATGGAAAGAATATATGGACTAATAGCCAGAGGGGGAAGTGAAATAATGATGGGTGCGATCTGTATACACAGAATATCAAAGATGCCATTTCATGGAATGATGGAAATGATAAACTCTACAGAAAATATTTTACAGCTATGTTCATTTAAAACATTATAGAGCATAAAAGTTTTATTTTCTTGCGCCAACAATAAGGAACATAGAAGGTCCCATCAGAAAAATCATGGAGGTCGTGCCATGGGTACAAAAAAAACTTTGCATATAGAGAACAAAGGAACTCACCGTAAAACGCCTGTTGAAAAAGCATAGAAGTCGCGGCCAAGCATTCACTGAGTTACCAAATGATGGGTTTGAGCTATCTCATGACGGCCTTAGAATACATCAGTAACAAATGGAAACCATCAGAAAAAGGTATAGAAGTCGCGGCCAAGAGGGAAATAAAGGCTTTCAAAAATGGTGTCTGGTTACCAAACTAGCAACTGTAATGACTTACACCTTTTTCCTGAGATGATGCTCCAAAAAATCAACCAAAACAAGCAGAAAATGACGGAGTTTCAAGATCCTAGTGATGGCGGTGCAATATGGTAAGATCCCAAAGGAAAGCAACGTGAAAAGTTAAAAGAGTTTAGGGTTTTTATGTTTTTGTTACCCTATTTTCGAGTGATAATATCACTATCATTTCATTTTATCATTATCACATTCGAATCTTTACCATGATATGGGTCAATAAACCTAATAATCATGTTTCCAACCTTTTAATAATGTTAAGTGGCTAACCGATATATTAAAAACAAATATATGCTAGGTATGGTGGTGAGGTCTTCCTTATGCGTGAGCCCATGTTTATAGAGTCAAGTTTCTATTTGACTTAGGTTTTATTTTTATTTTATTTTTGCATAACACATTGTAAGGTTAAAAAACTAAATGATAATTATAAATCATTTAATTATTTTAACTATTTTTAGTGCAAAAATAAAATATTAAGCAAGGAGGGAATTCTATTATTTTTGCATGGGCGGATTGATACAAACGAGGCAATTTTTTGCATGCTTTGGCCCACATTTTCAGGGATTTGCAGTTCAGTTGGAATAGTGCATGTATCAGTTATGACTTGGCAGTGACTTTGAGCCTGAGTGGACTTGTTTTTGCATGGTTTTGGGCCTCCTTTTCAGAGATTTTTTCTTCTGCTTGGAATTGGCCTTGGAGTTATCACCCTCTCTTGGGGTTGGACTTTCAGTTCTTTTTACATGCCTTTTGGAAAGGTTTTTTGTATATATTGAAAAACTTATCTGTTTTCCATTAGTTCTTATTTTTCTCCTTTGCACTCTGCAAAGCGATGATTTGTAACTCAACATTTATTTTTTCCAGATTAATACAGTAGCAGGTTTACAGGTTCTTTTGGGTGTCATCTTGCAGTATTTTCCTACTATTTTCTTTCTGGATTCATTAAATTTTCCTCTTCAAAATTATACAATATGTCCTTATGAATGATTTGATGAAATTATTGTGTTTTAGCTTTTGAAAACCTTTATTTTTGTCTTGTTCATAATTGCACATCATGTCACAGGTCTAAAATTGTGCTATAACAGAACCATTCTTCAAGTTGTGAAGATTGAATTTCCTTTTGAAAAGACAAACTGTTTAGGCTCCTTTGGAAACATTTTTGTCATCATTTTTGAACTATGTGAACATTTCTCTTGAAAGTAGTTGTGAATCAGTCTGTAGGTGTTATCATTTTTCCATTTAGGTGCATCACCATAGTTAATTTTTTTAGTTTTAGTCTTTTTATCCTTTCCCACAAGTATTAATCAGAAAATGATATAGGAACCAGCCTAGAATCTGGAGGTCTAATTCTTTATAGGGTACCCACAACCTGGAATTAGTTCCCATGTTTCAATAGATTGCTGAATTTAATTATTCATGCATATGGGTGCAATCTGAATTGACAACACCTACATCACAGTGTTAGCTCCAAAAACATGCATGATGCAAGAAGACTTTGATATGATGATTGGATCTTGATTGATGCAATAAATCACTGATAATTCTACTATTGAATGCTTTTGATCATCAAATTTATCTCTTGTAAACTTTCACTTGAAATCTCATAAAAATTCTTTAAATTCTCTAGGTGAATATTAGAAAATAACCTTGTATTTATACATATGTATCCTTAATTTCCCGAAATTCAAACATTACAAGCCAACATTGAAATATGGATTCAGGGACCTTAAAATACCACTAAAAACATATTTAAAATTTAGGTTCAAAGGCATAGGGAGGGTGAATGGGCCCCAGGTCCCTATTCATGGAACACACACTGCTCAAGGTAAAGTGTTATGTGTTGACATTAATCATTGTCAAGATTCCCCTTTGAAAAATGTAATTTATTAGAGTTGTAGATTAAAAAAATAGGGCTTATTAAGGCATAATTAAACCTAATTTAATTAGGATGGCCCAAAAAAAAGTGTGAAGTTGTAAAGGGATACATTTTTCTACACTATAGAACCTATATATTTCTCATCATTTGGTATTAGAGCTTAAGGTGAGTTTGGTTCTGGGTATGCCTTCTTTTTTATTTCTTAGCTTGAAAAGCTTGTGGAAATTTGTTAGAAGGAATTAAAAGTTGTTGTAAGTCTTGTGGGGGTGCAATTAATGTTTGTGGGTTAACTTTGTTTTGTAGATTTGTGAGATTGGAATCCATAGATATTGTCAATGTGATCTTTTTTGGGCATTGGAAGCTCATGATTGTGGTCTTGTTTGACAATATGTGTGTATCCTTTTGTTTCGTAGTTTTGTTCCTTTACCTTATGGTCATGTGCAATAACAACGTGTTCATGTTGGAAGGGTATTTTTGACATCTTGGTCACTTGGAGAAACAACCACTATTTGGACTATAGAATGGAGTGCTTATATTGGATTCATGGTTTTAGCCCTTGGTTACATGAAAGCACTGGAAGATAAGCCATTGACCTCTTTGTGAGTTGTGGAGATGATATGTTTCATATGTTATAATCTCTTGGAAAAGCTGATTTTCCTATTGGATTGTAGTTTACTCTTGTTTTTAGTTGTGGGTTTGTAGATCTGTGCTTATTCTATTATTTAAATGACAATTTTAATGTGAATGTCTATATGTTTAAGTGGATTTAATATTTACAGAGATGGTTTTGCATATTTTTCATGTTAATAAATTTTTTTGGTATGTAGACCTTTGATAAAATTTTATTTAGAGTGTTCTAGATGAAGACAATTACAGGTTTTCAAGGTTGCTTGAAGGGTTATTATTGATCTATGGTTATTCCTATGTGGGTTTGTTTGGAAAACCAAGTCTAGCATTGATCCTATGATTGGAGAATTGATCATGACCTAGCATCCCATTTGAGTCTTATTTATATTTTGTATGTTATTGATGTGGGGTTGAATCTATTTTTCAGTTATTTGAGATTGGAGTATTGTTTATGTATTTCTCCTTTGATATGTTGCATATGTGTAGATCTTGTAAAATTACCTAATGTGGATTCTATTTGGTAGGCCATATTCTTGGTCACAATTATTACTTTGGTATTCTTATTGTAGTGATAGATGGTTATTGAGAGTACTTGATATAGTTGTTCATTGGAATCTATAGTAGTAGTTTATGGTGCATGATAAGAATTTTTCACTTTCACTAGAGTGTTGACAATTATTTTGGTTATGATTCCATATATTACTTTAAGTGGGAGCTTTATGCAATTACATAATGTGTTTTATCTTCTTTGTTTCAAGATTTTGGTTCTAAGTTGTTGCAATGTGTAGTGAGCCATAAATAATATTTGATTAGAATATGGATGGTTTTTTTCAATGGTTGGCATCATAGGGAGCTCTTGGATTATGCCTTTAGATAGTGGTGAGATTTTAATGACATATTTGGTTCCACTGACAAAAGATGTGTGGCTATTTTATCTTCTTGGTTTGGAGATTGTGGTTTGAATTTACCTTTTGGGAGCTCATGGTGTTGAGTTCTTTGATTGTGTTGGGGCCATGGAGGATCCTTAGTTAGGAGATGGTTATCATGATTCCTAGAGAGTTTTAGTAGTGATATAGATTCATCATTTGATGAAGAATGGTTATCTTCATGCGATCTCCTAGGAGGGGATGTTAGATCATGATGTCATGATATGTTCTTGATTCTATGATTGAAACTTTGGCAATGGTCTTGTTTGTTCTCTTTGGTTTTGAGTATTAATCTCATTTTATTGGAGCTTAATGATTTTGTAGGATTGCATTTGAAGTTGGAATGGATTGATTGGTGGATGCTTATGAAGACTAGGGAGACTTGGGTGAGGCTAAGAGATCTCTTATTTTATGGGATTGTATGTTGAGTTGGTTACTCTTTGATGAATATTTCTATAGAAAGACCGAGGAGCCTACACCTAGTTATGGATGTGAATCCATTATGGACCTAAAGAGAATATTGTCATTTATTGGTGTTGTGTGCATAAGACAATCTTGTATCCCACTCTTGTTCTACTCGACAGGTGAATAATTTAAGAGGTATTTCCTGCTGCATATCAAATGCATTCTTTATTTTGTAGTGTGTCTTCTCATATGAGTTATTCTTGAATATATAAATTCTAAGGAATTGTTGAGAAGAATACACATCTCCTTGTTTTGCTCTTGATATTTGGATCTAGTTCTAAGGACTTATTTGGAGAGGTACAAGAAATGGTTTGTGGCTTTGGGAATATTCCCTTTGTTGTGGGAATGATTGGTTGGTTTGATCTACCTTCAGTATGGGAGGTTTACATCTATTTTTTCATGTTCTCATTTGATTTGAATGTTAGATGTTGATATCCTTTCAATATGGGAATGGTGAAGGAGATCTTACTTTACACAACTTGGTATATGTTAGTGTGGAACAAGGATATGGTTTTCTTTGCAAGTTCTCTTTTTAGTTTCATTCTTCTTCTTGGATGTTTGTATTCACATGGTTTAGTGTGAAGAACATGGGAGAGCTATAGAGACTAGTGGTGAGAGAGATATTGCAACATATTTGTTTGTGATATTTTCAAATCATTGTGTGTTTCCTTGACACTATGTAATAGAGGAATTAGCCACATCCTCTATGTGAAGCACTATAGGTAGATTTATTATGCCTTGATCTATTTAATTTTTTTACATTACTCGTGCAATGGGAGTTTTTGGATATATGTCTAGTTATCCTCCTTGATATCTTGGTTTGTCAGTTATTGATGTGATGATGATTTTGCATGTTTCATTGGATTTGGATCTATGAGTTATGCAGGTTGTGGATTAGCTACTCATTTTCTTGAAGGGATGAATCAAAAGTGGATTGTCTATATCCACATGATTTTTTCAATGTTTATGGAAACTTTATTAGTTGGCATTGTCTTTGGTCATTTTTACATTGGTATGTTATTTGAGATGTCAAGATGGATATACAAAGACTTGATTTCAGATTTTGGGTTTGTATATTGATGGAATGAAGTTCTACTATGCTTTGTATACCTTGGTTTGAGGTATGGTTAGCTTGGATGAGTTGCAATTTGTTGTGGTTACTATTCCAATTGGTATGAGTAAGGCAACTACTTAGAGCCTTTATTATCATTTGAATTTTATGATTTTTTTCATGTAAAGATTGGTGTAGGTTTCAATGATAGATGATATGTTTCACCTTGGCATGTTTTTTTCTTCCATAGGTGGCATGTTGGAGGATGTGAGGAGTTTTTTTTCTTGATGTTGGTTATCATGTTGCTTTTGCATGTATCTTGTTGGAGCATGAAAGCATGAAGATTCAAATGATGCATGATAGGATAAGGGATTTTTCTCCCTTGATTGTGATTCCTATGGTTGTATTTACAATGTATGATGTCAAGTGAGAGAATGTTAGGATCAAGGTGTTATCTACCTTGTAAATCCTATGTCATATTGTATGGTTCTAACATCCTTTGAAAGTGTCCCTAAGCACTTAGGGTGTATTAGAAAAATATTTTGTAATATTTATTCTCACCATTGTTTGCATCATATTCATAAGGGGTGATGGATTCCACTAGCAATAGTAAAAGTGTCTTGTGGACATAAATATTTAATATCATTTTCCCCACATGTCGACATCTAGAATGAGATAATAAAAGATAAATGAGTGACTGTTGGTATTCTCCAAGTGGGAGCTTGGAAAGAGGAAGCACAAATCTCTTGGTATTCCATCATTTATTATATTTAATGTAATTTTTTATTTTTCAAAGTTTGGGCATCCAAGTTGGAAGGAGAGTATTGGATCCAAAATTGATGCCCTTTCACATTTTGGGGTGGTATTCCAAGGATTGAGAACATTTGGAATGAAGGGTCTATTGATGAGTGTTTTTGCACATTCACAACACAGACAAAGTAACATAGTACCCTATCTCTTAAAAGGAAGTATTACTTCAGTAAACTTTAGAAAGATAACCCCAAGGCTTCGATTGTCAGGTCTTGACTTCACAAAAAATGACTCAGTGATTAATGTAAGTTTTTTTCACAAGGGGAACTAATATTTAGTTGGAACTTCTGAAGACAAGGGTTTGTAAAATCTAAAACCCAGTAAAAAACCTAACTGTATTTCCAGATCTAAAATCTAAAAATGACTTTTATCATCCAATATGGCAACTTTAAAATGATTCTTTTATTTCTAAACTAACCCAGATGTTTAAAATAAAGTTCAAAATATAAGGGTTTAGACATCCTAAATCTTAAAACTTAAGTTCAATGATAACAATGGTTGATGTTGCAGATAGAAAAAACTCATAAACCAATTTATTTTTTATCAGGCTTAAACCCACAATGTTGCAAAAACAGTGCAATCTTCAAAGGAAATCTTAAATATTTTCAAATTATAAATATTCATAAATATATCCAATTTTTGACACAATATGAACAAACATTCACAGTTGAACCAATACTATAAACAACTCAAACTAACCATAAAAAGTAACCTACAATCAAAAAATTACAAATTGTATGAGCAACAGATTCATCATTATAACTGAACTAAAATTTAAAAAAAAAAAAAAAAAATTGGAAGAAGGAACCATCCATGCATTTAGAAACAACAAGAAAAATCACCAACACTTCAATGCCTTTGCTTGTATTAATCTCAAAATGCCTTTACAACAACTCTTGTTCAACCCCTTATAAATGAGAGAAGGTTTCCTTTTATAGAGAAGTCTTACAAATAAATGGTGGAGATCAACTCAACACCAATGACCAGGTTTACATTTGCATTAAATATTGGAGGTGCATTAAATTTTGGCAACATATGCCTCATTTGTCTCCAATTCAAAATTAGGTTACATAAGAACCTAGAAGAATGTAAAATGTATTAATATAAATTTTTCATTAAATATATCTTACAAAATCCCATAAAATCTAGGTGCATGCACTTTGAGGTAACTAACCTACAATTGGCTAGAATTTTACAAAAAATTATCCTCTATCACATAATTTCTAGCCTCTCTTTTACATCATATTTAACAAAACTAGTCAATATAACTATCAATTTATCATTCAGAGGAGTCTGGGTAGCATGAACCTTATAGGCTAAAGAATCATATTTGTCCATTAGCTAGTTGTGGAGGTCAATATAGTATTCCCTCTATCAAATTACCTCTTTTGAGTGGACCAAAAATTGTGCAACAACATTCAAAATTCTTTATCCAAACTATTAGTGGGTTGTTTCCATATAATTCTCTGCCAATGTTGTTTCATCTCCACATCATTTAGCTTCTCTATAGTATTCACAAGGACCTGAGATATGGCCTCCTTTTGGAAATCCAACACATGCATCCTAAATATTGGCTCTCTAATTTTATCTTTAGGAAAAACACCTTCCTTCTCCATTATTTCAGTAGACAGTCCTTTGATTACATGTAATTTTGGGTATGCCATCTCATATTACTTGGAGTAGGCAACACAATCCTCTATCGCCTTATCAATTTCATCCTTCAAAATTATAAAATTATTGTGCATTTCAATTTCCATAACAATTTCTTTCTCTCTAGTGCTAGTAATATTGCTAATCCACTCATATGTAGTATGTGTTCATGTTTTCATTTGCTCCATTTTATTTACATCCTCCTTCAACAATAGCACCAGGGTAGTAACTTTCCCCAATACACTATGAATTGGAGTCACCAATTATTGGATAAAGGCTGAGATTTTTGCAATCTATGCCTTCAACTCTTTCTTTGTAGATTGATCCTTATCCATTATTTTCAAAATATTCAATATGGACCCCTAAAATTCCTTTATTTCTTGAGCTATGTCAATGGGGTCAATATTAATTGAAGAAATATTATATTCCTCTAGCAAAATTGTAGTGGAATCTTTATTTACTGAAGGTGTTGCTACGTGAATGGTTCTTGATCCTAAGGAATCCTTGGTCACATGTGACCTTATTTTTTTATTTCTCCTTAGGCTGCCCAATGTGGGCCAAAATTTCCTCAAGGCTTGCCTTCGGATCCTTTACAAAATAAGAGCCTTATCTTTTAGTTGTTTTGCAAGCCAAGTGGGATTTGTTGTATGTACTAAACAAGAAGGTATTTTTGTAGACTTATTTGTTGTGGGCTGCTCTCTATACTGATCTTTCTTCACATCCCCTACCTTCTCTTCCTCTTCATCTAACATCTCTTCTTCTTCCTTTTTTGTTGCATTATCCTCTTGGAGCTCCACTATTCTTACTCCCTCATCTTCCTTGAAAGTTGCTTCATCATGATCAAGAGCAATAGCAATCTCCTCTGCTGCAAACACACTATCCAAATTATCTCTTTCTTGCTTTTTCATTTCCTCTAGGATTTTATCCTCTCTCTCCATAGAGGGTGGCTCTATAACTTATTGTGAAGAAGGTGGAGGAGAAGCAAATGCAACCTAATTAATTAATATTTTATTTTCCAATGAGAGGAAAATATCTACAAATTTCTTAGGAAAACTATTAAGATGAGACATAAATGATTCTGTAGACAAAGGGAAGTAGGAGAATAAATGGAAGGGATGGTAGGCAACAAGGTAGAGATAGTGAATTGTGGAGTGGAAAGGGAAGAGGAAGAAGGGGAAAAAGCAGTTGAGGAAAAAGTTGAGGATTCCATCAAAATGGTAGAGGTGGAGGGAGTGGAAGAGGTGAGATGGACTGGGATGTTGATGGTAGATAGAGAAGAAAGGATGGGAGGAGGAACATGACTAGAAGAAGTGAGAGAATATGATGATGGTGGAGATGGAGGGGTTGATACCAGAGGTGGTGAAGGAGACTTAGGAGGAGGAGATGGAGGTTATGTTTCTGTAGGAGGATTTGTGATTGGAGATGGAGAAGGTGGAGATGACTCCTTTGGTATGGTCAACATGGGAACAATCTTTGTCTTCTTTGATCTTTTGGAGGGAGGCTTGCTAGCATCTCTAACCTTTCTCTTATACACCCATGGTTTCTCTATGGGGCATATATCTTCTATATCTTTCTTTTATTTTCCTCTCGTCCTTGGGGGAGTGCCAACCTCTTTACTTGTTGTGTTGGTACTTGTAGGCTCATCGTCTTCAGTGTTCTCACTATGACTAGATTGTGCCTTCTCTTCTTTTCCACCATACATGAGCTCCAAGCCTTGATCTAGAAGGTTCGATATGATAAGAATCTAACCATCTCCTTGTTCTTTCTGAGTGTTGGTCTAGTGACCTTATCCAAGTTTGTTTATTCTTCCTTGGTCTAGTCTATGAGTGGAATAGGCTAATCCTTAACTCTACTATATTTTATTTCATCCAAAACTAGGTCATCATCCTTTGTTATCTAATCAAGCACCTCAAAATACACCTATGGTTTGGATGTCTCCCAATGTTAGCCTCATGTATGATCTATTTCTCACTTCGAGATCACCAAAACAATTTTCCCAAAAGTCTTCTAAGTGTAGTTGGTGGGAATATTTCTTTTCCACCTAATTTTTTATCTTGCCATAAGGATCAAAATTGTCTCTTCAAGTGTGGAAAGTGAAAATGAACCCTTGTATCTCTTTATTAGAATGTTCATCTAATGGAGCTGAAAGACATGCATACAAACCTCTCCCAAAATTTGAGAGGTAAGGAACCCCTGCCCTATGCTTCTTGTGCAGTAGGTGATGGTGCATAGTTGTTTGGTCATCTCCAACATAATAATTTTGTCATTGGGGTACCATGGAAGCCTATAGGGAGCACCCAAGAATCTATCCATCATGAAATAAGTAAAATAGGAAACTGGATGAACTAGTATCCAAACCTCTTCAACATTTCCATGGATGAGGAAGAAAGTCTCTCATTGATATCCCCTTGTAGAGTTATTACAATGTGCATGATGAAGGCATCATTAACTCTCTTATAGTGATGTTTCACATTTTGAGCCTAAAACTAAGTGTAACAATCATATACCTTGAATTTTTTTTGGCTTGTGCCTACCTCACCCTTACAAGTCAATCCTTTATATTTGTAGTTGGCTACAAAGAGATAGACAATATAAGAAGACATATTGAAAATGTGAGATGTCTTCACATGGATGAATTATTGGTTATGCAAGTTGTCACTTATGATATTTTCCCACTCAAACTTAGTGGTGCCTCGAAGGATCTCCTATATGAAGTAAAACATCCATGTCTCAAAAATTGATGATGATGACAAGCCCATGACCATGCTTAAGAGGGTGACCAAATCATTGACTTTATCCATGTCACTCTGATATAGATTTTTAGGCAACTTTTTGGGATTTTCTTGGGGCTTCTTCATCCAATTCTCATTTATCAGACCAAGAGAGTTTTGTGGATCTTATTTATACACTTTCTCAGCATATGCATTTTTTGTAACATCCATTTGAGAGGATGGGATCCTGAATGTGCGAGCAATGGAAGTAGGTGTTAGATCAACCACTACTTTGATATCTGAAAAAAATGTCTTCCCTGAATCATTGTAATATTGTTCTCTAGCTTCCATAATTAATTCAGGACACTACAATAGTAGGGAAGCCAATACTTGAGGCTACCCCACTTAATTTGATTTTCTTGGTCGGGTCTGTCCTTTTATAACCAAATTTTCTTTCTTGTAATTCCTCCATATTCACATGCTCAAGACTAGTATCGCCTACCATTGACTAGTCAGAAGTAATCTTCGATGGGGGATCAACTCCTTTGAATTCTTACTTCATCTTTGATCTATCAGTCTTTTCCATATAATCTACAAAAGAAGGCTCGTAACCAAAAATATGAAAATTCTAATCCTTCGTACCCTCATAATCATCTCTCATTTCAAAAGGTGAAAATATTACATCTAAAACATATTACATATGCATATTATTGTATAGAATGGAAATATATATCAAATTTGAGAAAATTTTGATCATTTGCAGGTTTTGGCATTTTTCAAGTCTAAGGACCTTGCAGGTACAAGGGCAATGTGGGTCTCAAATATTGGAGGTTCCTACAAGATATCGAGCCTCAAAAACCTACAATGGGTTTTCCACAAACAAATTTCTGCAAGAATTCAAACATGTTCATTATCTTATAAAATTTTGACATCATAACCTAGTGCAAAAATGAGCATGTGCAAACAAAAGATGCCCTAATCCTTTAAGATTGAATTATGTGAGCACTAAGTTTTGGGAAACCTGTGTTTAAATCTTCATAGGAAACACTTTGTAAAGCTATGAAATGAAAAAGTTGAGCTATGCGGGTTTTGATATGATAAAGGATTTGAATCGGTGTGAAATTTCAGAGTTTGTGGGTTTTAGCAGTTTACAAGATTTGGCATCATGCGAAAATCAGTGAGCTATGGGATTATGAATGTGGGTTTCTAAAGATGAGATTCCTGCAAGGGAATCCTCACAATAGATTCCCTTTACAAAATTTAAGACATGCGAGAAAATGTAATGGTACAAAATTATAAAGTTTGGCAAATGTGGACCGAGAATCCGCAAAGGGAAAACCCGCAAGACAATTGCTTAGTAAAAATCCTATTTTTTTAAACACTCAATTGGGAAAACATGGAAATCATGTATCAAACCCAAAAACACAAGAAAATTCAAGAGGTTTAATGATCCTACCTCGGATCCAAGCAAGATCAATCATAGAAAAAGATGTGGAATCCCCTAAATGCACCGAAATTAATGAAATCAACAAAAAACTCTTGAATGCACAAATCAAAAATCTGTTTATAGAAGGTTTAAAATGAGAGTGATTGGGGCTATTTATACCCTCATAACCTTTGGTTCCATTAATGTTCCTAAAAGATAGTGTGGCACACATAGACAATGCCCAAAATCAGGGTTACAATTTGATGCAAAAAATTGAAGCGTGTGGGGATGTGTAGTCTATAGAAAAATAAATACACCAAGTCAATGCAAGAAAAACTAAGTGAGAAACCCACAATAGGACTACCAAAAAACAATATCTTGTAGAAATAAAAGTTTTGCAGGACTTGGCGGGATGTGGGTCTGAACGAATTGTGGGGATTGGGTAACTGCAAGACTTGAGACCCTACAAGATTTTTGGACAATGGAAGCACAGAGGATGATCCCCACAAAGATGAATCCCCATAGAAGAGAGATTTTCGCAAAAGGGGAATTCCCACAATAGGTTAAAACTTAGCCAAGGATTGACCCAAAATTTTGAATTAACCCAAGCAAAGAAACAAAAAGGTGAAACCAAAGAAAGAAAACAAAAGAGAGGGTCCTCGTTTTAAATGGGGCGTGTGTGCAAAGCACAAAAGATGGTGACTCTACTAGGGAAATGATCCAAAGTATTTCAAAGATAGATAAGGATCCATAACCCATAATTTTTGGTTTCGCAAACTACTGAAACAAAAGCTTTCAAATGTCAAAACTAAGGATTTGAAGTAGGCCAAGAGACCCTCACCATAAAAAAAACCAAAGTGTGTGCCAAAGATGCACATTAAATTTTTTTGAGGAAGTGCCCTATTGAGAAGAAAATGGACCTCCAAGCACAAGGCTATGTGTGTAATCCTACTCCAAAAGCAACCTAGATAGAGCCTCACTGCTAGTTAGGCGCCTATAGCCATGACGAGGTTATCATTGTTACCCTCTCAAACCTAGCTCTACTACCAACCATGAATCTATAGCCTTGGTAGAGATATTTGAATCCCCTTGATTATAAGCTATCTACTATTTTATTTGTCTTCTTTTTCTTTATATTTTACCTTTTCATATCTTTTGTAGGAATGAAGCCTACACTCACAGTTGAGGATAACAGTAGCGTTGGAGCAAGAAATACAAATTTTTCACCTTACACTTGACAACACATTCCCAACCCAAAAGAGATCCCAGATTACTTTAGATGTATTTGTGTAATGTGCAAGGTTTCAAAACATGATGGAGAAAACTCAAGACTGAACAAATACCAAAGTTATTAAATTCAAAAGAATTTGTCATTGACCTAACTAACCACACCCTACTAGGAAAAGGATCAAAATTTATCAAAGGTAATCAGACCTACTTCCTAGAAGAGACCATCAATCATACAAAATCACACCCAAGAAAAAAGTAAAATAAGAATGCCACAACACAAAGCAACCTAACCTAACTATTTACAGAATTCTAAGTTGAGATAGCTTAGGCTTGGAAGTAATGCTTGAGATACTTCTTGTTGACATGTAGTGGGACATATTCACTTGTGAGGGCCTCTAGATGATATACATTATCCCCTAATATTTTATAAATTTGGAATGGACCAAGCCATAACTTGTTGAATTTACCATGCTCTCCCTTCTTCTCATGAGCCTTATCCCAATAAAGGACCGGATTGAAAATTCTAAACTCCTTAATTTGGGAATTCCTATCAAACCAATGCTTGACAACACCCTGATGCTTAGAAAAGGTCTCAATGGCTTCATCACATTTTTCCTCTAAATGAAGGAGTTGGGAAAGGCAAGACTCTAGCTTCTCCCCTTCATTATAATACTCATCGATGAACTCCAAAGTGGGGATTTTTCAAATGCACTAGGAAAAAAAGCTAATCCATACACCAAGTGATACAAGGATGTTTTGAGAGCAAACTTCTTATGGGTTCAATCTACCCAAAGGGAAAATTTCAAATGGGTATGACAATCCTTAAGACTTTTTGTCTATTAGTTTTTGTATGACAATTAAAATATTCTTATTGCTGGACTTAGCTAGGCCATTTCCCTGAGGGTAATAGTTAGATGCAAATTTTAAAGCAATTCCATAATCAAAAGCCCAACCAGAGAATTTCAAAGATGCTAATGCAAGACCATTATCACAAACTAGTGAAAAAAGACAACCAAAATGAGTTATAATGTTCTCTTCAAGAAATTTAATTACCATTTAAAAATTACATTATTTACATGCAATAGATTTTGTTCATCTAGTGCAATAATCAATCACAATTAGAATATACCTAAGGCTCATAGAGGAAGGAGAATTGATCATACTAATAAAATCAAGCCCCCATTGTGGAAAGGGGTGTACCTTAGCGATAGGTTTCAAAGGAATAGCAACATGCATTTCCTTATTAGTAGTAGTCTAGCATGTGTGACAAGTGCAAACATTGGCATGCACATCATAAAACAAGGTGGGGCAGTAGTGCCCAAATCTCAAAATTTGATGTGTTGTAGCAACTCCCAAACCCGGGCCTATTCTAAACTTGTGAAAATCATTTTATATTGTGGATGCTTTCTATTTTCCAAGGCATCTTAGATAGATACCCTCATGGTTCCTCCTGTATAAAATAACTCCTTTAAGCATAAAGCTATTACTTTTCAAGCACAACGCACACCTCTTAACAATGCTCAAATGAAATGGATAGTGTTGGTTGAGAATATAAAAGGTAATATCATCGTACCACTCATCTGGAGAGATTTCTTCAAGATTGTACTGCTTCGCAATGAGCCCCAGATTGATTTCTACCATAGGTTGTGATAATGCTTTTCCTTGAACCAGCTTTATTGGCTAGATCTCGAGATCAAACTCTTATAACATCATAACCCATTTGTCTCTTCGTTAAACTAGTTCACTATGTATTAATAATACTTTGACAACGAGATCAGGCATGATCACATATATTTTGCTTCTTAAAATGTAGTGTCTGAACTTCCTGATTGATCTTACCAAAGCATAGGGCTACTTTTCAACATTTAGGTACCTTAATTATGCATCCTTGAGAGGATTTCCCATGAAATCTATTAGGCACTCATGTCCTTGTTCCTTCTTTTTCATGAGCATCACAATACAAGAGTGATCAAATGAAAATGAATAGATGTAAAAAGTCCTATCATAATCCAAACTTACTAGAACTAGGGCATCAACAATGGTTTGCTTAATTTCCTCAAAAAATTTCTTGGCTTCTAACGTCCAATCAATCTTTGCATCTTGTTTTAGCATAGCATTCAGAGGCTTAACTATCTCTACAAAACTAGTGATAAATTTATGCATGAAATTTATCTTACCAAAATACGATTTGAGCTCCTTCTTGCTTGCAAGTAGCTAACTATGTAAACTAGCATGTACCCTTTCGAGATCAATGGAGATCCCCTTTTCCAAAATAATATGGCCCAATAATATGCCTTCATCAACCCTAAAGATACACTTTTTGAGATTGAACGAGATGTCGAACTCCCTACACCTCTGAAATACTTGCATAAATTTGACATGTGATCCTCCATTTTCTTTGAAAATAATTTTAGGTCATCTATATAAATTATTATGTACTTACCAACTAGTTCCTTAAATTCTATGTCTATGGCACGTTTCAACGTATCCCCTATATTAATCAATCCAAAAGGCATTCACCTATACGCAAAGGTCCCCCATTTGGTGGTAAATGTTGTCTTTAGTCTATCTTCATGTGATGCCATCACTTCATTGTATCCATCCAGGAATGACATCATTTGAGACCCATTTACAATTTGCAACACCTCATCTAGCGAGGGAAGTGGGTAATTATCATTTTCTAAAGCTCGATTAAGATTTCAAAAGTCCACACATAAGATAATTTATCCATTCTTATTTCTAATCGGAACCAAGTTAGCTACCCATGTTGAATTGCATACTAGAAAAATGATACTTGTTGTCAACAACTTTGAACTTCCTTATAGATGACAGGGTCTAATAATGCATTAATAGGTCATTGCCGCTATCTAAATGGCTTGGCATCAATATTAAGAGGAACAGTGTGTGTGATAATTGATGTATCATATGTTTTTAAATCTTCATAACTCCATTCTATCACATCTTGATACAAGTGAAGAGCCTTGATTATGCCTTCCTTTTTAGTTGGAGTGCAAACTTTTATGATAAGAACATTTTTTACCTCCTCTATTGTACCCATGTTATGTGTCACATTTACTTTTAGTTGACCCTTTTTTAGACTATTTCTCTTGATGCTTTAGTTGATTGAAATCAAAGATTCATTCTAACTAGACCATTCCCCTAGGGATTGTATTGGATTTCAAAATGACTATCCCTTCCAAATACAGCTCGAATTCTTCAAGCTCTACTTCATCTATGATCTGAGCTACAAATATGTCTAAACTAGTAATGAAATATAGTATATTCTTATCATCCTCGAACACTTGAAAATTTGTAACATTATCCAACATCGATGAGGTAGGTGTGAGCTCAACCATAAACTTCTTCAATCATGATAGTGATAATGGCTACAACATACTGGCTATCTAAGCCAATGCATATGTAGTGCGGTTCTTATTCCTAAGGATCAATTGAATATTCAAGGGATCAAAACTTTCCAACAAGTCCCATAAATGATGTCTATAATTTTCCAACCTCTTATCATGACAAGAATACTATTTTATACTCGTTTTACTACCAACTTAGAATCTCCAAAGACTTGTAGCACTTTGGCCTTTTTGTGAATTTCCATTAAGAGACCATGCACTAATGTTGCATATTCAAAAATATTATTTGTGCACTAAAAATACAATTTGTGTGTCGTAAATAAAGTCTTACCATTGGAAATGATTAACTCAAAACCGACTCTGGATTCTTGTTTAGATCTAGAACCACCAAACCTTAATGTCCAAATTTTGGTTTTATCTTTACTTTACAATAACACTTTGCTTTATTTTGGGGGCAATTCTACATGCTAATTTTGATGTTGGGAAGATTTTTCAACTTATAGTGATTCCTTCCCTGTAGTATCTTTCTCCAAATCAAGGGTGTTTAGTTGTTCTTTTATGTTTTCTACCGTCATCTAACATAGGCCACATTCAAACTCTGAATGTGACGCATCATGAATTCTACACCATCATGGCAATAGTAGATCATTAAAATTTACCTTGTTACCCAAACTCATCTGATCATTGACACATCTTATCATGAATTCCTAGAATCATTTGAACAATTCCATTTCTTCATCAGAATGGAGATCATCATCGGTCTCAACATATGCCTTTGTGTTGCTGGGAACCTGAACTAAATCCTCAGCAAACATAGAATTATCATGCAAAATTATTATTTCTTCATTCCACAAGGCTTTAGGGGAGTACACACCTAGATTAGCTTCTAAAAATAACACTTCATTAGTTTGGTTATACTCAATAATCATATGCTTCATCTAAGGTTATCATTCAATCATAATCTAGTTTTTCACACTTCTCCATGGTAGCCACATGTGGGAAAATTTGGTAGCCATATACTTGTTCAACATTTTACTCCAATCTCGATTAAGAAGCATAGCATACATATATGGTATATCAATGACTTGAATGCTGATCCAATGTTGGAATTTTGGGTTAGATGCCAATTGCATATGGATGTGGTTCAATTCTCCTACCACATTAACTTTAGTCGTATCTAGTTGGGTGAATTTTATTATAGAAGGAGTGGGGGTGAGTCCAAGTGCCTTGCGAATGGATAAGGGCATTACATTAGTCAATGTGTCTAAATCCACTAGACAATTATGTAGAATTTTTCCAAAAAATTGCAGAGTTAAGAGGAAAGGTGGAGACTCTCTTTCATCCTTGAAAAGGCTAATTGGAGTGTCTACTTGAGAGATCTGAATTTCATCCTTTCCTTTTTCCTAAACCTTTTGAAGTATGGTTGTAATAGATGGAACTAAATAATGTATTCCCAACCTTTGGTACTTTCAGTAGTTCAAACACAAAGAGACTTACCTTCATATTTTGTATCTCCTCTGCAATGCATTGCCCCATTTGTGTGTTTTATGATTTGGTATGGGATTACTTTGAAGAGAATTGAGTAGGTACCTTAGGAGGTGTTGGACTATTGCTAGCATCTAGATTTGGAGGCACTCCAAGAGTACTTGGAGGAGTAGAAGTTGTGAATGGACCTTTAGGCTTGTTACTCCATAAATTGTATGTTCCCCGATTCTAGTGTAACATATTTGCATCCTCCTCGTCGTTATAGATAGTTTTTGTCTTGAACAAAGAACTAAGAGATTATTCATCTTATAGTTCATTCTCCTCTTCTTTTTGAAAAGATGCATTGTTCAATACCAAAGAAGTATCATACTGAGTAGAGGGCATAATCTCTTGTCAATAGGAGGTGGAAGCTTTTGTATTTTTTGCATTCTAAACTTCCAACTGGAAAATGTTGGCTGCAACTTGAAACTCTTGATAGTTTAATTCAGAATGTTGATTTATATTATGTAGCCTACACCAATTTGATATTGTAGCCTCAACTAAATATACTTTCTCAGGGATCTTATTCCCATATGTGATTGGTACATCTAGTGGTGATGGAACTCCTCTATTATTTGGGTGATTATTCTAGGTTTAGTTTTACCTTTGATAATTATGATTTTGTCCTTGATTCTAATTGTAATTAGGTTGATAATTCCTCTAGGTATTCTATAGCTGATTATTCTGATTTCTTAGATGAGTGACTTCAATAGTCATCTTCCTCATTTGATCTATATGTTCTTTGATTTCATCTCTCTCCTCTGGTGTTCTTGAGGAAACAAAATTCTACAAATACACTGGCTGAGTGGGTGGAAATTGACCTAATGGATCACATAGATGAACTACTAACCAATTTTTAGGAATTGGATTCTTGAGGGGGGTATGATGAGTCAAATCTTGATTTATCCCTTGAATCTGATTTGAGCTTGTTGGTGCTCCCGAATAATTAGTTGGCCCTAAGACATTTTGGCCTAAATATGTGCTAACATCTACCACTTCAACATATGTATCCACCAAGGAGGTTGGAGTTGGGTCGGCTCTTTTCACAAAGACTGAAGTGAGATTATCCAAGGTTGCATAATAGACATGCCTATCTAGCTCATCATCTTCATTGTAGGGTGCTTGTAGCCTAGTATAAGCTTTGTGAAATCTGTTATTAAAGGATATTATGGATTCATTATCCTATCTTTTCACCTCAACAAACTACTTTTATAACTCAATTGGATTGATAGGAATCTTATATTTCCCTAAGAAATTATTCTTCAATCTTTCCCAAGTGGTGACCGAACCTGATAGAAAATGAATAAACCAACAAAAGGCATCTTCCCCCAAATAATGATGAAAATCCTACATACTACATCCTCATGATCTATCCTTGTATTGGCAAGAGCTCCTTCAAAGATCTTAATGTGTTCTTCAGCAGTCCTGTTAGAGTCATTGATATGGAATTTGGAGCAAAAAAATTTGAGGTTCTTAGGAAAATCATGATAAGCATTAAAGTGAATGGGAAAAGGGTTGGCTGGTAACCAAGCCATTGGTGGAGGTGGTGGTTGTGGTACAATGGAACGAATATGAGATGAAGATGATGATGGAATGGAAGACTAGGATGAAGTGGAAGTAGGAGGTTGAGCTGATGATGAACACCCCCTATTGCAGCTCCTATAACTTGTGTGGGGAATCCAAGCTCAACAAATTCTCCTTGGTTAGGTGTAGATTTGTGTATTCTTCAAAATCTTCTAGGAGAGAATGATCCTATATGCTCCAGCTTTCAGCCCTCCTACTACCAATTTTGTTGATGAGTGTTTTTGCACATTCACAACATGGACAAAGTAATAAAGTACCTTGTCTCTTGAAAGGAATATTACTTTGGAAAAATTTAGAAAGATAACCCCAAGGCTTCGATTTTTAGGTCTTGAATTTGCAAAAAATGACTCAATGGTTAATGTAATGTTGGTTTCACAAGGGGCACTAATGTTTAGATGAAACTTCTGAAGAAAAGGGTATGTAAAATTTGAAAACCAGTAAAAACCCTAGCTGTATTCCCAAATATAAAATTTGAAAATGAATTTTATCATCCAATATGGTAGCTTTAAAGTGATTATTTTCTTCCTAAACTAACCACGATTTTTAAAATAAATTTCAAATGATAAGGGTTTAGAAATCCTAAATCTAAAAACCTAAGGTCAATGATAACAATGGTTTATGTTGCAAATAGAAAATCCCCAAAAACTAATTTCTATTTGATTAGGGTTAAACCCGCAACGTTGCAGAAATAGTCTATGACAATGAATGTGTTTAGCACAAACATTCTAATGAATAATATGGTAGATTTGGTCATCCTAGACAACACTTAGCCAAATTCCTAACATAAATCAAACATAAGAATATAATGATAAAAAAATTCATTACCTTTAGATACTAGGACAATAGTTCCCTTGATCTACATCTCTCTTAGGAAATTTGTTCCTTGTACACACTAGTGTAGTGTACCCCAAGCATAGCTACAACATGCCTAGTTTGTAAAATTTCTTAGATTAGACTTAAAATTTCACTAGATCAAGTTTCATGGCTTCCCAATCTATTTTTTATGCTATATTTTTGAACTTTTAGGTGCACATGTTATTTT
Organism: Sequoiadendron giganteum; assembly: GCA_007115665.2. Classification (NCBI taxonomy): domain Eukaryota; kingdom Viridiplantae; phylum Streptophyta; class Pinopsida; order Cupressales; family Cupressaceae; genus Sequoiadendron; species Sequoiadendron giganteum. The sequence continues at coordinate 272,614,819 of CM021102.1, forward strand.
TTATGCTTTTAATTTTATTTTCTAGATCCACTTCCTGTACTTTCTTTTCAGGTAGTTCCTTCTAGATTTTATCCTTTCTATTTTTTTACCCATCCCCATCCCCATCCATTCCACCACCTTAACTTAACCTATCCATTAGTATTACCTTTTATTTCTATATTTTACCCCTAATTTCCTTTGTCTTGTTAGTTCGTGATCATAGAGCTTCCCCTATGTCCAATAAACTAATTTAGATAGAATACATACAACTTAACATACCTATAGATCCAAAATTAAGAAATTCATTATTATAGAGGTGCTTCATTAAATTGTCAACCAAGGAATCAAAATATTGATATGATGTTGGCACTATATGTGCAATTGAGAATCCTAAACCCTCCTAATCGATTGAATACCAAAGAATGAACAAAATAAATTCCAATTAAGGCAACTTAATTGAATTAAATCCTATGTAGAAAATAGATTAAGTGAATACTAATTGTTGTAACTACTACAAGTGACTATTCCTACACAGACTATAACTAATGATTCTCTATGTTGTAGCATGATGCAATTTAATTAATTTCCTAATAGAATTCGACACAATCTAAATTAAAATTTATAATTCATAATTTAACTAATAATCTAAACTAACATGGATACTATAGTACCTAAAGTGGATCTTGCTTGAGGTGTTGCAATCCACGATGTCTTCTTTCAAATCCTAACTCATAGATTCATGAAATTGAATTATCAATCTTTATTGAAATTCAAACATAAAAACTTAAGAACAAAGTATCTAATAACAAGATTTATATTCAATCTATTTCATCCAATAAAACTAGCTATTCGATCTCTCACAAGATCATTCATATATACAAGATTTGTGAGATTCCTCTTATTCCAAAACTAGAAACAAACTACGAGCAACTACCAACTCTTCCAAAAACATAGGAAGAGGACCATGTCCTAGCTTAATAGAAAAATAAAAGAAAGTGGAAGTAAGAGTGTAAGAATCTGATAAGGACTTTACATCAATTAAGAAGATTGTTGTAACTAAAAGTGTGCCTAACATGACTGACTTTATTGTAAGCCACTATCCATTATTAGAAGAAGCATCTTATTTCTTCCCTAATTTTTTAATAACATAAAGTTAAAATATGGAGTGATCCATGAGTATTCATATTCATATCCTCAAACCATCACCTGTATCAGCTTCAAAGAAAGATACATGTGTTATAGTTGATCACCTCCATTGATTGTGCTAGACCAACATCCTTCTAATGCAGGTTGAAAATCCTTTTGTTGTGGGTTGATAAGTCCTTCCCTACAGGGTTTAGCCTTATTCCAAAGGCATTTTTTCATTATTAAAAACTATAATTAATCATAAAAATCTACTAAATTTCATATACATTCAAAGACTACACAATCATTCATCAATATAGTATATCATCTTCAATTATGTTAAATACTTAAAGTATATGAAAAGGTTTTGAAATGTCTTTGAAAATTAGAAAAAATAAGATTAAAAAACATGAAATTAAAGCAAGGAAACTTGACATTTTTGTTGCAAGTGTGTGCTCTTGATCTCCTTATGTTGTGGAGTGCAACACTCGAGTGTGTGACATGTCTTAACCACCTCCAATGGATTCATTAACTTTGGAGGTTGTATTGGGCATTAATAGGTTGATCTTTTGGTGCAACAACAATCATCTATGAAATAATTGGTATTAGAGCCTGGGTCATGGGTTTGAACCCCTTGCTTGCGCTGGGGGGATTGTTGCAAAGTGTGCACCATTGGTATCCTTATCTTGTTTAGTGCAATGATCGGGTTCATGACATGGCTTAAACACATCTCATAGATTTATTAACTCCGGTGATTGTATTCGGCATTAATAGGTCAAACTTTTAGATCAACGACAACCGTTTGTGGAATAATTTTTAGGGCTCATCACCCTCCCCTCTCAACTTAACTTTTTGCTTCTCCTCAAGAAAATTAGGGTCTCTAATTGTATTGTAATACTTCTCTATAGTCTATTGGTTAGTGACCCCTTCACCACTGTCTCTCCCATCTAGTCTACTTTGTAGCCCCTATATCCTCTCTTCCTCCTATCTAATATGGAATTAGAAACAAGAGAAGAGGAGGATGAAACATTAGAGGGAACTAGGTAATATAATTTTTTAGGGAGGCCATGATATGTTTATGGGCTCTTTTAACTATTTTCAAGTAGTTGAATATTGAATGAGGCTCCTTCTTTGTTAGCTCCTATGTTAAATCCTTCCATCTATCCTGTGATAAGATAAGTTCTTCTCTTCTTGTACCTATTTCTAGTTCTTGAAATATTTTATAGTCATGCTCCTTGCATTCCAAAATATTTTTCTCCACCCATCATCTTTCTACCAAGTCAATCCATTCTTCTACTATCCCTTTAGGATCTCCTACCCCTTCTCTAATAAAAATGGAAATGACTTTTCCCTTCTAATGAGTCTAGTTTTTGGTCTAGTTATGGGTAGAATCTATAGTATATTTGTTGAAGTTACCATGGACTTTGATATTGCATGTTGATACTTTTATATAATTTCTCTCAAACAATAAGACATTTGGGTTTAATTCCATTTTTGCTAGTTTAATGATATTAGCCTATTATGTGGAATATCTATATTAATCTTGCATGTGGTTAACGAATTTTCTTTAAAGGTGGTTATAGTTATGCAATTATTATGTGTACTGACATTGCCATGCACACATGATTGAGAATGCTAAATTAAGAAAAGCAGTCGCCAACTGGTCACGCAGAAGAAATAGACGAAGGTCAACTAAGGATGACGACAGGAGATTCTATGACATTCGCATGTAACCGCCTTATGCTGATCTTTAATGATATTGAGCAATGTGGGCGTTACTGAAGTGGTCGAGTCCACGTTTGGACATGCATGTCTGAATAGATTCCCCTGCATGTGTAACCGCTCTGCCACTCTCTTCTTTGTTTTCCTTGGTTGGCATCCTCTCAGTTAGTGGGAGCTGACTACCCTGTTTAGTTGATAAAGAAGGTTGGATCCTCCTTCTCAAGGGGGGGTTGATCGCCAATCTATTGTGCAATCTAATAATTAGACATACTCTTTTGTATTTGCACTTTCCAATGAATGAAATAAGATTCTGAGTTGAGTATCTGAATTTTGCATTAGTCTTAGAGGATACTCATCCAAGGGGGCCCACTTGGTGAGTAATCTATTCCTTTAGTTTACTTAAATTAGAATTATCTTATGTTTAGTTCTTAGTTAAGAATCTAGCACAGACTGTTCCTGCAACCAAAGAAGGTAGATTAGTTTCCTGTTTGCTGCTTAGATTTCCATTTCTATTATGCATGTTCAGTTTGAGTTTTATTGTTGAATAGTGTTCAACATTCACTTTATTTCCTTCCATGCAATTTACTTTCAATATTAAGTCTCTCTTAGTTGTAGAATGAGGATGATTAATTTGAAGTTCCTAGTGCACATACTATGCTGACCCATTTCAAGTTCACGTCCCTAGGTTGACAATTTAAATGTACCTTCATGATGGTTAAAATGGCTATTCAGGTTAGAAGTCCAATCTGTTAATCATGGCTATAAAGGTTTAGTTATTAAAATCATTGTAGGAGGCTAGCATTTTTGGCGCCGTTGTCGGGGATGGTGTCAAACTAGAGAGTCCTTTGGAGTCATTGATATTTTTTCTGCTAAAGTATTTCTAAAGCTTGCTCTTAGTGTTAGAATTTACGATCCACTATTTTTTCCCACCCATTCTTTGTGTGAGTTGGCTAATACTGATTTGATACCACATGCATAGAAGAAGAAGAGATTCTTATGGGAGATTCCTTCCTAATAATCTAGAGCCATTTCAACTAGTAGAGCTTCCAAATCTACCCAAAAATGAGGAAGAAGAAGAGCCACACCCCTTTGCTGATATATTCCCTGACTTGACCAGTTCTAAATTTTCCCTTGAAGATCAAAATCCAGTTGAGGAACCCTTTATTCTGGAACTTTATCAAGTAGGTATGGTTGATGCAAATGGAGATAGGCCCAACAGGCAGACTCAACCAACTTTTCCTTTTCCCATTGCTCAACAGAATGAAGTTGATAACCTCAAGAATATCCCTGCTTCAGTCCTCCCTAAGTTCTATGGAATTTTCATAGAAGATCCTAATACATTCTTGTTTGAGTTTGATATACTCTGCAAAAGCTATGATTATACCACTGATGCCCACAGACTTAAACTATTTCCTACTACCATGAAAGAAGCTGCATTGAGATGGTTTATGGGCCTTGGCAGAAACACTATGGTGAATTGGGAAGATATGAAGACAAAGTTACTTGAAAAATATAAGGATTATTGTAAGGGTAGTGACATAGAGGAGGTGACCCTTTTCAGAATGTAGCAGAAGGAAGATGAGATTCTGGAGGATTTCATTTCAAGGTTTTTGTTTTATCTACAAAAATCTCCACACCATACACTCAATGAAGACTCACAAAAGTTGCTTTTTTTTTTCTGAGAGGAATTAGTGAAAGTTGCACTGATGCCTTGGACCTAATGGCTGGAGGAGATATCACTCAAGTCCCTTGGGAAGATATCAAGAAGCTATGCCAGAACTATTGTAGGGAAGCTTCAAAGAAAGGAAGATCTTACCAATCCTATATGGGTAAGTCATCCACCAGTGGAGTCTCAAGAATGGAGATTACTAATTTTTTGGTAGATTTCAAGTAGGATATCATCAACAATCTAGCTACTTAGTTGGATACACTTCAATCTAAGAAGAAACATAAGGAGGCAGAGGCAATGCTGATAGAATATTGCCCTCATTGTAGACAGAAGAAGAAGGATTGTAGATGCAAGGTTATAGCTAACATTGACAATAAGCAGATTCCACTTGAATTCAAACCAATTTAGACTAAGGAAGACCAAGTCTACTTTGTTGAATAGAAAAAGCCATGGGCTTCAAGACAAGGTATGCCACTAGATCCGCTATCTTTTGTTGGGCCATATTTTAATTTGTATTCATCTAGTAACCAGTGGCAGCCCCCTTGTCCATCCAACTATGGAGGATATCCACCACAATCTTGGAGTAACCCTCCAAATTTTTGGTCCAATTATCAAAATTCCTCACCTCAATGGCAAAAACCTCAAGGGAATTGGTAGTAGTTTCAAGGACCTTGGCAACCACCTCCAAGAAGCTGGCAGTAAACATCTCAATGGAGAGGTGGCCAACAATGGCCAAACCAGACAACCAATTACATGCAACCACCTTCTCAACCCCAAAAACCTACTATAATGCCCCCTCTTGCTAATCCAAGCTCAAATGTTCCCAAACCTACTCAGTTACCAACCCAACCCACACCAAACCCGAATAACAAACCACAACAACAACTTGTATATTATGTTGACCCAAATCAATTTCCTGCATATGCTATGAGTTTAAGTGACATATGTATGCATTCAGGAACTACCTTATCAAATCCTTCCACCCGCATTATCACCGATATTCCTATGGAAGAGCAAGAAGAATCTCTGACTAATCCCATTCAGCCTTGTGCACCTAAAAATCCTAAACCAGTTCTAGCCAAGAAAATAGCGCAAGAACCACCATTCCCCCAAATATTGGAAGTGGCCAAACAAAACGAAGACAAGGAGGAAACCACTTCTAATATTCTAGACCATCTAAAGCATATATGTGCCCAGCTACCCCTATTACGGGCCATAAAAAATGTCCTTATTTATGGAAAAGCAATTAAAGAAGCATGCCTCAATAAATCGGGCAAGAAAAAGAAGGACCCCACTACGGTTCATGTAGCGAGACAATTGGTTAACATCATGCTTGGAAAAGTAACTATCCCCAAGTATGATGATCTAGGTAGTCTTGTAGTTGAATTTATCATAAATGGGATAAACATAAAGAATGCTTTGATTGACTTAGGTGCAGTAATTAATGTGATGACTAAAGACATCCTGCAAAAACTGAATATTGTAAGCATGAGATCCATTCCTATAGTTCTACAACTTGCTGATAGTTCCACTTTTAAGCCTAATGGCATAGTAGAAGACCTTGTGGTGATTCTACACTCTTGGGAGTATCCAGCGGACTTCATGGTTCTTTCTCCCAAAGCTACACTAGGAAGATATCCCATTATCCTTGGTAGGCCATGGTTAGCAACTGCAGATTCTTATATTGGATGTCAGTCAGGTGACATGACCATTTCTCATGGAAGGAACACCAAAAATCTTGTTCTTTATCCTCCTACTCGACCATCCCATGATGAAGATAGTTTTGTATGACCACAAGTTGGTGAAGAAGTCGAAGACATTAAATTTGTAGCATAACTCATGATTCTAGGAAGAAGTCCTTTCATGAAGCTTCGAGACAAGGATGAAGTGTTATCTAGTATCATTCAGAACCATTTTCAGATAGAAGAAACGTCACCCACTCATGCGTTTGGTTCTACGGACCTCATGCAAACACTTCTGTCAGTTCTGCCTGATCTTCCTGCAACCACTATCTCTACAAATAGACTTCCTGCAGCCACTCTTCCTGCAACCACTATCTTTGTAGACAGACTTCCTGTAGCCACTCTTCCTGCAGTCATTGTCTCTACAAATAGACTTCCTACAACCACTCTTCCAGAAAAAAACTTCCTGCAGCAAAAGGTATGTTCCACACAATGCTGCCACATGAAAATAAGGTACCATGTATTAATGAAGCAACTGTGATAGATTTAGTTACACAAGTATAGATATCTGAAGGAAAATATCTGAATATCAATAGTAAATTGAGTAAGGGACAACAATTGACATTGGAAAATTTGCTAAAATCCCATCAAAATGCATTTTCCTGGGATTATCATTATATGAAGGGATTAGATCCAAATCTCTGCACTCATAGGATATATATCAAGGATGATTGTACACTTATAAGGCATCCACAAAGGAGGATCAACCCTGCATTGAGGGAAATTGTCAAAACAGAGCTATAAAAGTTACTAGATGCGGGATTTATCTACCCTATTTTAGACAACCAGTGGGTGTCTCCATTGGTAATTGTGCCCAAGAAGGGAGGAAAATGATGAGTTTGTGTTGAATATAGGGAGCTCAAGGCTGATACTAAGAAGGACCATTTTCCCTTGCCTTTTGTAGATCAAGTCCTAGACTCTCTTGCAGGAAAGCAATACTTTTATTTTCTTGATGGATTTAGTGGCTACAATTAGATTCAAATTACACCAGAAGACCAGGAGAAGACACCTTTCACATGTCCATGGGGGACATATGCCTATTCAGTGCTTCCCTTTGGGTTATGCAACACACCTACAACTTTTCAGAGAGCAATCATCAACATATTTTCAGACATCTCCTTTGACTACATGGAAATCTATATGGATGATTTTACCACCTACGGTGTTGATTTTGATGAAGCATTGGAAAATTTGAAGAAATTCCTACATAGATGTGAATACAAAAATCTATCTCTAAATAGTGAAAAGTGCTTCATGATGATGCAAGAAGGTGTAGTTCTTGGCCACTATATTTCCCACCACGACATTCAAGTTGATCTTGCAAAAATTGAGGTAATTAATAATTTTCCTATACCTACAAAACACAAAGATGTTAGGAGTTTCTTGGGACATGTAGGATATTATAGGAATTTCATCAAATATTTTAGCAAAATAGCAGCCCCACTATATAGTCTCCTGACTAAAGATGTCGAGTTCCACTGGACAGAAAGTTGTGATACAACATTTTCTAGTTTAAAGACAGCTCAGACTCATGCTCTTGTACTTAAGGGACCTAATTGGGAAATTCCATTTCACATCCATACAAATGCCTCAAATTATTCCATAGGAGCAGTCCTAGGACAGAAAGAAGAATCTATTGAGAATGCCATTTATTTTGTCAGCAAAAACTTGCAGGGAGCTTAATTCAATTACACAGTAACAGAGAAAGAAATGTTGGAAGTAATCTATTCCCTAAACAAATTTAGGCACTATATAATAGGCTATCAGATCTTTGTGCACATTGATCATGCAGCCATTAGATATCTCATGAATAAACCCCTAATCTTAGGAAGGTTATCCAGATGGTTATTGTTGTTGCAGGAGTTTGACATAACTATTGTGGACAAATCGGGGAAGGCCAATGTTGTTGCTGATTTTCTTTCCAGGCTAACCACATCAGAAGACAATCAAGCCATAGATGATTTCTTTTTTTATGAGCATCTATTCTCCATTAGTGTGCAAACACCTTGGTATGCAGATATAGCTAATTATCTTGTGACAGGGAGAGTTCCTCCTCACTTCTCTCCAAAAGAGAGAAGAGTACTGATTGAAAAATCTCCCCCTTTTTCATGGATAGTTGGATGCCTGTTTTATACTGGACTAGATCATGTTATGAGAAGATTTGTGAGGGAAGATGAGACCTATGATATTATACATGCATGCCATGATGAACCATGTGGAGGACACTTTGTAGCCAAGAGGACAATAATAAAAATTTTGAACACAGGATACTATTGGCCTACACTCCACAAAGATGTAGAAAGATATACAAGGAAATGTGATAGATGCCAGAGGATGGGTAGGCCAACCAAGTCAAATGAGATGTCACTCTATCCCCAAGTAGTAGTCACTCCCTTTGACAAGTGGTGATTGGACTTTGTGGGACCCATTGACCCCCCATCAAATGGTAAGTCTTATATTTTGGTATGCACTAATTATGTAACTAAATGGGTAGAAGTCAAAAGCCTTGAAACATGCAAGAGATAACAAAGTTGCATAATTTCTTTATGAAGAAATTTTTACACGGTATGGAGTACCCAGAGAAATAGTAACTAATCAAGGAGCTCAGTTTACCTCAACACTTGTTAGAGCACTAGTTAATGAATATAACATAAGGCACATAAATTCCACTCCTTATCACCCTCAAGCAAATGAATAGGTTGAGGTGACAAAAAGAGAGATTGAGGCCATCCTAACCAAAATAGTGAATATTCATAGAAAGGATTGGGAAAATAGATTATCAGAAGCAGTTTGGGCTTATAGAACCACATGGAAGACAACTACAGGCTTCACACCATTTGAGTTATTATATGGGAAGACAACCATGATGCCCATTGAATTCAAGCACAAGACCCTCAGAACTGTAGTTGAATTGGGGATGGAAATTTTTGAGGCATAAAAAGAAAGGATCATGTTGTTGGATGCATTAGATGAGATGAGGAAATAAGCCTTGCACCATAGTGAAGTTGTGCAGAGTCAAAGAGTCAAATGGCATGATAAATTTATCAAAGAAAAGAAATTTCAGCCAGGTGATTGGGCACTACTTTATGACTCACAGTATCAGGATAATGTAGGAAAATTGAAGAAAAGGTGGTTGGGACCATATGAAGTTTCTGAGGTATTTCCCAATGGAGCTATGCAGCTCACCACCATTGACCCTGCCAGATTCAAATTACTGGTAAATAGGCATCATCTCAGATTATATCAAAAGCCAACTTCCAAAGAAGAGTTCCTATTGCAGTTAATCCAACATGCAGCACCCGAGCACAGTTCCTGTAGCCAAAGAGTTCCTGCAACCAAGGGCAGTGGACCTAATGTCCCTCCTTCTACCTAATTAAGGTATGTACTTGTCATAATAAAGACTTCTAATTTTGTAGAAGTCCATTTCTTCACCCATCAGGCCATTTGTCCATCCGTACCACCTTTCTATCTCTTCCATCACTTCATTCCACCTCACACCATTCCACTTCATCATCATTAATTGCTCAATTATTTCTTAAAAAGGTGAACAATACTTTCTCCACGCTCATTGTAATGAATCCTCTACACAATCATGTTTGTACACACTCAGGTATGTGCGCATTAATTGCATTCTTAATTATCTTTTGGAGCATTTCATTTAATCACTATACGTTAGTATGGATGTTCACATTGTTTTTATGACCCCCTGTCAAATCACTACTACCATCTTGCATGTGTTGATACATGTCCAAATTTATGTTGGGGGAGGGGTAAGAAAGATGCAAATATATTGTCAAATGTCAGTCCATGATTGTTTGCATCAGCAAATCTTGCTGAGTTGATTTGAAATTTCAAATAAAAGATGGCTCGCATATGTGATGTGACACTAAACTACTGCCACCATTTTATTTCATCATAACTCCCTTTTATTACCAGTTATTGCCATTATTAAGCCTATCATAATCTTGAAATACAAATGGTAATTGCTAAAAATAGAGTAAAGGAAAAATTTAGTCAACAATTCAGCTAGCAGGCGAGTAGAAAGGAATTTTATTACGGACGAGAGTTACAGAAGGAAATTTTGTAGAAGTAATAGATTGATTACAGACAATGGGAGGCGGACTCATCCCCTCAGTTCATGATACTTTGTTGCAAGATGCACAGTGCCTAGCCAAATTTCAAAATTGTAGCTAGTTGGATTATTTTCTAAAACTAGACAGTTTTGACGAAGGTATTACATTGGAGTTTTCCCAAACATTTTTAGATGGAAATGCCATAGTGAAAGCGCTAGAGGTCGTAGCAACCGAGGAACGAACTGTAGGAGTTTTAGGGTTACCAACTGATAGAGAACCTTACCCTATTTCTAAAGATGCCAGGTCAGCCAAAGCTATATTCACAATACATGGTGACCCTCCATTGACTATTGACAAACAAGGTGCTAAAAGACTCTCTCTACCCGAGCCATGGAAGCAGGTAGCTATATACATTATCAGATATATCACTTTTGAGGGTCGATTGTCGAACCTACATTCGATGCATTTCAAACTGTTGAGTCATATGAGGCATGAGAGGAGGATGAATGTGCCCAATGTCTTGTACAACCTTCTCTCCATCATGGAAACAAAAACTCAAAAAGGTAGGGACAACTCTGTATCCCACCATTGTCTCATTAAATTGTTGGTTATAAAATCTCTGCATGATGCAACACCTAGAATGACCTAGGAGGATTTTGTAAACATTGATCAATATAGACTCGAGTAGTTACAACTTAGGGTTTCACCTCAAACACATAGGTCTAGTAGGAAATTGAGCATGGTTGAAGACACCCCTAGTGCTAGTGCTTCAACCTCTGGTGCTAACCCTAGTGTGAATCCTCCTACTAAATAAAGGACTATAGATGTTAGTTCTTCTGATACTGAGCATGAAAAAGAAAATTCTCCATCAAGTTCTGATGATGATGATGTTCCACTTGAAACAGTAATAAGAACAAGGGCATAGAAGAGGGAATCTGAAGCAAGGAAAGGAAAAACACAGCCTGTGCAAAAAGAGGTGCCAAGTACTAAGAAAAGAAAGGCTGACACTATTCATCTTGGAGCCAAAGAAAAATGTAAGAGCCCTCTCAAGAAAGAGAAACTAGTTGTTGATATGCCTTCGCAGAAAAATCCTGAGCTTGGTGGGACATCGTGTGAAAGCACTGAAGCTCTAACGGAGCAGGAAAATGTAGAAGAAGAAAATATATTCGATCAGGCAACAAAAATGACCCTGACAGATCTTGTTGCCCTTGCAGAAGAAGTTGAGACTCAAGAACACAAAGAAAGTCAGGAGTTCTTACAACAAGACCAAGTCCAGGAGTTCCTACAAAAAAAAAAGGAAATAGATAAGAAGTTCTTGCAACAACTGCAAGAATGAGAAGAAGAGGCCCTGAAGCAAGAGGAAGAAAGAGAAATTGTATGTCTATAGCCTAAACCAGTGGGACATCCTGAATCTATGCAGATAGTTCTATATGGGGATTAGTTATCCAAAAAAATACTAGTAGGAATCCATAACCCTCTTGATTTTTTAGTGCATACAACAATTTTGAATTTGTGGAAAAAGATACAAAGAAGAGAGGAGGAATGGAAAAAGGAAAAGAAAAGATTGAGAAAAGGAAATCCAAGAGAGGGATGAGATTATTGAGGAAAAGAATGAAGAGATTGTCTTTTTGAAGGAGAGGGTGAGCGACATTACAACCTTGGTGCCACAAATCTTGGAATGTAGAACCCCTTCAAGGGTTTATTCTCTACACCTAAAAGAGAAGTATCTCTCCTTCAAGTTGTCAAGAATTATATCAGGTTTGAACCCCTCCATTGAAACTCTTGTATAATTTTTCAATGCTTATAGAATTGCCTCCCCTGAGATGAAAAATTTACTATGTGAATTTTATTTACACAACTTTGTTGTAACTAAAGACCAATACTAGAACCCACTATTGTATGTGGGGGACATCCAATTAAGAGAATTCATGTCTTAGGTTCAAAATGAGATTAGCTGGGGTGAACAATATAATGCTTATAAGGGAAAGGAATCCAATATTCCCTTAGCCATTAGAGCTGAATCAGGGAACCCCAAGGACATTTATACATAATGGAATAGGATGATTTTCAAGTCAAGCTATGGTAACAAGATTATGCCTTGGATTGAGGTAGTTTATAGTGAGTATGAGGTGAAAACAACAACAAAAGAGGACACTATGAGAAGATACCTATCCCAGTGATGGAACACATTAACTGGTGATCTGAAGCAAGTTGAACCACATTCCATCTACAACTATGCTGCTACAATAAAAAGACTTGAAAGGTACATTCAGATTGGTAGAGAAAAGGGGCGAGACTAGCTTCCCTTGACTTTTCAACCACCTATCCCCACGTGGCATGTACCAAATTTTAGATTCATCTGGTATGACATTGCTGAGGAACAACATAGATGGAGAAAACTTGATAAGTTGGGAGGATTCTACTGGAATCCTGATTCACCCATCGCAGATACTGATATTGGATAGTTATCAGTTGCAGATTTCAGAGCCTTGACCAAGCAAAAGCATAACTCTTCCCCTACTGCAGGACCAACAAAATTTTAGGTTGGGGGGATTGATGAGTCTAGTTTTTGGTCTAGTTATGGGTAGGATCTATAGTCTATTTGTTGAAGTTATCATGGACTTTGATATTGCATGTTGATACTTTTATGTAATTTCTCTCAAACCATAAGACATTTAGGTTTAATTCCATTTCTATCACTTTAATGATATTAGCCTATTATGTGGACTATCTATATTAATCTTGCATGTGGTTAATGAATGTTCTTTAAAGGTGGTTATAGTTATGCAATTATTATGCGTACTGACATTGCCATGTAGACATGATTGAGAATGCTAAGTTGAGAAACGCAACCGCTAGCTGGTCACACAAAAGAAACAAACGAAGGTCAACTGAGGAAAATGGTGGGAGATTCCTATGACAGCCGCATGTAACGGCCTTATTTCGATCTTTAATGATATTGAGCAATGCAGTCGTTACTACAGTAGTCAAATCCACATTTGGACATGCATGTCTGAATGGATTCCCCTGCATGCATAACCATTCTACCACTCTCTTCTTTGCTTTCCCTAGGTGGCATCCTCTTAGTTAGTGGGAGTTGACTACCCTATTTAGTTGATAAATAAGTTTGGATCCTCCTTCTCAAGGGGGGGTTGATCGCCAATCTATTGTACAATCTAATAGTCATACATACTCTTTTGTATTGGCACTTTCCAATTAATGAAATAAGATTCCAAGTTGAGTATCTGAAGTTTGCATTAGTCTTAGAGGATACTCATCCAAGGGGGGGCACTTGGTGAGTAATCCATTCCTTTAGTTTAGTTAAATTAGTAATAGCTTATGTTTAGTCCTTAGTTAAGAATCTTGCACCGACTGTTCTTGCAGCCACTAGAATTCCATTATGTGACCGTTCCTATAGCCAAAGCGGGTAGAGTAGTTTCCTGTTTGTTGCTCAAATTTTCATTTATGTTATGCATGTTCAGTTTGAGTTTTATTGTTAAATAGTGTTTAGCATTTACTTTATTTCCTTCCATTCAATTTACTTTTAGTATTAAGTCTCTCTTAGTTGTAGAATGAGGATGACTACTTTGAAGTTCCTAGTGCACATACTATGTTGAACCATTTCCATTTCACGTCCTTGGGTTGACAATTTAAATGTACCTTCATGATGGTTAAAATGGCTATTCAAGTTAGATGTACAATCTTTGAATCGTGGTTGTAAAGGCTTAGTTATTAAAATCATTGTAGGAGGCTGACACCTTCCATTATAATATCTTTGTAATTTCCCTCTCCAATGTTCATTCCCTAATGAATGAGACAATTTCCTTGATTTTAAAATCTCTCACAAAGATAAGTGGGTTCCAAGCAATGTCATAGGGAATCGCCAAATTATGTAAGTAAAATTCACACTATTGGTCTTGCATATCTAGTGTGGCCTATTGGTATGCTTCTAAAAACAATGTAGGTGAAGAAAGGGAAATTGGAAGGTTGTTGATAAGTTGAATAAACTTAAAACTTAAAAATTTCTCCTACAATATAGGGTGTAAACCTTAGCATGCAATTTGCATCTCAAAAGTTGAACTATTTTATCAGTCATCTCTTCCATTTTTACTTTTAATTTTTTGATATTTGAATCCTTCTTCTCAGTCTCTCCAGTGTGTGTTTCTATTAATTTAGAATTTATTTGTCTCAATTATTTTGCAACTAAGATAATTATTCTATTTTGTCCCATAGCTCAATCCCAAGGGTGACCATAGTAGGAGTTCTAGGCATTCTTGGAGCTTCATTTTGGTTCACAAGTTGTGGATTTTTCTTATTCATTTCAAAAATGACCAATTGTGCCAATTTATCCAAACTTAACCCTTGCTGATCAAAACCATGTAGCCATTTCACCAATTCCTAAATCCTATTATCCAATCCATTCTCCCTATGGTGGTATCCTTTGAGAATTTCTTTTATTATTTGTAGGGCTTCTTGTAGCTCCTTGCCCTCATTTTTTCCTATTAAAAATAATTCCTCTTCATTATCTAAAAATATCTCTTTATCCATCTCAGTAAGCAAAGCAAACCCTTCTTCAAAAGTTGAACTATTTTGAGGTCTAAACTTCTTCATCACTATGAAAAAATCTTCAAATTTGGAGTCTGAGTTGCTACTCAGATACATGAATTCTAATGTTTTAGATTGTTCTTTATCACTAGGAACATTTTATTCTTGTGAGTTTGTTTCAAACTCCACTAAAACAACCCTTTCTCGTTGAGGCTTGGCCTTTCCTTTTGTAGGTCCTGTATTTTTGAGACGGTGTGACCATGTTTTTGGCTGCACTGACCTTCTCTACCTCTTTTTGGGTGTAGAGGTAAAGGTCATACTTTTTATTCTATGTTTTTTAGGCTTAGAATGGATTTTGGTATAGGTAGGGGTTTATGATTTTGTAGGTACTATGGGTTGCTTCCTAGAAGCCACGGGTTGTGTTTCCTACACCTCTAGCTCTGTTTGCTTGCTAATATTGTGGGCATGTGATGCAATGGGTGAGAAAGATGGTATATGTGTGTCATCAATATCCATAGATGGCTCATTAACCTCTTGACCACTGTTGATTTCCTCCAATCAATGCCTCACAAGAATATCATTGATATTGTTGTAAGCTAAAAAAATTCCAAGACACATAAGGGAATTGAACTTTGAGACTTCTTTTCATCAAGAAGGTTACTAAATAATAATGTGATAGAGCAGATTAGTTCTTTTTCCTTTTATATTCAGCAGATGTCTGTTTCAATAAATTATAGAAGAAGCTGGCAATATTCACCAGCCTTTGATGGTGTAGGTGACTCAAAATTTCAAAATGAATTATATATAAAAGAGACTACATGTCATCATAGGTTAAATACTTAGCTATATACAAAACAATAGATGCCCATAATCATGAAAAAAAAAAAAAAATTGTACCTTGTATTGACGAGTCCAATTCCTCTACTAACTGTGCAAAATCATTCCTTGTTGTTATTGCATCAACTCTCATTGGAAATTATTCTCCTATCCTAGGCAACCCAAAAATTTCTGCAACTACTCCTTTCAAATCATCCTCTTAAGCCTTTGATTATAGCCTCATCATTTGTAATATGCTGGTGAATTGTTGTGTCATGACTTTATTATGTTTTGTTAGACAAAGAAAATAGTCTAACCATCCAACTTCTTGAAAAATGGATAGACATTGTTGGTCTCCCAATAACATATTATGTGTTGCTAGTTCTCATTTAATAATGTTACCTCCCATCTTGTAGTTCGATATCCTCTATCAAGTGAATTCTACTTCAAAATATTCTTCAATCTGATTTCTTCTTATATTGCTTGATATGCTTGCTAC
This sequence comes from Sequoiadendron giganteum, assembly GCA_007115665.2. Lineage (NCBI taxonomy): Eukaryota > Viridiplantae > Streptophyta > Pinopsida > Cupressales > Cupressaceae > Sequoiadendron > Sequoiadendron giganteum. The sequence continues at coordinate 272,630,989 of CM021102.1, forward strand.
TTTATGAATACTACCACCTTTGTGTTTGCAAATTCTTATGCATTTACAAAGGGAATTCAAGCTGGTTTATATGCAACTCTTTTGAATTCTTGACAAATGAAATTGGAAATGACAACCAAACCAGTTTTCTCCCCCCCAACTTAAAGTTGCTATTTGTCCTCAAATAGCAAGGTACATAAAGGACTGAGGAAATAGATTTCAAATAATTGGAGATATCTGATGTAATATAAATTAAATGTGTGCATGAACATGAAGTCTAGAGAAAACCAATAGAATTTAATGTTAATCATAGTTAATAATAAGAAAAGTGCCTAAAATGGCATGATGATGGAAAAAGGTGGTGTGTGTGATGTGAGTTGAGTGTCATCATGTAGTTACTTGGTGAAAGAATTGAAATGATGGAAGTAAATGGAAGTACTATGAGTAGATGTGTCATATAAAGATCTTATGAGGATGATGACACATGTTTGAAAAGTCTTAATATTGGAAAAGATAGTTACAACATGTATGGGGTTTATTCATGATGGAACAATATGTTGCATGAAAAATATGGTGAATTGGAGTTGTTGCATGTCGGGATGACAAAAGTGATGTGTAATGGAAAGTGCTAATGGTTGTGGGTGTGGTGATAGTGAACTAGAGGTCATTATTGTGAGTAGCAGTATAATAGGCCCCTTTTTAAAATGCCTTGGGGTTGTTGCTATACGTCCCGTGAACTTTCTTTGCACATCCAAAAATAACTATTGTTGATGGTACATAGTGCATGTGAGATTTTAGTGTGAGAATTTATACTTGTTACACATTGGTAGGTGAGATGGTTATCTCATCTACAAATGTATCACAAGTGATGATTCAACCTTGTCTACATGTTTTACATGTAATGTTGAATCTATATATCATATAAATTGTTGTAGATCATGTAGAAATTCCTCCTTATGTAATGGTTGTTGGAAGAATGAAGAAGATCAGTATTTTTTTTGTCATTGATGTCACCATGTTGATTAAGGTGTCAGGTTGGTCTGGTACTCTGAACTGGTATGAAGAAAATTTTTACATCCTCCAATGTTTTTGGTCTGGTATTTTGGTTTGCATTGCCCCTCCGATGATCATTGTTGTTTGTAATTTTGGGGAAAAAATTATGAATGTTGGAAGCATGCAAGTATACAATCATGTATGCTCATATGATCATATGGTGAGTTGGCATTGGTTTGGTGTTGCATTTTTTTATTAGGTCTATCCATGGCTGACCTAATAAATAGTTAGTGATATAATGGTTTAATTTATGTTGTGACCTATCTTTGGTCCAAGTCAACATGAGATAGCATACTACACGGTTGAATTACTTTTGGAGAAGTTTTGTATATGCTTGAAGCTGACTGTTATCCTTTTTGTAAATATGTGTTGCATCCAATTAGGTCGACCTAATTGATGCTTATGGATAAGCCATCTATATATATATAAATAGAATGATTTGGAAATTGAAAGTGAGAGATGTGTGTGTGTGAAGTGTGAGTAGTATGTGACCGCGAAGAAAAGAAAATACTAGTTTGCTGGCATGTGAATTCTTTGAGCATCAAAGGAACTAAATCTACACTTGAGGTGTAACTCCATCAATTCATATTTTGGCTATAAGCCATTTTGTTATTGTAATCCTTTTGTAGGCAGTGAGCCTCCTTTTCTGGATAGTGAGTCCTACTTGTAAGCAGTGAGCTTTTGTACTTGGCAGTGAGCCTCTTATGTATCGGGTTTTGGAACTAGTATATATAGTGAGCTAATCCTCACTGTGTTTTTTCCCTCATTGGGATTTCCATGTAAAATTTTGGTGTTTATGTGTTGTTTGGTTTCATGTTTTGTTATTGCTCTTTCTTATCTTTTTTGTTATCTACATTAGAGTAGTTGATGGTGTTTTTTCAATACGTTTAAGAAGATATTGATTCACCCCCCTCTCAGTATCTTAGATATTCAAAAATTGGTATCAGAGCTCTGGTTCCTCTGAGAAAGCCTAACAGCTTGAGGAAGATTCTGCAGATTGAAAAAATGGATAAAGAAGAGCTTTGAGCTACTCTTGAAGATCTTGACAAGGCAGAAATTGAAAATAAAGACCTGAAAGAAAATCTTGAGGAGGCAAATGAATGCATCCGTAAATTGAAAGAGAAATTGAAGAAATTCAAAGAGAGACATAGAGAAGTGAGTGAGCAACTAAAACAAGCAAATGAAGAGATTACCAGATTAAAGGTGAAAGTGGAAGAAAAGAAGAGAGTTGAGGAGTGTTTGAATATAGTGGTGCAAAGTAAGTCTAATGTATGCTCAAGGCTTGAACAAGAAGTGATGAACCTGAAGACATATATGGAGAAAGAAAAACTCTGTGAAGATAATTTCAAGACAAGCTCCACCAAGCTTGATGAATTGATAGCAAGATAGAGACCTTCTAAAGACAAAGGTGGTTTAAGAAATGAAGTCGATGAAAATGTGCAGATTTCAAATCCAGTAGACAATCAAAAGACTCAAGATAAAGGGAAGCAGAAAAGAAATCCAAGAAGAATACTGCCTATCAGACAACCAAATGCACAAAGGTACCCATCTTTCAATGGTGTTTTTTTTTCATGTAATAAATTTGGTCACAAGGCAACTGAGTGCAAGAGCAGGATGAATCAATTTTTTAGTTCCTTCTCTGAACAATGTTATGTATGCAAGAAGATTAGACATAGAGCTAGTGAATGCAAAACTCAGATGATGAATAGGTTTAATGGAGGTAGAATGAATCAATCTTTTGATGGATATTTCTATACCTGTAACAAGTTTTGACACAAAGAAAATGAGTGTAGATCAAAGATTAATCAAAGTCAAATAAACAAGAGAAATGTTGTCTGCTACAATTGCAACAAATTGGGACATATTTCAAGAGTATGTAGAAGTAAAAAGGGAAAGCAGTCTACTCTGATAAAGGAAAATGAACCTGTGAAGAAGATTAACAAAAGATGAGATTAAGAAAGAAATGAACAAGGTATGGAAGAAGAAAGAAGAACCTGAGATGATAGATGTGTCTGTGCCCTCATCTGGTGCAGACGATTCCTCCGAGCATTAGGCCTAGCATGGTCTTAGGGGGAGCTTTAACAGAAATTTTTTTGAACCCCCTGGAAATATGGCATGTCAGATGTTGGCATAAGGATATGTTGTAAGGAATGGATGGACAGAGGTTATGAAAAAGAAACTGAAAGAAAAAGTGCAAGCATGTTCTTTTGCAGAGTGAATTAGGGTTTCTTGGTGCAGTGGAAGAAGATTTTTATCAGCTTTTTGAAGCTTATTGAAATTAATACTAATTAGGGTAGAGCGATTGTGTATAAATAAAAATTTACAAGTCATTTTTAATCACCTATGCATTTGAAGAACTCAAAGAGTGATTTGGAGCAATTCTGAGAGATCATTGTAAACAGTCAAGAACAAGTGACGGTAGTTTTCTCGCGCTACTGCGAAAAGGAAGGTAGGAAAATAAGTTTTGTTGTGTAAGGAATAATTTTAAGAAGTTAAGTACTATGATGGAATCTATTAACAGGGGATCGAGTGGAAATGTTCCACTAAGGCTGAAAGGAGTTGAACTAGAAGAATTCGATCATCAAAAAATTAAGGAGATGGAATTAAGGTTAGAGTCGAACGATTTGTAGAACATAAAAACCCTAGGCATGGATTTTTGGGGAGAATTCCCTTAGTTCATAGACAAAGAATCCATCTTGTTTCTGTTGATAAAAATCAAGGATGGCAGCATTGTTTTGGACAAACCCTACCCTATTACGAAGGTAGCGATTGAAGCTATCACCGGGTTATGCAGTGTTGGTGACCTCCCCAAAAAGAAAACTGTAAAATACAAGAGGTGGAGGAATTAACTAGAATTGACAAAGAACCTCGAGCCTTGCTGATAAATACTATTGTCGACCCCCCTATAAGGTATGTTGCGTATGGTATTTCTTTCAAAATCTATTTCAAAAATCACGATGGTTCCACTTCGGCCATTGTTGTATATTTAGCACACAAAATGGTAAAGGAAAATAAGCAATTTGATCTATGTAGCTTGATTTTGGAAAACCTAACTGAAAATGTATGAATGTCCCTTGTCAAGGGATACCCTTTCTAATTCGGGTCTTTGCTTACATTTCTGGTATTTTACTTTTTGGGCTCGCTACTGGGAAAAGAAAATGTCAAGCGGAAATTTGAGATTCCTGTTGCAAAACAAATCTACAAATATTTGAAAGGTATGGAGGATAATGCAAGTTCTTGTAAAATATTTTTCTTATTCTTGCAGAAAGATATGTGCTTTGGTATGACTGTGTCCAGTCAGTTTGAGGAGGGTTCATCCTTCGGTACAAAGGAATTGGAAGTTGTTATTGGTGATTCCCCTTTGGAATCCAAGAAGATAAAAGTTATCACAAAAGATATCATCATCATTTCGAAAGAAAAGGAGAATGAAGAAGAATCCATGCCTGGATCTAAATCTTCTTATTCAAATGATATCTGGACAATGCTAGTTAAAGGTAAAATGAAGAAGACTGGTGAATTGTGGAATGCATCCTCTCTGGTGGATAGACTCAAAATCGATGATGCTCTGGTTGAGTATCTACTTAGAAAAGGTATTGATGTTTCAAGTGTTTTTGATTCTTTACTGGATAATTTAGTCGAAGTTGTTGAAGAGAGAATGTTACTAGAAGGTTCGGAAGGACGTAAGTTAGAAGCCATAGTTGAGAAAAGATGTGTTAAATCTAAGAAAAAATTATCTGAACACATTAATGAGACAAGGAAATGCATTAATGAAATGTCAAACATCTACAAGTAATTTCTTTGGTGGCCTTCTGCAGTTGACAATTTCAAAAGCAAGATTGAAGCAATTGAATCTGAAATGAACAACATTGGAAAGAATTTTGATATCTTTAAAGACAAAGAAGGAAAATAAAGAATAAGAGTTAGAGAATTGCAAGCAGAGTTAATTACTGTTCAAAGACAAAGAGAAGATGTGAGAACTTTCTCGCTTGTTATGGAAATTGTTGAGATATGATTAGATCATCTCTTTGGAATACTCCATGATGTTGAAGACTATGAATTCTAGTGCTCGTATCACATTGTCATCTTTGTTGGACAACATGTGCACGAGAATGGATTATGTTGTATTTTTCTGGAAGAGGATCCTTCCAGTTATCACAGAGAGATACAAGAAAGTGTTTCAGGTGAAGAGTGTTATTTTTACTTGAGTTTCTGAATGTTCAAGTTTCTGTTGTTTTTTGTTGTGGAAAAAAGGAGAGAAAATAAAAAAGGAAAAGGAAAATAAAATCATGATGAGAAGAAAAGTTGAATTGATGATCAAAGGGGGATTTTTTGGAATTTTTTAAGCTTTGAAAGTTTTAAATGTTTTAAATTTTTTGGAAGTTTTTGAAGTTTGGAAGTTCTGGAGTCCTGAAGTTTTAGAGTTTCTTTGTATATGCAATGTCAACATGTACATACATTTACATATTTTTTTTGGTCACCCTTTTCCATTGATGTGAAACGGGGAGAGTTTTGGAGAAATTGTAGGGAAAAGAATTTTTTTGAGAAATTGTCATACATTTTTTTGGCACATGTTGCCATCAATGAAAAAGGGGGAGATTGTTTGAAGAATGAAGAAGATCAATCTTTGTGTTGTCATTGATTTCACCATGTTGATTAGGGTGCCAGTTTAGTTTGGTACTCTGAACCGGTATGAAGAACATATTTACATCCTCAAATGTTTTTGGTCTGGTATTTTGGTTCGCATTGTCCCTTCGGTGATCATTGTTGTTTTTGGTTTTGGGAAAAGGTTTATGAATGTTGGAATCATGCAAGTTTACAATCCTGTATGCTCATATGATTGTATGGCGAGTTGGAATTGGTTCAGTGTTGTATTTTGTTATTAGGTCTATCCATGGCAGACTTAATAAATAGTTAGTGATATAATGGTTTAATTTATGTTGCAACATATCCTTGGTCCAAGCTGACATGAGACAAGGTGCTAAATGGTTGAATTACTTTTGGAGATTTTTTGTATATACTTGAAGCCAACCGTTATCCTTTTGGTAAATATGTGTTGCATCCAATTAGGCCAACCTAATTGATGCTTATGTACAAGTCATATATATATATATATATATATATATACAGGATGGATGGAAATTGAAAGTGAAATATGTGTGTGTGAAGTGCAAGTAGTATGTGACTGTGAAAAAAAGAAAATACTAGTTTGTTGGGATGCAAATTCTTCGAGCATCAAAGGAACTGAATCTGCAATTGAGGTGTAACTCTATCATTTCATATTTTGGTTGTAAGCCATTTTGTTACTATAATCCTTTTGTAGGTAGTGAGCCTCCTTGTCTAGATAGTGATTCCTACTTGTAAGCAGTGAGCTTTTGTACTTGGGAGTGAGCCTCTTTTGTATCCGGTTTTGGAACTACTATATATAGTGAGCTAATCCTCACCATTGTTTTTCCCTCATTGGGTTTTCCACGTAAAATTTTGGTGTTTATGTGTTGTGTGGTTTCATGTTTTGTTATTGCTATTGCTTATCTTTTATGTTATCTTCATTAGATTTGTTGATTGTGTTTGTTCAATAAGTTTAAAAAAATACCGATTCACCCCCTCTCTGAGTATCTTGGATATTCAACAATGGATTCCTATAAAGCTTTAGTCTATGTCCATTAACCATTAAGGAGAATCAGACTAAATCAATTATAGTTAGATAGACCACTCCAATCTGAAAAACATATTTGATTTTAGAAGGACCAAACCATCATGTTTGTAGTTTCCATTTGTGGTATTTATATCATGAATCATAAAGTAATGCCTAGTCTCCTTCATTGAATTGCTTGGTTTTAATAAACTAGTCATGCCATCTAATTATCTTCTTTTACACAATATATGTATGGTGGGTTGCTTCCATCCTTATTTCATCCAAAGCATTGAGATTGTGCAATCTATCTTTTCGAGCTTCAAAGAGATCCATTCCAAATTGTACTATTTCTTGGAGTGTTTATTGATCAAATTCAATTGGAAGGAAAACATTTTTCCCATACACCAATTCATATGGTGTGAATCCTATGATGCTCTTTTAGGTTTTCCTGTGCACCTAAAAAAATTTAGATAACCTTGTTTCCTAGTCCTTTCGATGCAATTGAACTATCTTTGTTAGAATAGCCTTTATTCTCCTATTTGTAACCTCAAATTGCCCATTTTTTATGGGTAGTAGGGGGTTGAATTTCTATGTTTGGCCTCATATTCTTTGACTAAATTTTCAATCAAATCTAATTAAAATTGGGGTCCTTGGTCTATCACTATCTCCCTAGGCACACCATACCTTGTGAAAATTTCCTCATAAAGGAAAATGGAAACATTTCTATCTCTAGCAAATTGTAATGCTTTAACCTCCACCCATTAAATTTAAGATAGTCAATACAAACTAGAATGTATTCCTTACTATTAGATGTGGGAGTTAATGGTCCAATGAAATCTAATCCCCATTTATCAAATGGTGCAAATACCAAATTGTGGTTGGAGATGTATTTCATCTCTCATGGTAGGTCTACCCATCCTCTAGAATTTGTCATACCTCCTTGTATATTTGATTGCATCCTTATGAAATGTAGGCCAGTAGTAGCCAATGGTTAGGATCTTTAGACTTATTCACTTGGCTGCAAAGTGACCTCCACAAGACTCATCATGACAAGCCTTAATGATATCATATACTTCATCCTCCCTTATACATCTTCTCATTATATTATTCAGTCATGTGTAAAATAGATAAAAATCCACCTAGGAATAAGGGAAGTTGTGTTCTACCAAATGACACCTTTCTCTATGTGAGAGATATGGGTGTGTCCTTCCTGCAACCAAGTAACTAGCTATGTATGGATACCAAGGTGTTTTCAATGAGATGGAAAACAAGTGTTCATTTGGAAAGGAACCATCCACAATGTTTTTTTTTATTTTTAGCCTAAAAATGAAATCAACCACTACATTTGTTTTCCCTTATTTATCCACGATGGTTATATCAAACCCCTGTAGTAACAATAACCATCTAATAATTCTACAACCAATCACTAGTTTGTTCATCAATTATTTGATTGTTGTGTGGTCTATATGAACAAAAAAAAAAATCCAGTGATATAGTGTCTAAATTTGTTAATGGCATATACCACTGCTAACATCTCCTCAGTAATAGTGTAGTTGAGCTTAACAACCTGAAGATTTTTTATTGATGTAGTAAATGAAATACTCCAAATTTCCCTCCTTCTTATCAATTGATGAGCTAAAGGGGCTCTATAATGAATGGTTCATAAGGCACAACACTTTCTAAAGGTTTTACAAATGGGGTAGCAAGCTAAGTGGGCTTAACCTTGGGGGAAACTCCATGGTTAAGCGCGCTTGTGTTGGAGCAGTACTGCGATGGGTGACCTCCCGGGATGGACCAATGCTTCACCTCTGTGAGCATCACCTAGATGCAATGAGTGCTAAGTAGACCATTCATTATCATGAGAGATGGGTTCTTGTGAACCACTACTCATGAATCATGGGTCAATGAGTTTGACTCAAGAACTACACGATTGAATCCTGATAGCAATATCATAATTTGACACGCTATGGAAGAAAACTCCTACTTATCAATTAATGAGCTAAAGGGGCTCTATAATGAATGGTTCATAAGGCACAACACTTGCTGAAGGTTTTGCAAATGGGGTAGCAAGCTAAGTGGGCTTAACCTTGGGGAAAACTCTATGGATAAGTGCACTTGAGCTAGAGCATTACTGGGATGGGTGACCTCCCAGGATGGACCAATGCTTCACCTCTGTGAGCATCACCTAGATGAAATGAGTGCTAAGTGGACCATTCATTATCATGAGAGATGGGTTCTTGTGAACCACTACTCATGAATCATGGGTCAATGAGTTTGACTCGAGAACTACAGGTTGAATCCTGATAGCAATATCATAATTTGACACACTGTGGAAGAAACCTCCTACTTATCAAAAGAGCAATTGTTAATAAAGATATAAAATAATTTTTATCCATTAATACAGAAGAACTTGAAAAAGTATTGGGGTTTATAATTGCAGAATTTGGAAACGTCCACATTGACCTAGGAAAGCTTGCTAGTGATTATGAAGCAGTGGATGAAAGGGAGAAAAATCCGTTCATAAATAAAATAGTTTAGGATAACATACAAGTTAGAAAAAAATTGAAAGGTAATCATAAGTTTCCTTATGATTTTGATATTTTTAAACCTTGTGTTTAGGATACTATTTCCATGCTAGCATTTTGCCTTAGACTAGATAGCAATTGGGAAGTGGGTGCAAGCCTCCTTGAAATGGTATATAATATCCATTATGGTGTTCCACATGTCAAATATAGCTTTATTGAGCACATTGTAGAATCCATGCATAAATAATTTTTAATGATTAAAGGATGCTCCATCAAGACATAATTTAGGTTCACAACCTACTCAAGTGCTATTTTTTTCTATTCAAATTTAGTGGTATTTTTCAGACCAACAAGCTTCAAATTCAACCCTATAGTAATGTTGGGGAAAATAAAATGGATCCATTATATGATTAGACCACTGAGATAAGGATGCATGATTCTCAAAGGAAGTACAATCATTTTATAAATTACTTTTTGGATCCATTACATAAAGCAATTACAAATACTCTAATGTCTAGATTGTCTATGTCATGTAAAAATTGTATTCAACTAGGAAAAAAAATACAATTGGTTGATTGGTATTTAATGGAAGAATATATTGTGCTAAGATTATGGATTGGGAGTAGAGCCATACAAACTTCCAATACATGTGACATAAAGGGTTTTTGTATTGGAATATGTAAGGCAAATGCAGAGTATTGATGAACTACACTTTTTCAATCAACAGAAGAGGACCTAATTTCCTTCTTTACCTTTTTTCATGTGGAGGGTTCACATTCGAGAGAAAAGCATTGAAGGTGGCTCATGGTCTTTTGAATTTTTTAATTTTGATGTTGCCTGTCATTGGCAATATGATCCATGTGACACCATTAAAATAATGATTGTGGAAAATAGGAATGATGCAAGTAGAATTCAACGTCAAAGTAAACCCTTTCCTGAAAACTTTAGAAACAAGGATTCTTGGGATGAGGTCAAAATAGTAATGGAGAAAATTTTTGCTAAGAAAGGTATTTCTTTTGAACAATTATCAGCAAAATTTATGGCATTACACCGAAAGATAATCAGAACGTACAATTTTTTTTATGAAAAAAGTGATAAACCATCTAGTAGAGTAAAAATACTAGATTCTCTAGATAAGGAAGTTACAGATAAAAATTGTTCATGATAAAAAATTATTGCCTTTTGGTCTATGAGGAAGGAGCTAGGTGATCCAAGAGCTCTTATAGACTTTGGAGATAACGAAGAAGATCATAAGTTTAGAAAATTGTGGAATTTAGAGCATCCCAATGATCATGAAGATCAAGAAACTAATGATGAATCTAATGATGGTAGGGAAGAACAAAGCTATGTTAATTTCAAACCTGGTTTAAGTGAGGCCACAAAAGAAGCATATACTTCAAGAGCAACCATAGCCAAAAAAATGGGTTTTGAAGGTGGTCCTTTGGGGTCCCAAGGACAAGGCCCTTGGATGGTAACAAATGTAGAGCATAGAAAACCAATTGATAAATTTGGCCTTGGAGCTAAAAAAGTAGACCAAGGGCATAAAAGTACAATCAAAAAAATTCACTTTGTTAGAGCTTCAAATCCTCATTCTCATGGTCAGATACAATCACAACTAGTACATGCCCATGGTGGAGAGCCTAGTGCAACTGGAACTACTACTGGTGGTGATGGTATGGGTAGTAGAACTAGTAGTGTTCAACATGTGCTACAACAACAAATTACACACAAGAGGACAACAATACAAGATACCACACAAACACTAGGTGATCATGGCATACAAAAGAGGCAAAGGATTTTGACAGGTCCAAGTCACACTACCATTTCCACCACAAAGGATTTATTCTAGGCACTCCCCCATTGCTAGTTAGTGTAGCTACAACAAAATTTGAAACTGCAAGTACTCCTATTCCTTTGCCATTCAAGCATTCCATTGTTCCTATGTCCCCAGGTTTTGATTACATTGAAGAGTTTAAAATGAAATCAAAATTGTATAAAAAGAAAAGAAGCAATTGATGGAGAGTGTGTTTGTTGTAACTTCAAAGCTTGCAACAACCATGGTATTACCCACATTTGACACAAATAAAAAAATCATGGAGTACAGGATTGTTGTTCCCATAGTTCAAAATAAACCAACAAATTAGATGGATCGATATGAATTTCAAGTGAGCAATTTACAATTGGGTTTTTCTAGACTCAAAAATACTGACAAAATTAATGTATCAAAGAAGAAAAATGAATTGGTGTACACATCATTTCTAAAGAAAGATAGAGAGAAAAAAGGTTACAGACTCAAATAAAAAAATTATAGGCAGACCTAGCAAATGAGAAAGCAAAGAGGAAAACAACAGATAAAAAGAGTAGTGAATTAGAAAAAAGAATTAAAAAATATGCCTCTACATCAACAAGCAAAGAGGATAAACAAAATGAGATACAAGTGAGTGAACTAAATCAAAGGTTAGATGAGAGCAACAAGAAATATGATGAGGAAAACTTCACTTCAGAAAAATTAAGACAAAGTATTGGGAAAGGAAATGAAAAGTGGGAACAAAAATTGGAGAAAGAGAGAAAAAGAAATGAAAAATTGGAGGCAAAGCTGATGGAAGCAAAAAATGAAATTAACACTTGTCAAAATTAGTTATCTGCATTTTGTAGACAAATAATGAGGCATATGAAACAAAAGTTTTGGGATGAAATAATGCAGAGGATTGATCATTTATGTGACATGTTTCAATTGATTGATACTATCAGATTACATTAAAAGAAGCTCAATAAATATTTAGTGGAAAAAAAAAATGTGTTGGCATTAGAGAAATCTGCAAATCAAGTTCAACAATCTAGAAAGCTAGTGACAATGATTTGAAATCAAAAGGGATTAATAATCTGCTTGCTACCTGTGGATGCTAAAACCTGCAAGATAAGGCTCAAAAAATTTCACGTTGTTAGCATGAAAGTTAGTTTAAACCAGCAAACTTAGACATCCCTATGAAATGTTTAATCATATCTAAATATGCATCTAATGAGTAGAAAACAGGTTAAAAAGAAACATATAAGAAATATAATTAAGCTCCATTTCATAGTGGATTGGTGCTACTATGTTGTGTAGTAAGTAGCCCTTTCCCAATCTTTGAACCAACTGTATGATGTTATGAACAAAATTAATTCTCAAATGAAGAGAAAAACCTTGCTTGAAATCTGTGAAGTGAAGGTGAATTTGAGCATGGTAAGCTTACTCAAAGTTGTGTGAAATGAGCAAAATTAGTTCTCAATTCGAGAGAGTAACTTTGCATGAAGATTGTGGATGATAAGTGAGGAGAGGAGTCTCCAATTTATAGATTTCCAAAATGGAAGAGAGAATGAAATAGAGCAATGTGGGATCATTCAACATCCAATGGCCAAGTGCCACTTGTCAAGATGTGAATGGTTGAGGAATGAGCACATTTTGGTCAATGTGCATGATAAATGCCATTAGGTGGAATTTCAAATTTGAGAAATGACATGTGAAAGGGAAAAATGAATGAAATAAATGCCACTTGGCTCAATGCACAAGGACATGTAAGAGGAGTGAATGCCTTGTTGGATGTACAAGTCTACTTGGACTTTTTGAATTCAAACAAAAGAATATTCCCTTTTGATGCTTTGTGAGGGAAAATAGATGAATTAATAAATCAAAGTAATTGATTTATTGTGCCACTTGCATTCTCTAGAGGATTTTAAGAAGAGGGATTAAGTTAATTAAGAATTTGATTAACTTAAAGAAGAACTAGATGATGTGACAATTTAGACTTAGCTTTATGAATTAATTTTAAGTCAAGAATTGAGAAGAAATGATTTATTAAATAAATGATTTGATTTATTTAATCAACAAGGAACATGTTAGATTAAATCAAATAAGGTTTAATTTATTTAATTTAATAAAAGGACTTTAGAGATTTAATCAAAAATGAATTATTTAATTAAACAGGGATGTAAGGTTAATTAAATTAAATTGATTTAATTTAATCACTGATAGAGGAAGACTTGATTCAATAAATAGTGATTTATTAAATTAAGAGATAGAATGTGATGAGATTCCGAGAATATGATTTAAGAGGAAATGTTTGTTAATAAGCATGTCCAACTGACATTGTACATTTTTCATGTCTACATTTTTCCCTTCTTTGAAGCAATGTACTTGTTGCATTGATTCAAAGAATAAACTGATGTGATCAAAGTTCAAAATTTCTCGATTTTTCAAATGCCCCATTGTTGCCCCAGTGAGAATAATTATGCTGGTATATTTCCCCCCTCGAGAGATCGAGCGGAAATGTACAATTTTTCGATCGAGATCGCGATAAAATGTGAGAGGAGTGGTTCTATTGATCAAAGGACGAAATATAATCCTTTGATGTAGTCAATTCTGATGATGTATAGACACTCATTGGCCATTGGTAGCCTCACGTATATCTTGATGTGACACATCGATTTTAGATAGAAATATTAGTAAAGATAGAAGAAGAAGAAGAATGGAAGGAGGATCCACACAAGGTGACGATTGATGATGTATTGCTTTCCAGGAGTTGGGATTTTCAAAGGGCTAATTACTTTATATTTGATAACATACATAGGTACGATGCATCAAGGTATAAATGACCAGGATGGCGTTTGTAGCTAGTGCGATGGACTTTGGCTTGTCAAACAGATAGGAGTACTCTTGTTCACACTTGACAAACATAACCTTATTTAGAATGCAATTCAGATATTCCAAATATCTCAGGCCAAGACATAAAAAGGAAAGCCTTCTTATTTGGTCAACAAGATACCTAAAACATCCTTCCTACAAACAAAACAAAGTATGTATGACGAAGCTATTTTACAAGGATATCCAACAAGCACAACAGATAAAAAGATAATGATCATTGCCCCATTCCTTTCTCTCTAAACCTATTTTGTTTAGGCATCCTTGAGAGGTCCTTGGAATGAGCATAAGATAAGTCAATAAAAGATCAAATAGAGAAAACCAAACAAGCTAATGTTCTTCGTACCGCTAGCCAAGACTAACTACTATGAGGGGTACCTGATGCTTATGTCCATCGCAGGAAAGCTTCATCCTAGGACATGTAGTGATCAGGGTTTTGATGGGACTAATTGGGTGATAAGCTATTGATACTCCGAGTTGACCAACTTGCATGCTTACTGACTTAGACTTCCAAGACTTTTGACGATTGGGCATTCACTTTAGAACCTGCTAAACTTGCTTCTGACTGACTCACCAAAGGGTGAAAGTGACGATTGACTTTATTATGAATGATGAAAAATCATAGGTGAAAGCGAGATGAAATGGATGCACCATTTTGGTTTTTTCGATATTTTGAGGTTGTTTTTTGGAATTTTCACATTTTTCAATGTTTTTGGTATTTTCAAGATTTAAGACGAACAGACTAACTTAAAGACCTATCCTAGGGGTCTCGGGAGCTGATCGATAGATTAGCCTTACCTACGTTATACACGCAGAGACCACGTAGTTCGACTCCAATTGACTTGACTGCTAATGAGATACATGGGCAAACGGATTGCCATTTTATTGCCTATAGGACTAACTTAAGATGCAGACTAGATGGGCAAATGGGTTGCCAATGCGACAGACGCTTAAAGGACTGACCCTAACTATCTCGGGGGATGATCAAAGATCAACCTTGCCTACGTTCAAGCTCAAAGACGACATAGTTCGACAAGGTGAAAGATTGACAAGACTCAATGATGAATTTTTGAAGATTTTCTGATATTTCGACATGCTTTTGGATTTTTAGATTTTTTTTGATGTTTTTGAATTTTCGCATAATTTTGACAATTTGGATATGGATATGTGATGATATCAGTGCTCTGTTTTGAGATTTTGTTGAAAACCAAGCTTAATGTTGATCAATCAGATTGATGGAATGATAGTTTAACTAAGTGTGTTAAGTCAAACAAGGTGATAATGCACTTGTAAACTGTAGGAAGTTGTGTTATCATATAGTAAACTCATACAAAAAGGATAATTTGGCTAGGTGTGTTAAGCCAAATGAGGTGATTATGGATTTGATAATTTGGCTAAGTGTGTTAAGCCAAATAGAGTGATGATAATGAACTTGTAAACCCAAGGAAGTTGTGTTATCCTAGAGTAAACTCGTGCACGAGATGATAGTTTGACTAAGTGTGTTAAGTCAAACAAGGTGATAATTGATTGGATTCGATTGATCAAGATTGATGAAGCTTGATTTGGAACAAAATTGTTTTGATGATTTGATGTGATGCTGACGTGCACATTAGATGCAACTGATATTGATTATTCAGATTGATGTTCGATGAAAGAGAAAGCTTGATAAGGAATATCTTCCTGTCAAAATATTCCATGGGCTAGTGGTTTGGATTTGTGCTCACAAATGCTTTGACCAATTTGATTTCATGTTTTCCAATGTTCGGATCACTTCATAAGTTGGATGATATACATCAAGATTTATTCTCGAAGCAAGATGCAAATATTTTCCCCCAGTGTTTAGCAATGTATGAACGACCACAAGTGGATTCTTGGATGAATGGATATGAATTATCTTACGATAAGATAAGGGTGCCCAGAATAGAGGACGCTCATTCGGATAATACTTTATTGCTCAAATAGCATTTGGATTGGATGGGATCAATGAGAATGACCCATTTCAAGATGTTCACCATAAACAAGTGCAAAGTGTGCACCAAAATTTTCCAAGATCAAGATAACTTGGATTATGGATGCAGATATATGAACATGGATTGGATAAATAATTCATGGATGAACGGATGATATGGCCGAAATGTTGGCTTTATTATGGATGTGATAAGATGCTTTCTCCTGAACTGGCACATGTAGATGCTCGATTCTACACATGACACCTGTTTTCCAGGTTTTCATCATGGTACCTGTCCAAAGCGCCACCGAAGCGATTTTCGCTAGAGGACGATTTTTTTTTCTTTACTATTTTCAATCCTTTTTTTTTATTTTTTTATTTTTTGATTTTTTTGTATTTTCTGAGAGATTTTAAGCTGATGCTGAACCTCCTAGTGGTGTTGATGTAGATGCTTTTTTCATAATGTGCCATCGATATCCTATTTGAAGAAGCTGCTTTGTCAAGACACGTGCACTTGAAAGCAACTTTTGAGATCCTTGATTTGCTTTGCTGATACCAGAGTTAACTTTGTCTTTGTGCGCACATCGTGATAGAGTGCCTTCTGAATCCTTACAATGAAGGGTCACTGCCAATACATGGTCAATGTGAGAATTTGATATCATACGTGGAGGTGTGGATGGAGTGTGTTTAGGTATAACAAATGGATTGGTCGATAGTTTGGAACCTTTGACTCTCCAAACTTGGGAAGATAAGCAATGATGGGTGGATATGAAAGTGTGCATGGAATTAGGACCAACTTCCTGATACACTTTGTACGTCGCTTGAGAAGCATGCTTTTTATTTTGTGGACATCTTTGATGGATACTTTTCCCTTTTTGATTTTTCCCCATAGTTTCTTTGACTAATGGAGTTTGATAGGGATAGTCTTTCTTTGTATTCTTTGGCATCCATATGTATTTGATTTGTTTGATATGCTTCTTAGCTTCGTTTTCCTTGATAACATTCTTCATGCTTTGATTCAAATCTTTCTTTTGACATTGGTCCCAATTTGTGGATGGAGTGATGGGTGGATGAAGATTCATGATGTGGCGGGTTGTAGTATTGGCATTGGTTTCATCATAAGGATTCTTCGTGCTCCCTATGTTGATATTTGCTCGAGACGAAGTTGCCCCCTATTTTGTGTAAATATTACTGATATGTTGAGATCCCTTGATTGTTGAATAACCAAGGCCTTGATGCTTAGGATTGTCGATAATCTGCACTGGTTCTAGGATTCCTTGTTCATGCAGACCTAATCCATTGCCTTGATAATTCATCTGTAGAAAGATTTTGTCTACAATAGGATATGATCTGCCTTGGAAACAAGGTGCTAATCTTTCTCTGCTCCATGGTGGATCTTCAAAAGTGTCAGCTCTTTATTGATGAGATAACTTGCTCTAAGAAAGGTAAGTGATCCTAGTTTATAAGTGATAGGATCCTCCTGATTGATATCTTTAATTTGATCTTGTGAAATATTAGATTGTAGTGCTTCTTCAAGAAGTGTTGATGCTTCACTGTCCTTGTAAAAGTCTTCCTCATGATTCATTCTTGATATGCTTTCGCATGTTGTTTCTAATTCACAACTTTCGTAGAAGCCTTCTTCATGATCTATTTTTGGTATGTCTCTATAGGATGTTTCTGATTTGCAACTTCTGTAGAAGCCTTCATCTAATATGTCTCCAATTTTTTCCATATTTTGATCATGTGTACCAATGTTAAGAGTAGGAGACTCTTGTTTTCAATGAAGATCATCTACATGTCCATCCAAAGAAAACATCTTGTGGGTAGATGGAGGAATATGTGCTATATGGATATGATCATCATTTGTGGCGTCTTGTATAGATAGGAGAGTTCCTATTAGGTCATTGTAGTATCTCGAAGATATAAATTCTTGATCTTGAATGATTTTGGAATTACTTTGAACATGCTTTGGATCAAGTTCTTGACATGGGCCAATTTCAAAGGGTGGATTTCTTATAGTGGGTTCTTGGACATCGTTCTTAGGCATGGAAAGCGGCTCAATATACTTTTGATGTTTGAGGATTCCTTCACTATCCATAATCATGAGGTTGAGGGATGTCAATATGTCATTGGAAGGGCCATTGCTAGACCTTGATGGAATATTTTGATCATGCTTTGGAATACGTTCTTGAGATATGTCCTCTAACTCATAAGGCGATGTAGAGACATTTTTTATATGGTCATTGGTCGAGGGATCTTGGTTTGTGTCAATAGGATCAAATAACATCAACACTCCTTCAAATAGATCTTTGTAGGAGGGGTCTTGATTATGTCTAAAAAATGGCTCTTGATGTATGTTAATTTGATCTTCAGATGAGATGGAAACATCTTCAAGGTGTTCATTGATGGGTAGATCTTTATTTTCAACAATTGTGGTGGATAGATTATCAATGTTTTCAACCATAGGATCAAATGATGTTAACGTTTCTTGAATTGGATAATTTTTATGCATCATTAGTGAGTTTTGATCATGATTGAAAACTGGCTCTTGGTGTGTGTTGATTTGATCATTGGTCGAGGTGGAAACATCTTTAAGGTGCTTATTGATAGATTGATCTTGATTTTTGATTTCAACAATTATGGTGGGAATCTGTTGCAAGATTTGTTGAGCGAGTAATGCCTGTGTTTGTTGTTGAGCCAATAACGCCTGTTGTTGGTCCTGTCGTCATTGTGCCAACAATGCTTTTTGTTGGGCTTATTGTTGAGCTACTTGTTGATGCACTTTTTGATGGATTGCTTGCAATAGTGCCCGGAATTTTGCTTGCCCCTGTCAGGCTTGAGCTTGTCGGGCTACTTGTCCCGCTTGTGTGACTTGTGCGGTTTGTTGGGCTTGGAGTTCCTTTTTGTGAGAAGCTTCTTGAGCGGCTTGCAACATGATGGAGAATGAATTGGTCGTGTTGTGTTTTGGCAGTGGTGGTGGTGGGTTGGGGATGGTGTTGACCGTTGGGATTGCTTAAATGGTTGCCATCTATTGTTGCGATACCGATGGCAAAATGGGATGATTTGGTGTGATGTTTTGATTCAGCATGATATATTGAAATTGAACATTGTTGTGGTTGGGAATCATATTGCCTTGATTTAGGTAACTTTGATTTTGCATGGGGTTACCTTGACTTGAATCAACATCTGGAGTTGCCAATATATTGCTAGGATTTTGAACAACAATAGGGGGATTTTCAAGTATATCTATCCCAAAGTTCACCAAGTGTGGACTAGAAATGTTCATGTTCAACAAACTTGTATTTGGCATGTATGGATTTGGTGGGATAATGATGTTTGGAAAACTCATGCATTGAGTGTTTGGTTGATAGATTTGTAGATTTGGACTTGTATTTAAATCTATCATTGGGAAAGGTGTTCCAAACTTTAGATTGGGCATACTTACATTTGTATCGTTGAAGTTTGGAGGAGATAATGATGCCATGTTTGAATTGCATAAATGTGAGTTTCAATAATCAATTGGCATTGTGAGACTTGGATAGTTTGGTTGACTCGAATTGCTCATGATGGATGGATCAAGTTTATATTCCATGTCCCTCTTGTGTTGTGATCGAGTTTGAACCATAAGACGAAGATCAATTTTCAAGAATGTAAGAGATGAACCTCTAATCCTTTAGATCGGTCTAAACCTTAGGTTCAAAGAAGCGAAGAACTAGGATAATTGAAGGACCAAAGCGATGATGAGGATGAGATAAACGAAAGATGAGTGATACGGATGAATGGAAATCTTAAAGAAACTTTGAAGGAAATGCTAAAATTTTTAGGACTTTGATTGATCATGATTGGATTGATAGTTTGACTAAATGTGTTAAGTCAAACAAAATGTGATAAATGCACTTGTAAAACCGTACAAAGTTGTGTTATCCTAGAGTGAACTTGTACATAAGAGAACGGTTTGACTAAGTGTGTTAAGTCAAACAGGGTGATGATTTGATAATTTGACTAAGTGTGTTAAGCCAAACAATGATGAACTCGTAAACCCTAGGAAGTTGTGTTATCCTAGAGAAAACTCATGTACAAGATGATGGTTTGACTAGGTGTGTTAAGTCAAACAAAGTGGTTTTGATTTCGCCTAAAAGTTTAGCATAAAAGATGTTTACAAAGTTTCCAAGAGTTGTTGGTGAGGTGATTTTTGACTGATTTTGATGGTTGAAAGATGGATGAAAGTGATTGAATTTGATTATAGACTTGACCTAAATAACACTTCTTCTTACAAGATCTCGGTGTTGAAGAAAATGCTATTTTTCCTATAGGAGGAAAGCAAACCTTTCAAAAAGCTAAAGATTATGTTGATAGTAAAACTCATACAACTCAGGATCTCAAGACGCTCCTCATGAGCTTTCAGACTAAGCTTCTTGAACTTTGGTTTTGGGATTTTGACCTTGCGGGAAATCATTTTAGAAAACACATGTGTAATCCAATTTGTCTTTTATCTTGTCTTAGTGAATTCCTTTTACCAAAAGCACTTGATTGATTATGTTTTTAAACTGAATGTCTAATGTCCTACTTTCTTCTTCATCCCACAAGGTCCATTATGTGGAAATCAAGGAAATTAGGGCAAAAGTCTCCTATGTTTATCCTTAGTGAAAACAAATGATGATAGAATCCAAACACTTAGAAACCTCTAAGGATATGGTCCCTAGGGCAAGCAAGAGTACTTGAATTTGTCAAGGATATTTGTTTCCTCCAAGGTGTTTGAAATTTGAGGCTCTTGTGAATGTTTGTTTTTTAATCATTTTGAGAACCAAGCAATGTATTATTTTCTTCAATCACTTTTACACTCCTAGGATGATGAGGCAATATCTTGTTGGGTTCCCAATTGGATAAATCCAGCTGCGCATATCTTGTGTGAATGGCTAAATGCTTGACCACATTGACTCCCCTCCACGACACTCACTTATTCAGGTTAGCCAAGCATTATTACCCATGAATCTCCCATGGCATACTTTCCATTTCCATAACAAGACCGCATGTATAACGTGGGGCGGCTTCAAAGGACATAACCTTTTGCACCAACAAGATAGAAAATGTTTTGGCATTTTTCTAAGCAAGGGGTTCTAATTCAAGCATTCCGTTCGTGGGGGATTATCCAACATCGGCGAGAGTCCATTATTATCCATCTCGTCGGAATAATCCTCGTGATTCTTGAACTTTCCTCAAGAATCCACACTTATATAACGGTTGGAAGTCACTTGGCTTTAGCGTGTTCCCGGTTGGGTCATTCCCTTGGGTGATTACTTTTTCCCACAAGGCAGACCCTCTAAGATAAACAATAGCGAGCAAACATTATTCGTAGTTCGATCAACTTTTGTTTACAAACAAAAGGAGAACACTCGCAATAAGTTTTATTCACTCGCATGTTTTATTCAATTTTAAAATGCCCAAGTTGAAATGTGGAGGCAATCTTTTTAACAACCTAATATCACCAAAATGTTTTTGATTCTCAAGATCGCAATGAAGCATGAGAGAAGCGCATACACATTTTAAATGATATTAGTTTGTAAAAAAGATTACAAAACATGGAAAACATTTATTCATTTTAAACCTCAAAGCAATGATGACTTCTTTTTAAGAACCAAATGAAGTGTGAGTTTGCCTTGTTCAATTTTAGACCCAAATTGAAATCTAGTATACATCTAAGGTTCAATTTTAACTAAAAGGAATAAATCAAAACGGTTAATTTTAAGCCCCAAAATAAATGTGAAATGGTTTGGAATTTAAATAAAAATCTAGCTCAACAAGCATTAAAAAATGCTTTTGTGATTTTCTCCGATCTTGTTTTGTCTTGGCTCGACTCCAATGTTCAACCTTCAAAAGAAAATATAAAGTTAATAAAATATTTCATAAAAATATCTCATGTATTAATGCCCTAATCATAAAAAATTACCATTTAAAAAAAAAAAATTTAACCCCCTTATGAATGCCAAAATTTCCTTCCTCACTGTTTATTTCTTGAATTAAATCCTCTGTTGTTTTACCACAGGCTGCGGTATCGCGGTTGGCAGCTTGCATAGATAGTCATGGCAGGTTCACCGCGGTACTGCAGGTTGTTGGAATAGTCTGTGCGAGGATGCGATGGTGGTCAAGACAGGCAATGAAGCAAGTTTATCATGCTACTGCGGGGTATTAGGTGGCAGACCGTGGTGACGTGGGGAGGACAATGAACGGTTACCACGCTACTGCGAAGGGTGAGGTGATAGACCATGGTAAGGCAATGAAGACAGTGGCGGCTAACCGCGATATCGTGACGATTAGCAGGTAGACCGCGGTAAGGCAGTGAAAATAGTGGTGGCTAACTGTGATACCGCGACGGTTAGTAGGTAGACCGCAGTAAGGCAGTGAGGATGGTGGATGGTTACAGCGCTACCACGGGGGGTGAAACTTAGCTAGTGGTGATGCAGTGAAGACGAGGAGGCGGTTATCGTGCTACCGTTGGGGTTAGCTCAGTGACCACGGTGACAGCGGTGGATAACGAAGATGAACAACGTGCAGTTAACCATGCTACCGTGGACAGGGATAGACTAGGTGGCGGTAACATGGGGGATGAAGATAGCGACAATAAAAGTTGATGATCGCACGGCGAAGCAGTAAAAAGGTGGTGTTAAGGCCCGAAGAACAACCGTCTGACACTGCGGAACCGCGGGTGGACAAATTGATGGGCACAGTGACATGGGTGATGATTGGCTTGGCTGCACAGCAAAATCGTAAGGAAAGCTCGGGAAAAAGCTCACAGCAGGACCTACACAGATTAGGATTTGATTTATATATAAAAGAAAAAAATTTAGGATGCGTTAAACAGTAAGGAATGTTAAAGGGAAAATCAAAGACACGTATTCTATGAAAATATTTTAACCATAAATAACAGTGACACTATTGTTTAAAAGAACAGTTAACACATCTATGCGAAAGAAATTTCCTACAATAGAGATGCTTAGTAAGACTATAAAAACTAATTTAGAAGCGAAGCCCTCCTTCTAGCGCCATTTTGTGGATGCTAAAATCTGCAAGATAAGGCTCAAACAATTTCATGTTGTTAGCATGAAAGTTAGTTTAAACCAACAAACTTAGACATCCCTATGAAATGTTTAATCATATCTAAATATGCATCTAATGAGTAGAAAACAGGTTAAAAAGAAACATATAAGAAATATAATTAAGCTCCATCTCATAGTGGATTGGTGCTACTATGTTGTGTAGTAAGCAACCCTTTCCCAATCCTTGAACCAACTATATGATGTTATGAACAAGATTAATTCTCAAATGAAGAGAACAACCTTGCTTGAAATCTATGAAGTGAAGGTGAATTTGAGCATGTTAAGCTTACTCAAAGTTGTGTGAAATGAGCAAAATTAGTTCTCAATTCGAGAGAGTAACTTTGCATGAAGATTGTGGATGATAAGTGAGGAGAGGAGTCTCCAATTTATAGATTTCCAAAATGGAAGAGAGAATGAAATAGAGCAATGTGGGATCATTCAACATCCAATGGCCAAGTGTTACTTATCAAGATGTGAATGGTTGAGGAATGAGCACATTTTGGTCAATGTGCATGATAAATGCCATTAGGTGGAATTTCAAATTTGAGAAATGACATGTGAGAGGGAAATATGAATGAAATAAATGCCACTTGGCTCAATGCACAAGGACATGTAAGAGGAGTGAATGCCTTGTTGGATGTACAAGTCTACTTGGACTTTTTGAATTCAAACAAAAGAATATTCCCTTTTGATGCTTTGTGAGGGAAAATAGATGAATTAATAAATCAAAGTAATTGATTTATTGTGCCACTTGCATTCTCTAGAGGATTTTAAGGAGAGGGATTAAGTTAATTAAGAATTTGATTAACTTAAAGAAGAATTAGATGATGTGACAATTTAGACTTAGCTTTATGAATTAATTTTAAGTCAAGAATTGAGAAGAAATGATTTATTAAATAAATGATTTGATTTATTTAATCAACAAGGAACATGTTAGATTAAATCAAATAAGGTTTAATTTATTTAATTTAATAAAAGGACTTTAGAGATTTAATCAAAAATGAATTATTTAATTAAACAGGGATGTAAGGTTAATTAAATTAAATTGATTTAATTTAATCACTGACAGAGGAAGACTTGATTCAATAAATAGTGATTTATTAAATTAAGAGATAGAATGTGATGAGATTCTGAGAATATGATTTAAGAGGAAATGTTTGTTAATAAGCGTGTCCAACTGACATTGTACATTTTCCATGTCTACACTACCTCAATGATGTTGTCATCTATCATTCAAAAGTGTTTGAAAATGCATGAAACAAAGGAATATGTGCATTTGGTTGCAAACAAGATGAAGAAGCTAGATGAAAAGGTAAGGAACTTCACATAGCTTAGTTTTTCAAAGGATTTTGACACAAATGATCGATTTATTGTAAAGAATGATTTCAAAAAGAAGATGGAGGGTGCAAGGTAGATTGATTTGGACCAGTTTCCTTAGAACCCATATGTGGTGAACTATTTGGGTTCCATCAAACCACTAATAACCTTGAATGCAAAATTGACTAAATAATTCAAGACAAGTTCCAATTTCAATCATTAATTGTTAACAAATCTTCAAGTAAAACAACACCAATTAGAACAAATGACAATTCCACCACTTGAATAGTGGAAATTGCTAGAAAAGGTGATACAGTGATTTGATATTTGATAATATGTGTTTCCAAGTTCCAACTCAGCTCTGTGTAGAGTTTTCTTTGAGTAGTATTTTGCATTTCCAATGCCTCTATTTATTCCTTCATGTGAAAAACAATTATAAAAAACTCAAATTCAGTAATGTGTGACTGATGTTCAATTATCTGTATTATTTATTTTATCATTTGAAGAAAAAGTATGGTTTCAACTAGTAGATACGCATTAAACGATTGTTTTTGTTCATTGTTGTATGTGCTACTATTGTTAATATGTTATTAAGCATTGAGTTGAGTGATGAACTACTAGTGGAACCCTCAGAATTTCTTATTCCACTAATCTAATATGCCTTAATTTGGTGGATTTTGGTCTAAATTACAAAGATAGGATTCAGGGTTTTATGTTAGGGGTGGGTTTTTACTTACTATATTTTCCCCTTGTCTAAACCCTTATCTTTTAGTCTAATCCTCCATTGACCTATTATGGCCAGTTCCAAGTCATCTCAATTATATCTTATGCCTTCGGGTTCATTTTGTTACTAGCCCCTTGTGGTTAGAGTTCCCCATTTGCCCATCATACATATTTCCTTCATTACTTTGGTCTGGGGATTCAATTATTTTATTAGGTTGATAATTCAGCCTTATTTGGCCTTTACATCCTTTGTGTAAAATGTTCTTAAGTTTTTAAGCCCTAGTCCTACGGTCTTCCTAGGAAGTACCTCTTTTAAAGAAAACTTTATGCACGTGCATATTTTTGTCGCTTAAGTTCTTGTACCACTCATCGCCAAAATCCTTTAACCCATCGGGTTCATTACCACAATGAGTGATAACCCTTGATTTTCTCTTGTATCACGTATCATAAAAGGTGTTTGGTCTCCATGTCTCATTTCCATGATGAGTGATATGCTTGTTTCCTTTCATATCGCTTATCACTAAAGATCTTTAATTCTTTGGTTCCACTTCAACGAAGCGTGATGAATGCGAGTTTCTCCTTTATATCACGCCATCGTAGAAAAGCTTTGTTGTTTATTTCAATTACTGCAATGAGAGATATGAAGGTAAGGAATGGTGGGTTTTGATCTTGCCATGTGTCCACATTTGGTACTATCGCTTGTTTCGCCCATTGTTGAAAGCATTCTCATTTCCAAATCAACTACGACAATAAGCGATGGACTAAGGCTATATCTTTATATCGTTGGGTTTCTCTCTTTGCTAAAGTGAAAGTGTATCTTTGTAACACTTCGGTGAAAAGTGATGGAGAATATAATGAGGAATATTCCTTCCATCAAAGGTGTTATCACTCATTGTTGAAGTATGGACTTAACTTCAAAGCAATACTATGATGAACGATGGGGTTCTAAAGGGTTAATGAACATGTGGGTGGCTACATGGAAACTCACTAGGGTATCATGATTATTTTAAAACACACTTGGGAAAGCATAAAGTGATGGTCGAGGAGAACCGTAGATCATGTTTTAAATAAAGAAGATCAACGGTTGGAGTTTAAACTTGCATGAATACTTGTTAGTTCACTCGCATGAGCTATCTATCAGACATTAATGTAGAAGACGCTCTAATTCCGAGTCATAAAGAGGTTTATTGATCACTTTTTTCCATAATTGCAATCCTTAAGAGCTGAAGAACTAGTTAAGTGAAGAGAAGAAGACAGAGCTCCAGGAAAAGAAAAATTTGAAGAACAAGCTATTAATTTTATCGGGTAAGTTTAATTTTGCACCTCTGTGAGTAATTTTTAGCACTAGGTAATTGAGAAAGTGAGTAGATAGCTAGGGTTTTATATTTAGGTTTATTGCTCTCTAGTTAGTAATGGAATTGCAATCATTATACATAGGATTTGGGGGTAAAGGAGTGAAGTTTGCTTGAAATTGAGTCTGACCCTATGAATTCAAAGAATAGAATTACTATTCATAGTTATCTTGGAACCCTAGTTTTATTGAGTTGTAAAAATGAGTGAGCCCAGTGAATCCTCTGCCAAACCAAAGAGGAAACCTACCCAGAAAAGGTTCAAGAGACCTAAGCCTCAAGATGATAAGCCTAAACCTGAAAACCCTCCAAAGAAGAGAGTTGTTAAGAAGGATTACGCTCATTTCATGGAGGAGGCCCCTAAGGACACAACAGAAAAGGTTAAGATAGTTGGGAAGAGAAAGACTAGTGAGGGTGCATTGACAACTCATTTTCAATATTTAACTGCTGGAATTGGTGATATGGTATTGCCACAAAATGGTTGGGATTTATTCCTGTATACTTTCAAAAGAAGGACTGCTAGTCACCCCACCTATCATTTGTAGACTTGTGACATTGGAAAATTGGTATGCCCCAATGTGTTTGTGGAGGTGGACCTGATGCTTGAATTGGCTAGGTGCTATGATCCACATGATAGGACAATCAAAAATTTTCTAGATTTTCTTCCTATGTTTGAAATTTTAAGGAGTCAAATAGTGGAAATTTTTAACTTGAATCCATCTGCTTCTGAATCCATTAAGTTTCGTGCACTATATAATGAATATGAGAAAAATATGTTTGGATATAGAAATAATGTTTTGCCAAGGCACAAGAGACATGACCTAAAGAAGAATGGTGTGCCTTTCGGACCTTTGGAGCTAGAACCATTTGATTGTGATGATTTTGAGAACTATTTCAAAAATACAGAGTGTGCATTGTGTCAAGTCTAGCACAAGAATTTTGACATAAAAATGGATTTTTTTTTATGGTTTTAGCAATTGATATTCAAAATAAGTATCAAAATAGGGTTTGGGATTATGCTTCCTATATTGTTGAACACTTGAATAAGGATTTGATTAATTTGAAAGATGCAACCCCTCCATTGTCATGCAAACATTATTCTTTGTTTATGCATATGATGTTGTGGAAAGGTAGAAAGGTGTTTAGAAAATTCATGAAATTGAGAGAAAGGGATAACATGGGTAATGAGTTGCCTATGCAAATGTGGACCCATATTTGTGATGTGCACTATCTTGAATCTGGGTATGTTATGTTTTGCAATGTTTCCAAGTTTTTGGTGCTGGAGCAGTTGGGCCTAAATCCCATTTATAAAATTTTAAAAGGTGTGAAAGAAATATTAAAGCCTCTAGGGTATGAGGAGGGAACTACACAAAAACTCAATTGGGGGTATTGGTACCTCCATTTTGACTATATTGCAATGAAAATTTATTGATCCTCGGTGCCACCCCACAAGTTGTCAATATATATTTTAGACCAACAAGCTCGATGCCATGGATAAGGCACATTTTATAAAATCAAGGAAGGCATCCCTTGTAAACCCTAACTATGGTTTTGCCTATTTCACTTGCAAGTTTCAAAGGAAGGCATTGAGAGGTTTGGCTCTCTATTAAACAATCTTAGAATGAAACAAGATATTATAAGGTTTTGTGACCCTGAATGGATTATTATTGCTGAGAGAAGAGCCAGAGGATTATCAGGGAGACATCATCAATTCCTTTATCAAGAGGATGTGATCAGAAACCTATCTTTCAATGAGGAAGTTGCAAAAAGAAAAATTACATGGAAGAAAATTTGTGCAATTGAGAAGACGATGTTAAAAGAAAATTATTTGTACGTTAGTCCTTAATTTGAGGTAGAGGATAATTTTTTGCAAACAAAATTGATGCTTGGAGATTTTGAAGACAAAATTTTCCTTGAAAAGGCTAAGCAAGCCAAAATAAGGGCCAAAGTGGCTAGACAAAATCATGATGCACAAATAAGGAGCCAGTTGGATCAATCTTCTGCTGAAGGCATTGAAGTGTAAGCTAAGGAGACAGGAAAATAGCCTGCATTCACCCCATCGGTGACTTATTATGAAACAGAACAAGGAGGTGAAGGATATGCACCTGAGGGATCTGTAGAATACATCCTAGTGGAGGAGGAAGTGGATCAGAGATTCCCATCTCCTATTATAGAAGATGCTTTGAATATTGATGTTCCTCATAGAATTGTAAAATGGGAGTATAATGAAGCCAAGGATGACGATGTTAGGGTAAATTCTTGTGATGATTTCATGTGTGATGATTATTTTGTTCAAAAAAAAGAATTCAGATATTTTGTTATCCATTTGAAAGGCTCTGATATAAAAAAGAGAATAGAAGAGGCAAAAGGAAAGGTTGACCCTTCTTTGCAAGATGAAGCTGAAAAGGAGGAGGAAGGAAAAATAATGCAGGAAATTGCTGCTATGTCACCATAGGATGTAGGAGCCCTAGTCAAAGGATGTGGGATTCTACAGCTACTTGGATGGGAACTATCATCAACCATTGCATTAGATGCGATCAGGAAAGATCCATATGCCTCCATCTCTAAGGATATTTTTTATAGAAATTTTTTTGACTCATGATTTGGTCCTAAGTTACATGCACTTGTTATTTGGTCTATGACACAAAATACTAGGAAGCCTAAAGTGATAAAGTCTGCGGAGAAAGAGATTGGAGTTTTGGTTGTTAAAAGGACTATTGAAATGAAAACTATTGTAGCTACACAATTTACAATGCATGTTGCCATGTTGAGTGTAGACAGAACCCAAATCACAAAAGCTAATTATAAAAAATTGTTGCATAAGTACAATAAACTGGTGGATGAGAAAAATAAGGTACTTGCCACTGCTGCTAGTACATCTAGGGGTTTTCCCTCTCCAACAATTTTGTGCTTCAGATTTGTCATCACAGGATAGAGAAACTTTGGCACTAAGAATTCAAAGTCTAAAACAAGAAGTGCAGACTAAGAAAGAAAACATAAAGAGAGCCAAAGAGGAGACAATCGAGGTAGCTAATGAAATTTTTGACGATGTGTTGAATCATAGAGTGACAAAGTTGGTGAATAAAGCTGACACTATGTGGGATTTTTACAAGAACATCCATGAGGCCAATATAAAATATTTGCAGGTTCAGAAAAAATTCCAAACTGAGTGAAATAAGTGGAGTGCTAGGGAAGGAACATTGAAAGAAATAATACCTCAGATGTAGGAAGACTTTGATGCTCCCACAATATAATTATAAAATGATGCCTCAGATGTAGAAATAAATTATCATGAAGTGCAATGATTCACAATTTCATGAAATGCAATATAAAATATCATCAACTACAGTTTGGAAAATGATTCATGAAGTGCAGTATAAATATCTAAAAGTTGCTAATTCACTTCTATTTCCCAAATGGAGTCATGGTCCTGAAACTGATGTTCAACTTGAGATAAAGTAAAAGAGTCATCTTGATTCTAAGTTTGGTCTTCATTTTCTCTCGCCTGCATCTCAAATTCAACATTCATTGTGTCACTATCATTTGTCCCACTACCACTGCCAGTGCCACTAGTACAAGCATTTGGAATCGGAGCATTGCACAACCCTCTTCTTTTGCATATGGGACTCTAGATTGTGAGTGCCCTTTCAAAAGGAAATTTTTTGACATTATTCGTAGCTCCTTTCATCCTCAAGCAATTTTCCAAATTCTTGTCTAGTTTGTTTCTTAATTTTGATTTCAAAAATGCCAATTAACTGAAAACTCTCTCATCCTCCACCGACCCTAATATCATTTTTTTACATAAATCAACAAGTTTGAAATATTATGATATTGTACCACGCAATATTTCACTTTGACCTAATTTTGTCCAAAACTTTGTTATTGATCCTTGTTAAAAGAATTTCTCCATGCCCATGGAATCAAACTAGTCCATCATACATCTTGCAAAATTCTTACATTATTGTCTAAGATTATCATTTATAATTCCTTTTATTATTTTCTCATTGTATGTTACACTTTTCAAAAAGTGTTCCATCAAGATATTTACTTCATCATAAAAATATCTTGGGCTATCTTAGTTTTCCCAAAATTGAGGATACACAATACCCATGGCTTCAAGTATTTCATTTCAAAGGAATCTATCATAAATCTTTGTGGAAAGACATTTTGCAATTTCCTTCAAATTATCACTAACAGATTTAACAGTGTCGTTAAAATCTTCCTTTCTAACAGGTACTTCTCTGATAGAGCGCCTGGTTGTCTTATAATGGTTCACTGCTATCTCAAATCCATGTACACAAATACATAAGTGTCTGCTTGCATTAAACTGTAAATAATTATCAGGCCTATTCAAATCAATAATTTTTTTCCAGATGAAATAATTTGGGCTTTCTTTTGTTAGATCTAGATATAGATGATCAAGGGCCATGCATGTATATCTATGTAGTTTGGCATATTCATAAATATACATAGTTCCGTCTTGGGCTTTCTTCACACGATTTTTCATTTCATCAAGCATGGGGAGAAGACTAGCTAAAGTCAAGAGTGTCTCTATATCACTTAACCTATGTAAGAGGTCAGGAGCTTTGTCTACTATGTTGTGATGCTCATACATTACTCCAATCAAGGATTGATATTCTAAAAGAAATCATTGCACTGGTCCATGTAGGGAGATCCATATGGTATCAACATCCTTGAGAAGCTTGTTTCCTATTGTTATTCCCTTAGCAAAATTTTTATTTTTTTTAAAATGTTTGAGACTTCGGTAGAAGTATGCGTAGAGCTCATAGACTAGATTTTCAACTTTTGATATTGTAGGAAACTTGCTTACAATTCTAAATGCTAAATTCATTATGTGGTCCATGTAGTGAATGCCAAGTATGTACGATGCACAAGTAGTTTGTAACTTTGTGCAAACACCACTCCTGTGACCTTGCATCACTGCAGCTCCATCAGCTCCTACACACACCAACTTTTTGGAAATTGTCAAGTCATCCATACCTGCAATTTCATTCAAATATTTCTTGACTAGTTCAAATAGATTTTGCAATGTTGAATTGTCCTTCATTTTATGAACATAGAGAATATGGGCTTGGCGGACATGTTGTTTTACAGTATACACATGCATACAAACCCAAGAAGTATTATCTACCATAGTAACTTCATCTAAAGATAATGCAATGAAGTTTGACTCTTTTACTTTCTCCTTTAAATCTTGCTTTTCGATTGCAGCAAGACAATTTTTTGATTCCCATCCAGCGTTTACTAACCAATGTGAGCCAGGAAAGTGAGGAACACTCCAAAATTATAATAAATCAAAATATTTTGGGTAGTTTTTCATAGGACACCCTATGGACAAAATATGAAAATAACACTCATTTGAATAGTTTTTGACAGATGTTCTCCTTCCATTGATTTTCTAAATTGATCCTCAATTTTACCTCGATAGGCAATAAGCTTTGACATTCTTTGCTTATGCTCTTCATATTTCGCAACATACTTAACATGAAGAAATTCTTCCTTTGATTTCCATCATACGACTAATTATTCATTTTTGTCTATGATTTTCTTTCATAAACTTTACCGATATTCTTTTCTATAGTGTCAAGATTTAGCTATAACTTCTTGTCTCTTTTACATTTCCAACTACAAATCGTGCACATACATTCTGTTGTAGTTTCATCTTTGTTTTCTTTCCCCACTGGTACAATGAATGGGTACTTTGACAACCAACCAAGTTGAAAATTCCTTGTCATTTCCCACTCGTGCCCCACTTTTGATTTACCTTTTCTTTTCTTGCTACCATCATCATCCAAGTCAATTATCTCATTATGGCTAACCAAGGTATCCCTTGGAACATCTTTTGCGGTATTTCCATCTTCATTTGACTCATTTAACTCGATGAAAATCTCACCTTGACCTTCCTATGGCAATGAGGTATTGTGAATAGATTCTTCATTAATATTTGGTGGAAGAGTTGATGATGTAGCTCCATCTTGATTTGATGGATCAGAAGCATTGCCAATTCCAAAGTAAGATTGTATGGTACCTCTACATTTTGGGCATTTTGATGGCCTCCTAGTCCCTTCACCACCCTAAGGAGTCTTACCCTTGTTGCACTTGCTACTTGACATATTGATCTCTCACTTCAGTAAAAGCTGGAAAAAAATGTCTTCTTGTTTAAGGAGGACAGATAATATAGATCCCATTCCCTAATCAATATCATCTTTAGGATTGAAGCAAGAATGGAAAAGAGATAAATAAATCTTATAACACTATGAATAAATGATCACTCACCTTTAAGTTTATGTTTTCACTGACTTGTTATTCGTTAATGCAGGAATACCTATGTTGTAAGTTTGTAACTTGCCTACAATCAACTTCAAGGTTCCAACTTGTCCAATTTCCAAATTGAGAGCTCACAATTTCATAATTGAACAAAATGTATAAGAATAAATGACAGTTTCGATTGTATTTATATCAATCCATATTTGTCAAATTTTGTGGGATTTTTAAATGGTATATTAAAAATTTGGTGAATTCCACGTGATTATACAATGATATGTTGTAATTTTCAATGCGATTATGGCCCTATGATTAGCATGAAGGTGTCATGACAATTGGCAAAATGTGTCCCCAAATGTAATTATTTTCTAATGTTATTGGTGAAATGGGTCCTCATAAGCAACTATTTGTAAATTTTAATTGGTGAAATGGGTCCTCATAATCAACTATTTGTATTATTTTTTTGGTGAAATGGGTCCTAATACACAATGTTGTTTGTAATAGTATTGGCGAATATGTATGTGATTTATTACATGCTTTCGAGATTCCAGGCAAAAATATTAATTTGTTCGTTTGAAATGTGTAGTTTGTTATAGAGAAATTATTTCTTGAATATACCTCATAAAAAAATTGAAAGTGAATGGACGTGCATTGGACTGATAACTCATAAAATCCAGGCGATTTGGCCACCCTATTCGATGCAATTAATTTTCCAATTTTGACTTGGCCAATATCTAATATTCGCCAATTGGAAAAGATTCACCACTAAAGTTTTCCCTATTAATCATGGAGTATCATGTAATCACCATAAGAAAGGATCATATTAGTAAAAAAATTAATTAAAAAAATATTAATCATTAGAATCATATGGATAAACATATGTGTTATTTTTTATTAATCAAAAAATGGTTTTTGAAGGGCCCTTGAAACCCTAGTGCATTAAAACATATAACAACAAATGCTCAACTAGAGAAAAACAAGACATTAAAAAAGTGAACCCCCAGAAAAAATAAGACAACACCAAAAAAAAAATATACATAGAGAAAAACACTTAGAGGTGCTTCATGGTATTAGCTGCTTCAAGATCTTGTACATAAAAGTCTTATTGGAGCTTATTGAACTCTATGAGATTATTTTTTATAGCCTCAAATGAATTATTTTTTCTCACCCTTGCCCTTGTGCTAGGTCCAATAAAAATATCCATTTCCTACTTGATTTTCCCCTCTTGGAGATCTTTCAACTTCTCAATTAAAATATTGATCCTCGTAGCATTGTTCCTTATGGTACATTGATTCACCTAAACAATTTTCTCCAAATTCTTATTTATAAATTTTAATTTTCTCTATAAGGAGGTAAGTCTTTCATTTGTTTCCTTCTTCTTTTTTTCCATATTCTTTACATTGACCAACTCCTTCTCAAAGTGCCTCATTTTACGGATGGCATCCCATCCTTGGAGGATGGACTCATCCTATTTTTCGGTTACACTGCTCTAGCCATGAATTTTTTTGTACATGTCCAACTTGATGTTCAAGAAGTTAATCTAAATAAAAAACCATTTGATCATTAAATATTGTGAGGATATAACATCCCCCACTATTCTGAAAACATGCACCAATTGCTCCTGGTCGGAAGCCATGAAGATTAACTCTATAAAATCCTCCTCCACATCCAACATAGAGTTAGATATGGTGGGGAAAGGGATCCTGGCCTCAGGTTCCACAACTTTAGCCTTTCTATCTCACCTCAAACTTGGTTAAATGGGTCCCTCTTTAGTTTCCATGCCTAGCTCTTTGTACCCAAAATAATTTTTTTGCTTCATTAAGGCATTTTGATTAAAATGGTCTAAATCTTGTAAAATTGTCGTCAAAAGTTAGTTTTAGGTCAAACCAAGTATGGGATTTTTGTGGGTTTTCTGTCTAGAAGATTTTGGAAAAAAAAAAATTTAAAAAAATTAGGGTTTTGGACCCCTATTTTTAGGAAAATCCCTAAAAAATAGGATCTTCTCAAAATTGATTGAAAATTATTTTGATTGGCTTATTTCACGTCACAGTCACATTGACAAAGTCAGAATCAAGAAAAAGTCAATTTAAGGTTGGCGAGTTGTTTTCACTTTTTCAGGAGAAAAGTTAAGACCTTTGAGGTCGTCAATGGCAGTTGGCCAGTACCAGGTGTCGAAATCTAAGCCTAAAACTCATCACAAAAGATTATGTGGTGAAAGATACAGAAAAAGATGCTTCATGATGGAGGGGATTTTCAAATGTTGAAAATTGTAAAAAATATTCTAAGTCTAGAAACACTACACCTTGTTAAGAGGGAGGTACTTGTGCAATCAACGTGCAAGTCAAATTTGTAGTGTTTGTACACGTAAAAATGGTGAAATCCAATTACATACTCACATCAGCAGCAACAATGCTTCAATGCAGTCAAGTCAGCAAGCAACACGGTGTTCTCGAAGCACAAAATGGTGAAAATCATTTGAAATTCATCAAGTTTGGAGCTAATTGTGCCCCTACAGGCCAGGGGTGCCCTTGAATTTGAGGGCCTTAATCCAATTGCTAATGGTTGCAAAGATGTTCATATTCTCCAAAATTTTGTTAGCTTTCCAACAAGTCATCAAGCGAATCCATCATATTTGTGAAACACCAACAAACAAAGGCAGAAGAAGAAGATGCAGAAGATTCACACATCAAAGATGACAGTCAACAAATAGAATTTGTGCCCCTATAGCCCAGGGGCACCCTTGAATAAAGCATAGCAAATGCCATCTTTTGCAGAAACCATCTCCAACTAATCTCTTCATATTCAACCCAGCTTCGCAATGAATCCTTTTGCCAGTCCATAAGACATACTGAGTGACCATAGTTGTTGATCCAGCGAGCACATAAAACGAAGGGTAAAATGAAAGCCAAAATGATAGATGTACCTCTACAGGCCAGGGGCGCCTAGCCTTTTGGTCAACTAGATGGGTTTTTTGGTAACTGTTGTCTTCACGAGATTTATGAGGAATCAATCTAGCTTCATAATGAATTCATCCATTAGCTTTTGAGGATTTATCAAACACTCGTGATGGAGGTTCAAGTGCAAAATGTTCGAGGTGAAAAGAAAGTGGAAATTTGGCTAAGTATGGAAAAATGCACCCTTCTTGAGAAAGGTGCCCTTCTACTAGAGGCCTCAAATGTAAATTTCTGGCTTGATGACTCCCATGTACATCTCTTCCAAGTTGTTCAATCTCCGCAATGAGACCATCACCATGAACAATAGAGAAATCCAGCTCCTAACTACTAAGGTCAAACTGGAGCATTTGGTTGAAAGATACAAGTTGCAAAATAAGTCTCAAAATCTCAATTACGTCCCTATAGGCCAAGGGCACCCTTGCATTTGAGGTTCTTAATCCAACTTTCAAATGTTGCATATGCAATCATCCTTTATGAAATTATTTTAGCTTCGTGATGGATTTAGTATCCAATCGATGAGAGTCGCCAGTCACTAGTAGTTGCAAATTGAATGCACAGAGGGTCAAAATCCAAAAATGGCCAAGTTTTGTGAAACATGCACCCTTTTGGAAAAAGGTGCCCTAGAATTCAAGGCACCGAATGAAGTTTGTAGCTTTTGTTCCTCCCAACAAAATCTTTTCAGACTTGATCCAACTACATGATGAATTTGTCAACTCGGCTTCAGGATTAATCGGGCATCTGGAATTCAAGGTTAAACAAAGGCTTTGGTGACAAAATTTCAAGAAAATTTTCTAAGTCCAAGGATAATGGCACCTAAAGTCAAATTTTGACTTTTTGAATTGAATTGTTGTGGATGCCCTATAATGGAGGGATTTTTGAACTAAATTAAAATAATAATAAAACTTCAGTTTCACTTTCAAGTCACCCCTCAAAATACTCGATTTTGCTTGCATGAGGCATGTTTAATTTTTGCATTTTGGGTGGTGCCCATTTTAGGGTTTTATCTTCATCTAGTTAACTAAATTGAGGTCCAATAAGATTATTGTATCCTAAATATAGGGTTTTACATGATGGGTGATGCCTTAATTCATGAAATTTATTTATTAAAGCATTTGGGCACCTATTTTCTTCATCACAGGTTGGAGGCAAACACATATTTCCTCATGCAAGCAAGATTTGGAGGTGCTACAAGAAGGATTTTTTAGTGTTCTTCATAGTTACCGGTTCGGATTTCTCAGCAAGATAGTTTTGCACGCTTCATTTTTCCACCAAATTCTTGGTAGATTTCATTAGATTCAGACAAGGAGGCAAATGTCTTGAAGATTGATAGACACGGAATATAACTTATATCTTCTCTCTCATATTTCTTCTATCCTTGTCTTAGGTTTTCTCTTGCATGCACAAGTAAACGACATATTTTTTAGAACCTAGTCATCTAGGCTCACTTAGCACAGTGTTGGCAACAAAACCCACGTGCCATATTTTTTCGAGAAAATTGCCTCGCTGCTCCCTAAAATTAGGGTTTATGAAAAAAGTCAAAATTTCAAAAAATGGAGTCGCTTGCGCCAACAAAACCCATATGTCAGATTTTTTTGAGAAAAATAACACTCATGCCCTTTACATCTTCTACACTGAAAATCCATCGCATGCCTAAGTAAAAGTCAGTTTTTTCAATTTCCGATGATCTAGTTCGGCTTAGAAATACATTCTGTACAAAACCCACATGTCAAAATTTTCCTGTAAAAATTGCCCCCTGATTAGCCTCACCAAAAGCTATTTTTAGCCTCACCAAAAAATTTACCAGAATATATTCGTGTTTATAGTCAAAAATCTAGTTTTTTAGAATTTAGTTCACTCAGACTGAATTCAAGACCAAATCGGTCTTGATTCATGATTTCATAGGAAAATTTGACACTGATTTACATCAAGCACATCCTAAGGGTTGATTCAAACAATTTGACAAGAGTAGTCACTCAAAGTCCACATCATTTCATACCTCGTATAGTTGATTTCCTTCTGAGGCTAATTTAGAGGGTTGATACTGGTGGAATTTTGTGTGTGCAACGAGTTCATGTGCATTTATCACAACCAGAGTGTTCGCAGTCAAACTTCGTGGTTTCGTCATGCAACACTCTTCCATTGAGAAAAATGTGAAAAGCATCAAAAGAGTCAAAAATATCAAAAGCATAAAGTTGCAAAAGAAATCGAGGCCATCACTATAATTGCAGAGCCGCCAGAGTTACCAATCAATGAACTGCCAGTTGAAGTGTGTAGATTTTTTCAGGATTGCTCAAGTTGCTGACAAGCAGTGAATCATAGATGGTGAAGATATTTTGTGAAGACATTGAGTACTTCAAAGGAGTATCAACTCCACAGATGGAGATGCAGTTAACAACTTCTTGGAGGAGTTGATTTCTCAAAGACATAGCCAGTGAACTACTTGTCAAGATGTCCCACCTTTTCTAGATAGACATTAGACACAATAGTTAACTTGATGCCTCTTTCCAATTTGAATCGTTGTCCCACATATCATTGCATGTCTATTTTGGAGTCACCTATGTACATATGGAGTTCTCATTTAGTTATATTTTAGTTAACTAATGTTGGTTATCAGTTGACTCTCATATCAATAAGGACTTGTGTGTTGCATAGTCCAATTAGTTTAGTTTAGAATTAGTTAACTGGGGTAGTTTTTCTAGTTAATTGTTAAATTGCATACATTCAGACTTAAGAATAAATCTTGCATGCTTGCAAGACTGAATATTAACTCAAGGAGATTTTAGGATTCCCTACTCCTTGAGTTTCTATAAATAAGAGCATCCTTGCTCATTTGTATTTGAACTTTTGTTGTGATGAAAAATTGTTGTGCCCACCTTGTCGTGCAATTTTTCTATTTTGTATTGGTTCACTTTGTTAATATAAAGTTGGTTTGATCGTTTATTGTGTGTTAGTTTCTTCATATAATTTGTTGTCCTAGATTTATTTGTTTCTAATAATCTTTCTTTCATATCTACACCTCGGATAGGTATCCTACCTCCTTGGGAATTTAGAAATAGAGATTATCATTTGATGTTGTTTTTAATAATCTTTCTTTCATATCTACACCTCAGATAGGTGTTCCACCTCCTTGGGAGTTTAGAAATAAAGATTGTTATTTAGTGTTGTTTTCAATAATCTACTTTCAGCCTACACCTCGAATAGGTGTTCTACCTCCTTGGGAATCCTGAGAACTAGCTTGTCGTTTGATGTCGTTTCCAATAACCTTCATTTCAGCCTACAACTCGGATAGGTGTTCCACCTCCTTGGGAATCCTGAGATAGAGTTTATCATCAACCATTCCCACTTGCTCCTAATTCCTCTTGCTCTATTTTTCTAGAGGAAATAGGATAGTTTTAGCGTTTGCCTATTTGTAGTTAAGATCTGCATAAACCAAAGAAAACCTTAGCTGCAATGTTCTTGGTTTTTTAACCTTGTGCCTCTACTAGCCGAGTCAAAAAGAGGAATTTAGAATGCTTTACTTTTTATGCATATTAAAAAAAGAGGGAGCTTCCCCTCCTAATTTCAAGAGTAGTTAATTTTGTGCATAGTTTTCCATTTCCAATACGCACTCTAGAGATGCGAATTGTAACACCAACAGTTTTCTAGCACCCACCGTGGGGCACGAGGCATAAAAATTCATAGAAAAAGCTCAACACTTTTATGACGCAAGAATGACACTCTAGCATCTGATTGCATGATCCACATAGAAGCAATGGATGATAACAATGATAATGCTAGCAATTCTGATAGAAATCAGCAACATCCACCCCCATTACCTTGGGGTAATAACATTGGACCTTTGGCTTTTCAAGTAAATCATGAGTTACCTACAGGGTCAAGGAAGCGCTTTCCTCAGTTTCACGGTGATGGAACTCAACACTTGGAGGAACATTTTTCTGCATTCACAACAGTTTGCATCATCTTGCACATAGCACATGGAGACATCACAATGTGTCTCTTTGTCGAGACTCTTGAGGGAAATGCTTCCAACTGGTTCACTCACTTGGTACCAGGCAATATCGCAAGTTGGGAAACTATGAGCGAGAAACTTTTGGCTAGATTGAAGCCCATTGAAGACATTTACCTGTTGTTTACCCAAGTTACAAATTTAAAGATGGAGCACAATGAACACATGAGGGAGTTTGTGGCAAGATTTAATCATCTTGTTACAAGACTTTTTTCTACATTCAATCCATCACCAAATATTTTGAAGAGTTGTTTCATTAATTCTCTTCCATCAGAGATAGCCTTCTTCCTCAAGATGGAAAAAGAAACAAAGTTGAAGAGTGTGCAAGAACACGCCATCAAGTTGGAGGATAATATGATCACTTCCAGCTTGATGAAAATAGATTCTATCAGATCTCTTACTCAAAAATCGTACCAGCCAAAAAGAGACAATTTTCATCCACAATTGCCAACATCTCCATTAAGACCAATGATTGAAGCTGCACACAGTGCAGTATTTTTCTATTTCCATGACACTAATGTACATACCGAATCCACATGTCCTAAGAATCTGAGAATGATCCAAATCATGGGATACATTGAAGTTGCTCCCAGTTCTATTTTTGTACCAACACCAAGTTTAAACGTTTTCTCACCACAAATGGACAACTTTGATGGTGACTTCGCATTAGGATACTTTGATAAATAACCTGTCAAGCAAGAACAAGAAGAAGAATACCATAAATATGCTCCTGCGATGAATCATGAAAATGTTTCAATGCCTGTTTTCACACGTGATCAACATTTCAAAGCACAAAAAAAAATAAAAAAATATGGAAATCAAATGAAAAAGGAAAAGAATTTCCTTCCACTTCCAATCCTAGATCTTCATAGGAGAATGCTATGTCAGTTGCTCAAGAGAGGTCTTCAAAAAAAATTGACATCATAGCTTCCATGATGAAGACCGAGGTACAAATCTCTCAACTAGAATATCTTCAAGATCATCCTGAACAACTAGATTAGATTCTCAAAGTTGTAAAGAAGCAGGTTGCACTCAAGTCATCTGTTCTAGCAGAAGAAAATCCTGAAATGGGTCTTGTTAATTATGTGACTTTGTTAAAGATAGTAACTGAAGACCAAAACATTGCTTGGTCTGAAAAGAGACTGAGATAGGATACAAGGTCATGGACAATATAGTTTGATGGAGGTTGTTCCAATACAAATTTAGAAGTAGGGGAAATGATCATCTCCCTTAAAGGATAGTTAAACCCATCTGTGCAATTGGAATTCATTGAAGTTGAGAAAGAGGCGCTTTTGTTAGCCCTCAAAAATGTCGAAGGCATGGGAATCAAACTCCTATGTGTTAAAGGTGATGTAGAGTTGATCGATGAGTCGATCAAAGGATATTTTTGGGTTGAAAAAGATCACCTATGGCATTACAAAAATTGAGTTTGGAACTCGATCGACTGGTTTGAAGAATTCAACATCCCAAGGATGGATGACATCAAAATTAATGCCTTAGGGGTATCAGCTTTCCTATTTGCATCATATTCAAACTTTTGCTAGAGTACCTTTGCATGGATATATGAAAAGCCGAGAATCTTCATCCCAGAGGGATTGCCTCCTGCAATTCCCATCATAAGAGAAGTAAAGCCTTTCAGACAAAAATGACATCGATGGGAGGCTCTTCCCGTTGCCATGCAATGAACAATATTCAAATTATTTCATCCCTTCAAGGGTGGAATAATTTTGTTTTTGTTTTTCGTTATGTTGTAATGTGTTTCCTTGTTCCATACAGTTTCGTCGTGTGTTTAGGTGATTTTAGGAAAGTCCTAACTCCCATGCCCAATTAACATCACAATGGTCTACATTTTTAACTAGAGATTCTATGTCGTAAGTATCCAACATGGTCACCAGATGGAGCCTAATGTTATACCCAGAACAAGTTTTTTGCTTCGTTAAGGCATTTTGATTAAAATGGTCTAAATCTTGTAAAAAATTTGTCAAAAGTTAGTTTTAGGTCAAATCAAGCATGATCTTTTTGTAGGTTTTATAGGATCTTCTCATAATTGAGTGAAAATTATTTTTATTGGCTTATTTCACGTCACGATCACGTTGGCAAAGTCAGAATAAAGAAAAAGTCAATTTAAGGCTAGTGGGTTGTTTTCACTTTTTCAAGAGAAAATTTAGGTCCTCTGAGGTCGTCAATAGTAGTTGGCCAGTACCAGGTGTCAAAATCTAAGCCTTAAACTCATCATAGAATATTATGTGGCGAAAGATGTTGAAAAAGATGCTTTACGATGGAGGGGATTTTTAATTTTAAAATTGTGACAAATATTATGTCTGGAAACACTACGCCTTGCTACAAGTGAGGTACTTATGCAATCAACATGCAAGTCAACTTTGCAATGTTCATACATGTAAAAATGGTGAAATGCAGTTGCATACTCATGTTAGCAACATCAATGCTTCAATAACATCAACTCAACAAGCAATGCGGTGTTTACAAAGCACAAAATGGTGAAAATCATCCAAAATTCATCAAGTTTGAAGCTAATTGCACCCCTGCAGGGCAGGGGCGCCCTTGAATTTGAGGGCCTTAATCTAGTTAAGAATGGTTACAAAGACATTCATCTTCTTCAAAATTTTGTCAGCTTTCCAACAAGTCATCAAGTGAATCCATCAGATTTGTGAAACACCAATAAACGAAGGTGGAAGAAGAAGATGCAGAAGATTCACACATCAAAGATGATAGTCAAAAAATAGAATTTTTTCCCCTGTAGCCCAAGGGTTCCCTTGAATAAAGCATAGCAGATGTGCATTTTTTTAGAAACCATCTTCAACTAATCTCTTTCTCTGATTAATCTCTTCATATTCAACCCAGCTTCGTGATGAATCATTTCGCCAGTCCATAAGACATACTAAGTGACCATAGTTGTTGATCCAGAGAGCACATAAAATGGAGGGTAAAATAAAAGTCAAAATGATAGATGTACCTCTACAGGCCAAGGGTGCCTAGCCTTTTGGTCAGCCATATGGGGTTTTCGATAGTTGTCGTCTTCACAAGATCTATGCAAAATCAGTCTAGCTTCGCAGTGAATTCACCATCATCTCTCAAGATTTTTCAAGCATCCGTGATGGAGGTTCAAGCACAAAACTCTATAGGTGAAAATAAAGTGGAAATTTGACTAAGTATGGAAAACGCACCCTTCTTGAGAAAGGTGCCCTTCTGTTGGAGGCCTCATATGCAGTTTTATGACTTGATGACTCACATGAACATCTCTTCCAATTTGTTCAATCTTCGCAATGAGATCGTCAGTGCGAACATTGAAGAAATCTAGCTCTCGGCAGCTAAGGTCAAATTGGAGCATTTGGTTAAAAGATACAAGTGCAAAATAAGTCTCAAAACCTCAATTGCACCCCTATAGACCAGGGGAGCCCTTGCATTTGAGGTTCTTAATCAAACTTTCAGATGTTGCATATATAATCATCCTTTGTGGAATTCTTTCAACTTCATGATAGATTCAGTATCAAGTCGATGGGATTCATTAGTCACCGGAAATTGCATATTAAATGCACAGATGTTT
This sequence comes from Sequoiadendron giganteum, assembly GCA_007115665.2. Classification (NCBI taxonomy): domain Eukaryota; kingdom Viridiplantae; phylum Streptophyta; class Pinopsida; order Cupressales; family Cupressaceae; genus Sequoiadendron; species Sequoiadendron giganteum. The sequence goes on from CM021102.1 coordinate 272,674,097, forward strand.
AAAATCCAAAAATGGCCAAGTCTGGTGAAACATGCACCCTTTTAGAAAAAGGCGCCCTAGAATTCAAGGCACCAGATGAAGTTTTTAGCTTTTTTTTCTCCCAACAACCTCTTTTCAAACTTGATCTAGCTACATGATGAATATGTTAGCTCAGCTTTAGGATCAACCGGGCATCCAGAGTTCAGGGTTAAATAGAGGCTTTGGTGACAAAATTTTAAGAAAATTTTCTAAGTCTAAGGATAATGGTGTCTAAAGGCAAACTTTGACTTTTTGAACTGAAGTGTTGTGGATGCCCTATAATGGAGGGATTTTTGAACTAAATTAAAATAATAATAAAACTTCAATTTCACTTCCAAGTCGACCTACAAAATACTCCATTTTGTTTGCATGAGGCATGTTTTCTTTTTGCATGCTGGGTGGCACCCATTTTAGGGTTTTATCTTCATCCAGTTAACTAAATTGAGGTCCAATAAGATTATTGCATCCTAAATATAGGGTTTTGCATGATGGGTGGTGCCTTAATTCATGAAATTTATTTATTAAAGCATTTGGGTGTCTAATTTTGTCATCATAGGTTGGAGGTAAACACATATTCCCTCATGCAAGCAAGATTTGGAGGCGCTATAGGAAGAATTTTTTAGTGTTCTTCGTAGTTATAGGTCCAAATTTCTCGACATGATAGTTTTGCATGCTTCACTTTTTCATTAGATTCTTGGCAGATTTCATCAGATTAAGACAAGGAGGCGAATTTCTTAAAGATTGATAGAGGCGCAATTTAACTTCTATCTTCTCTCTCATATTTTTTCTATCCTTGTCTTAGGTTTTATCTTGCATGCACAAGTAAACGACATCTTTTTTAGAATCTAGTCATCTAGGTTCACTCAAAATAGTGTTGGAAACAAAACCCACGTACTAGATATTTTCGAGAAAATTGTCTTGCTGCCCCTAAAATTAGGGTTTCTAAAAAAAGTCAAAATTTCAAAAAATGGAGTCACATGCGCCAACAAAACCAATGCCATATTTTTTTGGGAAAAAATAACCTCGGTGCCCTTTGTAGCTTCTACACTGAAAATTCATTGCATGCCTAAGTAAAATTCATGGTTTATCAAATTTCTGATGATCTTGGTCGGCTTAGAAATACACTCTACAAAACCCACATCTCAGAATTGTTTTCATAAAAATTACCCCTGACAAGTTATTTTTAACCTCACCAGAATCTATTTTTAGCCTCACCAAAAAAGTTACCAGAACATATCCATGTTTACAGTCAAAAATCAAGTTTATCAAAGTGCAGTTCACTCAAACTGAATTCAAGACCAAATCATTCTTGATTCATGATTTCATAGGAAAAGATGACACCGATTTGCATCTAGTGCATCTGAAGGGTTGATTCAAACAATTTGACAGGCATAGTCACTCAAAGTCCACATGGTATCATACCTCGTATAGTTGGTTTCCTTCCAAGGCTAGTTTAGAGGGTTGATATCGTTGGAATTTTGTGTGTGCATCAAGTTCGTGTGTGTTTCTCACAACCAGAGTGTTGGCGGTCAAACTTCATGGTTTCATCATGCAACACTCTTCCATTGAGAAAAATTTGAAAATCATCAAAAACATTAGAAGTGTAAAGCTACAGAAGAAACATAGGCCATCACTCTAATTGTGAAGCTACCAGAGTTACCAATCAATGAACTACCAATTGAAGTGTGTAGATTTTTACAGGATTGCTCAAGTTACTGACAAGAAGTGAATCATAGATGATGAAGAGATGTTGTGAATACATCGAGTACTTCAAAGGAGTATTAGTTTCCCAGATAGAGATGTAGTTAACAAATTCTTGGAGGAGTTGATTGCTCAAAGACACAACCAGTGAACTACTTGTCAGGACGTCCCACCTTTTCAAGATAGACATTAGACATAGCAGTTAACTTGATGCCTCTTTCCAAGCTGACTCGTTGTCCCACATATCATTGCATGTCCCTTTTGGAGTCACCTATGTACATATGCAGTTCTCATTTAGTTAGATTTTAGTAAATTGATGTTGGTTATCAGTTGACTCTCATATCAATAAGGACTTGTGTGTTGCATAGTCCAATTAGTTTAGTTTAGAATCAGTTAACTGAGGTAGTTTTTCTAGTTAACTATTAAGTTGCATACATTTAGACTTAAGATTAAATATTGCATGCTTGCAAGAATGAATGTCAATTCAAGGAGATTTTAGGGTTCCCTACTCCTTGAGGTTCTATAAATAAGAGCATCCTTGCTCATTTGTATTTGAACTTTTGTTGTGATAACAAATTGTTGTGCCCACCTTGTTTTGTAATTTTTCTATTATGTATTGGTTCACTTTGTTAATATAAAGTTGGTTTGATCGTTAATTGTGTGTTAGTTCCTTCATACAATTTTTTTTCCCAAATTTATTTGTTTCTAATAATCTTCCTTTCATATCTACACCTTGGATAGGTATCATATCTCCTTGGGAATTTAGAAATAGAGATTATCGTTTGATGTTGTTTTTAATAATATTTCTTTCATATCTACACCTCAGATAGGTGTTCCACCTCCTTGGGAATTTAGAAATAAATGTTGTCATTTCGTGTTGTTTCCAGTAATCTACTTTCATCCTACACCTCGGATAGGTGTTCCACCTCCTTGGGAATCTTGAGAACTAGCTTGTCATTCGATGTCATTTCCAATAACCTTCATTTCATCCTACACCTCGAATGAGTGTTTCACCTCCTTGGGAATCCTGAGATAGAGTTTATCATCAACCATTCCCACTTACTCTTGATTCCTGTTTCTCTATTTTTCTAGAGGAAATAGGATAGTTTTAACATTAACCTAGTTGTAGTTAAGATCTGCATAAACCAAAGAAAACCTTAACTATAATGTTCTTAGTTTTTTAACCTTGTGCCTCTACCAACTGAGTCAGAAATATAGGAATTTAGAATACTAATTTTTATGCATATTAGCAAAAGAGGGAGCTTCCCCTCTTAGTTTAAATAGTAGTTGATTATGTGCATAGTTTTCCATTTCCAATACGCACTCCATAGGTGTGAATTATAACACCAACACTCTTGACCTTCAACACTACCAACCTATTTTGTCACACCCATCTCATCCCAAATAACACCATCATCTGACCTAGAGAATATCGTTTTCCTTTCGATTTCTTATGAGAGGTGGGGGTGTTTGGTTTGAGTCACTTCTCTTTCTAGACATCCTCTTCTAAATCCTCATTAGTATCACCACCCATGGGTCCAAAGACTCTTTCTTATCCTTTTTTTTATAGTAATTGGAAGGGAATTTAGTGTATTTATACCTCATAGCTCTCTTTCTTTGCACAAAATTAGGCACTCCCTACATTTTATTATAGTATGGGAGGATGTGCCAATAGTGTCATCATCAGAAAGGGTATATCTGAGCTTATGACTAGCAAACTTTCTAGGGGTGTTATCTTTCATGTAACTCACTAGAAGAAACATAAGGCCTTGGTGAATTAACATCATATTTAGAGTCTTTGATAGATTTTTCCATTGAAAGCAACAAATAAAAAGGGAAAGAAACATGCATTTTATGGTGAAATTGGTTGAAAAGCACAAAATAATAGCCATATACAAACATATATTTCCCATTGAGGGTGATATACCTCATGATAGATTTGGCCACAACAACCCAAAACAACTTGATAAAGTTCCTTTCATATCTAGAGTGCAATTTCACTAATTTATCTCTCTTGTTACCCTTAAAGAACAACTACATTACTTCATCCTCATCTTTTATGTCTCTATACACTTTTTTACTAGTAGTCAAGAGCCCTGTAATATGAGCAATGAAATCCTAATTGATACTATAGTACCAATCAAACATAGCCACATTCCTATTTTTCCAATCCTTAGCAAAGGATTTGGAAAACTCAAGATCATGACCATGAAAAAACTCCATAACAAGGTTAAACCCCCTCCATTAGAATATTCCAAACCTGAAATTATGGTAAACCACCTTATAGTTAGGTGGCTCAACCTTATTTCTATTGCCTCCCATTTTTGCACCATTATCATCGCTTATATCACAATTACCTTAAAATTAACAATCTCCTTACACTAATATATTATCTATAAATAACACTAGAACCCTTAGAACCAAATAAAATTCATGATTAATTAGCATTAAATCCCCTCATCTAGGCATAATTACTTGTAGGATGCAATCCGCCTCTTACAATAATATCATTAGCTTGACATAACTTCATACTAATGGGAAAGGATGAAACATCTTCCCAAATTTACATCTGGTCAAGAGTGACACTAATATTAGCAATGGAATCAACCAAATCATTCCCCTCAAGGTACATATAAGTTTATTATAGCAAAAATGTGGTAAATTTTATAAAAAATATGCCTCTAGGCAGGGGATCATACCGTATAAGTAAAAAAATGTGTGTCTTTATGAGTAAAGATGAAAATCATGGGAGCTCCAAATCTCAACCAAAAATATTGAAAGAATAAACTTCATCCCAGTTATGATTTTGACAACCACCGCCCTCAAGGAAGTGACCTTCATCATGAATGTGGTGCTTTTAGTAAAAGTGTTTGAAATATATGGGGTAGATGCTTTTCCTTTTGTATCTATTTCTCATGTGAATTATGATGTGGATATTTCTTGGAACTAGCATTGTTCTTTAGTATTCAAGTAGAAATGCGATCACCAAATATAAATTTGTTTAATTGTTGATAAGAATGGAACCTTCATTTATTTGGTACATATAGGAGATGAGAAATGATGTGTTTGTTGGAGATTGTTGGATATTGCTTATATGTGTTTTTCATTGATTTCAAAACTATTGGCATTAGTGTCTTTAAGGTTGTATATGTCAAGGATATTGAGAAAATTGTAATAAAATAAGTTAAAGGTTGTCAATGAAGTAGTGAAGTTTAGTATGATGGATAGTTCAATATATTGGTGGTGAGAAGTTCTAGATTAAAAAATTTGTTGATAAGTGTATCTAGTTTATCCACCGAAAGTCTCAGAGGTTCGCATGAAGATTGATCAAGTTATGAGTATCGGTGTTCTGACAGTTATTTTGTTGCTTTAGTTGGTGTTCCTGAAAGAAGATGATATGATTATGGTAATCTGAGTTGTTGTGAATGCTTCTATGGTGTTTCATGATGCTTTTGGATGTTTCTAGATCATGCTCTATCTATTTTGTTGGTTCGCATTGATTGTTGTGCTCGCGATTGGTGATTTTCTTATGTGTGTTTATGTTTTTCATGTTCATGGTTGACACGGTGATTGTAGCATGTTGTGGATCTTTGAGGAAAATTGTTTAAGGTTTTTCATGTTCAAGACATGTTGTTTTGGGTCCCTGCTATGTTTTCATCGACATTGGTTGATTCACATTGATAATTTTTTATTAATTTGGGTCGACAATTTGTACACATTTTATATTTTGTTGGGATGACATGTAGTTGATGTTATCCTTAGATGCAGATATATATGAACAATTGTTTATATCATTTATGAAATGCAAGATGAAAAGTGCGAGTGTTGTATGAAAATAAAGTTCAGATCTTTCGAAGGCAGAAGTAAAGTGTGAAGAAGAGTGAGCAAAAGAAAGAGTGTTCATGTGCTTAACTGGAATTGTAATAAGGCATTAGCAGATGCTATTTTCTCAGTTCAAGATCTTTCAGATGGATTTAATCTGAATGTGACTGTAAGATAGCGTGTCTTCCTTTGGGCAGTAAGCCTTTTTGTATTTGAGCAGTGAGCTCTAGGTAGTGTGCCTAAATGCATGTGCATTCCCCATTTACATACTTTTAACAGAGTATAATCTTGTGGATTAACCTCCACTGTGGTTTTTCCCCTAACAGGGTTTCCACACAAAAAATTTGGTGTTATGTGTGTTTCTAATGTGGTGATGGTTTTTTCTTTCATGTTTAATTATCAAATCTAAGAATAAGTTTAATAAGTATAATTTATGTGACAACTGATTCACCCCCCCTCTCAGTTGTCTTCCCTTGTGTTGCCAATAGTGTTCTTTAGTTTCTTGTGGTTGAGGATAAGAATCACCTTCTTTTCTTGGGATACCTTAGGAGGTAAGGGAGGTAATGTAGAATAATTCATGTGCTCATGTGCTTGTGGCCACATAATAATTGTAATCTTTCTTGGGAGAGAAATTTCACTTGCACATTGGAATTCCCTACAAGTATTGATATGTGTCCATGGTGACTCTAATTTATAAATGAATAAGGAGGATTATGATAATTGTTCCTTCATGCATATATTTAAGTCATTAATATATTAAAAAGGTATAAATTTTGAGCGTTCAATCCATGGCCTGCCAAGTGAAATATTAAACCTATCTAAAGAACAAGTGAAGTGAAAAATAATGGAACTTATTTATAATTCACCTTAAGAGGAAAAGTAATGCAACACAATGTATAATAGATGTATCATTTGAAATCTTTATTGATACCACTAAATATGCATAATCATAGTGAATTTTATGAGTAAGAAAAAACTCATTATGAATATATTAAACTAATTTGTAGGATCTAAAAGAATACTATTGGAAAAATTCTTATAGATACTAATTATAAGTTGAAGTGGGACATAAGAAAAATAATTTAAAATATCCTCATCAAAAAATATAATAAAAAGTGTATCATGAGAATTGGAAACACCTCTATCATGTATCATTCCCACAAAGGTATCCATCTATAAATACGAAAATAAACCACTATACTATTGGTCCTCGACATATTTATCCATATGCATATGTACCATGATATTTTTTAGATATGCACACTTGTTGAAAGTCTATGTTGTTAGATTGAGTATGTGAAGGGATGTTTTTGTAAAATTTTAGAAAATTTGATTAGATGGAGCAATCAAATGATTGCCCCATCATTAACATCATGGGCACGTATAACAATATTATCTATCAAATATTATACTTTATTCTTTAAAGCCATACAAATATATGTGTGATGACCATTAAGCCTATGATAGTGAGTCCTCTAAATGGGTCCAATGGATAAATGGAAGGAAGTGTAATCAAATTGATATTTACTAAAATTTGAAATGCATTATATAATTATTCATTCAACCTTGTAATTTTTGTATTTCTTTGATACTTGAGAGAGGTAACATTAGAAGTGGTAGCCACATGATTAATATTTGGATTGTTTTCTTTCTTATCATTAATATTAAAATTTGATGGCTAAGGCATGGGGGATGCATGAGAGGACCAATATTTTAGGACATTAGAAGCAAGTAGTTTTAGTTCTACATTATTTATATGAAAACATAGATCCATAAAAGAAGAGTAATTGTTAAGATAGATAATGTTCTTAATTGGTTGCAATAATCTTTGCACATAAAAATCTGCAACTCATTATCAATAAGATGATGTTTCATGGGTTCTTTCATTATATCCTTGGGCACACTCAAATAAATTATAAATTATAAATTTCAAGCTAATATTCACACAAAAATTATTAACAAAATACTTTGGCCAAATGAATTAATATGTCCAAAAGGTAATAAAAAGAATCATAGTACATCATAATCCTTCAAAGTGTTTGAAATAGCTTGGAAAATGATCTATCTTCATACACAAAATTTAGATGTACAACTTTCAATGATTACAAATGTGTACAAGGGTCTCCTTTTTTGGTATACATCTCAAAATGAGGTGCCATAAAAAGCACTTGTAAAGGATAAGTAACAATCTCAAAACCAAGTGGGGCATTCCACATGTCAACATAATCATCTTTATTTTGGTGTATTGTGTATGATTTCTATTTTTTTTATACTCTATCTAGCTTTTGCATGAGCGCATCAAGGGTGGTAGCAATAATGATGGTGGTGGGAACATGAGAGGCAATGGATGGGGTTATAAAGAGGAATCTAAATAAGGGGTAGGGAAACAACACTGTAAGGAAGATAAGCTTGACACTATAAGGCAAAGATAAAGATGGGACACCAACATGGTGGGAGGAAGGAATGAAATTTGTGGGATAAGAAGTAAGTGGAATACTAGTAGTATAGGAGGGGTGCACTAAAAATATGGAAAGAATATGTCCAGCATGAGGAATCTTAGAGGTGGCAGTAGTGACAATAATGGGAAAGGGTTGGGTTGGGTTGGATAGTATGAGGGGAATATGTACTATGAAAAACATAGAAGAGTCAACCTCTTGAAGAATATCAAAACCAATCAATGCACTAAGAAACTAATTATGAATATTTTCAATCAATTATGTAGAAATAATATTAGCAAGCTCTTTGAATTTTGCTTATGCAATAGGAGAATGCTCATACTCATTCACATATGTATCATGTTCAAAACTATTTTTTTCATTATGATTACCATCCATTTAACCACATAGGGATTCCTTGATCAACTAAATGAGAAAGGCATACTAGGACTTATATGGACACTTCTCAAAGGAAAATTAGTATTTTTGTTAGATCTTGGCATAAACAAACCTTAGAAATATAAAGAATGATAATTTAAGGATAAATAGAAAGTATGAAGCTAATATGTATAATCAAACTCAAATTTGAAAATTAGCCAATAAAAAATTGGAATACAAACCCCAAGGGGAAACCTAAGCAAGATGTAAGAGTAGAAATGCTCACTAAAATGAAAGGAAGAATAGAATTCCCTTTACATATGTACTAGGGTAAAATAATTAAACAATAATAAATAGATAGTTACCCTAGGATAAATAGATGAGAGAAATTATTTAGGGTAATGCATTGAAATAAAATAAACAAATGGTACTAAACGTTGGACTCTGATTATTGAAAATATGGTGTTACATGTTTGTACTCGATTATTAGGGCATAGAAAAATCAAGAGTAGTCAAACAAATGATTTAGAATATAGAAATTAGTTGCTTATGGTTTTGGTCACTTTTGTGAGCACATAATCATTTTATGTGATTGTGGATTTGAACTTGGCTTGCATATTTAAACTTTTGTATACATATTTGAACTTTGCTAACTTCTAATATCTATTTTTCAGTTTACCTAGATGTTTGTGATTTGTATTATCTAATTATTCATGTTTAGAACACCTTTGGAGAGTTTTTTAAGCAGGTATTATTTATCCTTTGGTTAAACCCCTAGACAATTGATTTAATGACTTTTAAGAAAGCTTGAAGATAAAAACAATTATAACTACAATATGGATACCTAGATTTTTCTCTTTGAATGTTGGATGCTCAAAATTCAAGATATTAATATACTAGGTTCTAGATGCTTGATGTATAAAAATACATTAGGGCATATCCTTAAATACAACTCCAAAACTTCATGCTTCAAATTGAAATATAAGTATTATTTAAAATAATTAGACAATTGTAAATTTGAATTTGAATTTTTAAAATTCTAGATTTATTTTGTAAATTTAACAACTCGTTAAATCAATCTTACAACTAAAATCTAATTTAAACAAAAAATAAATACATTAAAAATAAAACTCAATCTTTATAAGTAAATACAAATTAAACTATTAGCCGATAGACTACATATAGTGCGAGATTTGAGCCTAAAATAAGTCTCACGCCTACAAACCACTTTTGAGTGATCGAAAAACAAGTTTCAACCACCGTTTAATAGTAAAAGCCCATGTTAATATGTTAGAGAGTGTGTGTTTGTGCATGGATGCACTACAAATTATAATTGCATGTGGTTGGATTAAACAATTAATAATAAGTGCTAAATAATGGAATGAAATAAACTTAAACAAATCTACATTTTTTCTTTAAAGAAATTAAGTATTTTATGATTATGAAATATTTGCATACAAATTTAAATTATAAAGCAATGCAAATGAAAAAATAAAGTTGTCATCAAATTGACAAAAAATAATACAAATGGAAATAGAATGTTCCCATCTAGTTGTCAAATCAATATTTATTTGGATTTTATGTGATAAGTGAGATTTTGGAGGCTTTTACCATTAAATGATAGTTGAAACTTGTTTTTTGAAGACTCAATAGTGGTTTGCAGGCGTGAGACTTGTTTCAGGATCAAATCTCACATTATATGTAGCCTATCGGCTAACCATACATATAGTTTTCTATCAGTGTAATCCTTGAACATCCTTTAGATGAAAGTGCTAGTATTTTCTCGCTCAAAATACACCATTTATACACTATGAAATTACAATTTTCACCATTACAATAATACAACCTACTTGTTAAGCCCTTCAATAAGGGAGAGGGGCCAACATTGGCATGGGGTCACATAGTGGGGATGAAAGTAGTGAACCATAGGCCCCACCGTGGACCACCATAATATCCAATTGTAAAATAGTTTTTATCCATAAAGTCAACAAAAGTAGATGAATCATTGTACCATCAAAAATTATATTATAACTGGTTTATATTTGTCCCAAACATAAATAGTTATTTGCAGTCTTACATGCAGATAATATTCAAAGCACATCTGACACCACCATCTTGCAAGCCAATTTGCTTGTTAATGGCCTTTAACATTAAAACATACAGCCAACATATAAAATTAGTATAACCCACACTCCCCTTAAATATCACCACTTGCATTACATCACTGTCGATATTTTCATAGATCTCATGCCATGAGAACAACTAAGAGCCAAGACTGTCCCATCACCAAATCCAATCAAACCCACCCCCTATCCAACTTTCCCAACAACACAACACTCAAAGGAAAATCAATCATTCACTTATGTCCTATCGGTCAAATCCCAGTGCACGACTACTGGTGCATTCTCCTATTTTGTCACCTGCAACCACCAAAATAATGGTGTTAAAGCCACCAAAATCGTCTGAGAATCAAACAAGGATTGCATGCCATAAATACATACAAACTCTATAATTGAAGGCACCAAATCAAATTTTCAAATTTGGAAAAGGACAGAAATTAAAGACTCCATACCAAACCAACATTGAACATATAAAGAGATTTTCAAATTCAAAAATGTGTTACTCAATCTTTGCCAATTTCCATTTAGCATGTCTCACTTTCATATTTAGTTCTACATTTTCCTAGAGGCAGATGAAGAAAGACCAAAGGCAATAGTAACAACATGCTACCAAGTTACAAGTATTCTACTGCTACTAATTATTTATGCTACAAATGCTAATCTATTGTATGCTGTACATATGTTTTTCACAAAACTGTAAATATCTAGGGTTTCACCTTGATGCTATTTGCATTGGGTTTTTCATTTATATTCTTTATGCCTCAAAATGAAAATATGTTGTATGTGATGTCAATGTTTGTCACAATAACCTATAACTCAATATCTAGGGCTTCAACTTACACTATTTATTAATGTGAAGTCATTTCAGTTTAATTTCTGGGTATTTTTTAATATTGTATATGCCTGGGAATATAGACAACCTATATGTACTGTAAATGTTTGTCACCCACTACCTTGTAACTCATTATTTGTGGTTTCAACTTATATTGTTTATGGATGCCAACTTACCTTGTTTATGGGTTTCAACTTACCATGTTCCTTACAATGTTATTGTTACACCCTATGTGCTCTAAGTGCACAAGACCATGTCATTTTATTTCAAGTCTTAATGCCTATAAATTCCTATATGTTCGTAATTCCTAGCACCGTGTTTGTTTTGGAGTCTTTATTTGGTTAGGCACCCATACATGTTCGACTCTACACAATTCATTGTTCAGATTTGCACTCAAGAAATCTCACTTTGTCTTTCAAGTGAGGTTTTCTACCTCACTAGGCCTATACCATTGTCTTTCATTTTGACAATGTTTAACACATATTTACTCATGTCTCAATAATACTATTTTTTCAATATATATGTACATATACATATATATGTATGTACATACATATATATTCTTGAAAAGAACAACATATTAAAACTAACAGAGTTATTTAGTTATTCCAATTAGTAGTATATATATATGCCAACATATGTACCAACCATGCACTTCTAAGCATCTGTGTAGTTACAGTCAATGTGATTTCATTTATATCCTTTATGCCTAGGAATTTCAATTACTTATATGTACTATAATTGTGTTGATGCATTTTTTGTTCCATACAATGTGATTGTTACACCTAATCTGTTGTAATTGATTTCACTTCCATTGTTAATGCCTACTATTTATGGAAGTCAATGCACTCGTGTTCCATACATTGTGATTGTCACACCTAATATTCTCTAAGAGATTGCACTTCAATTCTTAATATACTATTTATAGATGTCAATGTATTTCGATTTCAAAGAATGTGATTGTCACCTGATCTGCTCTAAGTCATTCCAATTCAATTCTTAAATCAAACTGATACCCACAATTACATTACAAACTATCAACATGCACATTAACAAAAAAAAAACTATTCATGCATCAGTGTGACTTCATTGGCGTTCATTGATTATTTTTATCATTACTTCAAATAAATCTTGTAATAACTGTAGGTGCAATCTAAAGCTCAAATGAGGTTCAATCCAACAAAGAAGACTGGCAAGACAAAGTTGTGTACACGTAAAAAAAAAGTAACAATCCCCCCTATGCAAGAACCTATTGTAGAAGAAAACAACATTCCTCAACTTGTTGAGGCAGTCCCAAAGATTGTTACACCTGCAAGCAGGTCAACAAGAGCATCATGAGAACGATAATGATCAATAGATGATATGAACATGGCCCTAGAGGATGTGGAAACTAATGGGATGTCCATAATAGGTGCTTCCAAGAAATGGGGAATCTCAACTATAATGTTGGGCAATTGGTTAGGTGGTCTCATAACAACTTCAATGAAGGGTCCTCGAACTATCCTCACACAAGAGGAGGAGGGTTTTATCATAGATTGGTGCACAAAAATGATAGATTTCGACCATGGCCTTAAGAATCTCAAGGCAGAGGTTGCCCAGATTTTCCAAACCAGACCCAACCCTTTCAAGGATGGACTACCTGGAAAATCATGGTGGATTGGATTCAAGAGGCATCATCCTAAATTGACATTGTGCACAGTAGAAGGTCTCGACAAGGACAGGGCAGTAAACCTGCGACCCATGGTAGTAGTTGGATTCTATAAAACACTATTAGTAGCCTATGAAAATAACTCGTATGGTCCAGAAAGAATATGAAGTTGTGATGAAACAAGGATTCAATCAAGAAAAAATGGAACAATGAGGGTGTTGGCACGATGAGGCAACAATATTGTACATAATTCCCAAGAGCCATGAATGGATAACAATTCTATGTTGTGTTAATGCAGCTGGTCAGAGCATACTAGGGTTCTATTTGTTCAAGGGAAAGACAAAGATGAAAACTTACATTGTTAACTGTGAACCACTTGCTTGTATGGAAACCCAAGCACATGTGTGGATGAAAAAATAACTTTTTATGGATTGGTTGAAACATTTTTGTAACTCGGTTCCAAGGGGGTTTCACCAAATAATAGGCACCTTCTCATTTTTTACGATCATGGAATCCATGTTGCAGTGACAACTATCCATGATGTAAGGAGGTTAGGCATTGACCTCCTTATAATGCCTACACATACATCACACAAGCTATACCCTTTGGATGTCAGTGTGTTCTCACCTTCCAAGTCATATTTCAAATCTGAATGAGATGCATTTTTGACTAGATACTCGAACATTGAAATTAGAAGGGAAGAATTGGTAGAGCTAGGTAGCAAGGCACTGCAAAGAGCATTGACACCATCAAACATAAAGTTGGTTTTAAAAGGATGGGGATATGGACCCTCAATCCTGATGCCCTAGTAGATGACATGCATATGAGTGAGACATATCATATCAATGACACAGGATGCTTTTGTAGTGCAAAACATCCTTAGTCTTTCGAGAGTTGTTGTTTCAACAGATGAAGTTGCAGAGACATTGTAGTCTGCAATGGAAAGTCAAGTGTAGGAAGGTGTAGATCAACAAGTTCATGACACGGTGGATAGCCATACCGAGAAATTTACCAATGGTCTCATTCTTGACTTACATTATGAAAAAGAGGGGGAATTTTACATTCCCATCTCCAAATGCCACACCTCCAAACGAAATAGTACATTACCATGTAGATGGCAGCCAGGAAAGTCAAGGTTTAGCCAAGAAAGAGGAGTTCATTGATTCCCAAATCATTGAAACAATTGAATCCCAAACTAGTTGGAGAATCAATAAATTCCTAAAGTTTCTAGTTCACAATGTCAATGCAAGAATGATAAAGTCTGCTGATGGGGCTATTTGGGTGAGCTAACAATCTCAGTTGTTGATAGCTAACGATTAAACGTGACTCTCCTAATGCAACAAGAGCAAAAGAAACAATAAATAGAGGAAATCAAAAGTATAAAGAAGCAATAAAATGAGGAGAAAAAGACAACACAAATTGTAGCCTTATAGTTGAAGGAACAAAGAAAATTTGACAAGGAAATCCAACGCAAGGAAAGAGAGTAGCTCAAACAATTGCAAAGAAAGGAAAAAGAGTAGAAGAAGGAGCAAGAGAGGGTTCAAAAATAACAAGACAAGAAGGAAAAAGAGATCGAGGATGACATAGAGAATTGTTGTGAGATAGATGATTGAGCACTCTTGCAACCCCCTTATCCAAAAATCATGGTTTCTATCAGGAAATAATGAACAATAACGTCCCACACTTTGTTGCAGGCAATGTTTGTTCTAGTCCCAACCCATTTCAAGTAAGTTGCACTAAATTTTTAGTTGGATTGACTTGTTCACCAATAACCCCATCACATGTAAATTGCACACAATTTACAAATACAAATGCAAATCATTTAATGACAAGTCAAAATGCAACAACAGGAGACGAGAACACATCTCTAGAGTCTTTTCTTGGTGCCTTTGACTGAGGCAGGGAGGGACCAACTCTACAAGTCCATCATATTTCGGTTTGTTTTGGTTGTTTGTTGCAATATCATGTTTGCAGTTGGGAATGCCAATTTCAGTGTGCTGCAACTCTATCATTTTTGGGTTTGAACTAAAATTGTTTATCAATGTGAATGAAATTGTGTTCTTTGTAATGTGATTGTTATATGATGTTATTTTGTGACCCACTACAATTTGATGTATGCAATATAAATTTTAGTCAACTTGTAGTGTATATAAAATTCAATGCAAATGTGTTGCATAAATTGTGATTGTTACACCCAACCCGCTCTAGCTACAGTTGATTAATTGCCTTGAGTTTAATTCTTAATGCCTACCAATGCTTTCAATTCAATAGGACCAACCTATTCATGACATGCATAAGTTGGTTGAACTTATATGTTTTTGGTATAGTGAATCGATTGATTTTGTTTACTTTATGGATAAAAAATATTTTACAATTGGATATTAAAAGGCTCCATTGTGGGGCCCATTGACGACTACTGGACCCATACTATGTGATTGCATTTTTATGATTGTCATGTAATTTACATTTCAAAAAATACATTCTATGCTAATAATCTAACATTTGAAACGACATAAGAAGACATTTCATATAGTCACTCAAAAAGTCTACTAGATATGTCTAGATTCAACAAGGATTGAAATCTAATTCAATTTTGTTTACAACAATTATTATGTTTATGATACCTAACCTGCCACATTGACAATTCCAACATATATATTCTTGTCCTAGATTCAAAGATAATTAAATATAAGATATAACATTCCAAGGAATTCAATCTTATACAATATTTCAAAAAATACAGTCTATGTTGATAATCTAACATTTGAAACTGCATAAGAAGACATTTCATATAGTCACTCAAAAGGTCTACTAGACATGTCTAAATTCAACAAGGATTGAAATCTGATTTAATTTTGTTTACAACAATTATTATGTTTATAATACCTAACTTGCCACATTGACAATCCCAACATATATAATCTTGTTGTAGATTGATAGATAATTAAATATAAGATATAAAACTCCAAAGAATTCAATATTATACAATATTTCAAAAAATACATTCTATGTTGATAATCTAACATTTGAAACTACTTAACAAGACATTCCATATAGTCAATCAAAAGGTTTACTAGACATGTCTAAATTTGACAATGACTGAAATCTGATTCAATTTTGTTTACAACAATTATTATGTTTATAATACCTTAACTTGGCACATTGGCAATTCTAACATATATAATCTTGTCTTAGATTGAGAGATAATTAATTATAAGATATAACATTCCAAGGAGTTCTCAATCTTATACAATATTTCAAAAAAATACATGTACAAGGCTATTGGCTTGATAAAGTCTATAAACAAAGTATAATAATCTCACACAACAATATAACAACAAAATATTACCACCCACAGAGCACATGTTAATATTAGTCTCTACCTTGGCAAAAGTTAACATGTTTCCATGTTTTATCTCAACATTATTTGTTTGGGTTCACATTTTTAAAAATATGTATAGTTTTTATCAATTATAAGAGTTCATTGTATTTTTGTAAACTAAAAACCACATTAGATTTATCATAGATGTTTGTAATGTCAAAAAATTATATGATTCAATTTAGTAAATTATGGTTGATTATGAGGGTATTACTATGGAGGCATGCCAAGGGAGGTTGGAGTGAAGGGTAGAGATGAATGCGAGGTATGTTTGGATGGATGAGTACAACAATGCAATGGGAATAAAGGAAAACTATAGTATGAAGTTACTTTAAGGACTATATATATACATACACACACACACATATAATGAAAGAGGCTATTTAATGGAAAATGGTCAGACCTTGTAACAGGAACGTCATGAATAAGTTAGACCAATTGGACTGTAGCATGTCCCGTAGATAATGTGGCAGACAATTTTATTTTTTATTCTAGTCCATGTGGACCTGCCAAGGTAGGGTGCTCCACTATGGGGTGCTCTTCCCTATTATTGTGTTCATCATTGTACAAACTTTAACTCTGTAATTTTCTTTTAATATTTGTTTGTTATTTCGAAATATGAAAATGGTTTCATTAGTTTTCATTTCGAGGATATTCTGCCATGCAATTGCATTATTTTGTTCTTTATTGCATAATAATTCATTTGGTAGTTATGTATTTCACAATTGTGTAGTGCACATGTATATGTATGTGCATACATATGTACATATATATTTGTGTGCATACATATGTACATGTATGTCTATGTCAATAAGTATGTACATATATATCTATGCATATATGTCTATATCAATATGTATGTACATATATATGTATGTGCATATATATGTATATATAAATGTATCTACATGGATATATATATGTATATGCCATGTAAATATATATAGATAAATAGATACATATATTGATAGATAGATTGAAAGTTATATAGATATATGGGTATATATAGAAATTAAATGAAAAGATTAAACCCATTAAAGTCACAATGATGCATGAAGAGAACCATATTTTTCCTTGACAAAGTGACTGTGTTTATGAACAAAAATATTGGAAATGTTCATAAAAAACCTAGATGCCATATACATCATCGAGCACATTGTGGATGCACCTAAAACACAAGAGAACCTTCAAACTATGGATAGCCACAAAAAAACTATAAATATTATGTTTAAAATAAGTGACAAAAAGACATAACCTTCAACTTACATAACACAACACACTCATAACAAATTAAATAAATAAAATGAAGAAAGAAGCAACAACTGACAGGAGACAATGGTACAACCTTAGTGAGGTCTAAAACCTTACCTTTATGAAATAGAGATGGCCAATGATATGTTGAATTTTTCCAACTCAATCCTGCAATAAGAAATGAAAGGAGGCATCAATCAAAGACATGTAGTGGTGTTTAACTTATGAGAGAAAGTATAGTAATTAAAGTGTATACCTTTGAAGTGCAATTCACCATCGCCAAGCCGTTGCAGGGAGAATGGGGTGAGCCAAACATGAATTAAAATTACACACCATCCAAGACAAATTTACAAGTCTCATTCGAATATACCAACATTTGTATAAGATTGAAACGAAGAACACATTTAAAGAAAAACACACACACGCACACACATATATGCAAACATCTGTACATGAGTTAAATGAGGAAATTGAAGATCAAATTAAGATTGGATTACACTAACATCGTATAGATTAAGAAGATAACTGAAATTACTTGATCTTTAACACTTAGAGAAGATTGGGTGTAACAATCACATTGTATGAAACAAAAATGAATTGAAATTAATAAACAATATAAGTTGAAACCCCAAATATTGAGTTACAAGGTAGTGGGTGACAAACATTTATAGTACATACAACTGGACTATATTCCCAAGAATATAGATTATAAATAAAATCACATTTATTTGAGCACTTACAACGGAACAGGTGACACAATAACATCGTATAGAACTGATAGGCATTGGTAGGCATTAAGAATTTATCTGAAATCACTTGATCTTGTGCAGTCAGAGTGTAGCAATCACATTTTATACAACAAAATCTTACAAGTGCATGTCATGTACACATGTTGGCATATATAGAGATATATGAAAAAAAAACTATAATGTTTAAATTTGGCTTTCATTTGTAGGTCATAGAATATCGTATATATATACATATACATATACATATCACATTTTATACAACAAAATCTTACAAGTGCATGTCATGTACACATGTTGGCATAAATAGAGATATATGACAAAAACACTATAATGTTTAAATTTGGCTTTCATTTGTAGGTCATAGAATATTGTATATATACATATATATATGTATATGTATATATATATGTATGTATGTATACATATATACATATATATATATGTATTTATATATACATATATATATATGTATGTATATATATACATATATATATATGTATGTATATATATACATATATATATATATGTTAGTTTTAATATGTTCTTCGTTTCAGCCATATCAAAATGAAAGACACTGGTATAGGCCTAGTGAGGTAAAAAACCTCACTTGAAAGAGAAAGGGAGCTTTCAAGAGTGCAAAGCCGAACAATGAAGCATGCAGAGCTAGACAATGAATTGTGGAGAGCCGAACATGTATGGATGCATAACCAAACAAAGACTCCAAAATAAACACAAACAAAAGGAATGACAATGAATGAGATATGGGAGAATTTGGAGTGTGAATGAACCTTGATCTTTGAATTAGGCACTTGTCAGGTCGAGTAACTGAGGAGGGATGTGTTAGACAAGTTGCCTAGTGGAGGTAATGAAGGTGGCAATGTGCAATTAATGCTCTCAACTGGACGTTCTAAGTGGGGAAGGAATGTATACAAATACATATACATATATATTTATATACGTATACATATATATATATTTATATACGTATTTATATATATAATTACATATATAATGAGTATATATATGTTCATACATAAGAACAAAATAATACAATTGAATGACAAAATATCTTCGAAATGAAAATGAGTGAAACCATTTTCATATTTTTGAATAAAAAACAAATATTAAAAACAATTTGCAGTGTGAATGTTTGTGCAATGATGAACACACAAATATAAGTGCATGGCAGAAAACCCTCTATTTATATGCAAGTGATGTACATTGATATACATTGAAAGGAGTCTTAAGTTAATAAGAATGAGCCCTTCTTTTGTAATAAGACAAGCAATGATATACATACATATAAGTCTTATCAGTTCAAGATATACATGATGCCCATGGATCAAAACATCCACGGTAGATCGTGTATATCTTGAATAGATTAGACTTCTTTCAATGTATATCACTATTTGTAGATGTACCTTTGTGGCACATCTAGACCTTTTTTAGTGCACATGTGGACTTCCTAGGCCTCTCTAGTGATTTGGTAGGAAGACAACAAAAAATAGGTGGGAAATTTGAATTGTTAAGGGTTGGGGAAGAGTCATACCTTAGACTAGATACTAGGAGAAGGGTGGATTACTTAGGAAGGGAATTATTGTGCAACAAACAATAGAATAATACAATTGCATGGCAGAATATCTTCGAAATGAAAATCGGTGAAACCATTTTCATATTTCAGAATAACAAACAAATATTAAAGGCAAATTGTATAGTTAAAGTTTGTGCAACGAAGAACACACAAATAAAAGTGCATGGTAGGAAACTCACTAAATGAGAACCATTCAAACCATTTCCATATTTCGTAGTAATAATCAAATACAAAAAACAAATTGCAGAGTGAACTATTGTGCAATGAAGAACATAATAATACAATTGCATAGCAAAATATCTTCAAAATGAAAACCAGTGAAACCATTTTCATATTTTGGAATAACAAAAAGCAAATTGTAGAGTTAAAGTTTGTGCAATGACAAACACATGAATAAAAGTGCATGACAAAAAACCCTTGAAATGAAAAACAATCAAACCCTTTCTATATTTTGTAGTAACAGGCAAATATAAAAAATAATTTGTAGTGTGAATTATTGTGCAACGAAGAACACATTAATACAAGTGCATGCAAGAATATCTTCAAAATGAAAACCAGTGAAACCATATTCATATTTCAGAATAACAAACAAATATTAAAAGAAAATTATAGAGTTAAAGTTTGTGCAATGACGAACACACAAATAGACGTGCATGACAAAAAATTGTCACAGTGAGAACCAATCAAACCCTTTCCATATTTTGTCGTAACAATGAAATATAAATGAAAAACCAATTGAACCCTTATCATATTTGATGTCAAAACAATGAAACCCTTTTCATATTTCATAGTAGGAAGCAAATATAAAAAACAAAATGCAGAGTAAAACATCGTGCAATGAAGAAAAAAAGATTACAAGTGCATGGACAACTATAAACAAAATGAAAACCAATTAAACCCTCCCTATATTTTGTAGTATCAATCTTTTTCAAAGAGAAATTTGCACAATGAAAGTTTGTACAAGTAACATAATGATATAAGTGCATGGCAGAATACCATCAAAATGAAAGACAATGGTACAGGCTGAGTGAAGTTAAAAACCTCACCTGAAAGAGAAAGGGAGCTTTCGAGAGTGCAGAGTCGAACAATGAAGTGTGCAAAGATGAACAATGAATCTTGGAGAACCGAACTAGTATGGGTGCGTAACCAAACAAACACTATAAAATAAACATAAAAAAAGGAATGACAATGAGCGGGATATGCGAGAATTTGGAGCATTGAATGAACCTTGATCTTCAATTTATGTGCTTGTCAGGTCGAGTAAATGTGGAAGGTCGCATAAGGCAAGTTGTTTAGTGGAGGTAACAAAAGAGGTGACAATCGATTAATGCTCTCAATTGCTCATTTGGGATGGCGAAGTGGTTGGAACCACACGTCCATCTAATCCAACACACGTAGATTTTTGCGTTGACAAAGGAGGCAGATGGGCTCCATTATCGGACGGAGGCCAAAATGGGCCCGTAAGGAATGTTAAGGAATAAGATTGTCTAGAAAAGTTAGAAGATATTTCTAGAAGAACTAGAATCTTCTAGAAAGGTTACAAGATGTTTCTAGAAGAACTAGAATCTTCTAGAAAGGTTACAAGATGTTTCTAGAAGAACTAGAATCTTCTAGAAGGGCTAGAACCTTCTAGAAACTAGAAGCTACTAAAAGTTTTTCAAGTAAAAAGAACATTCTAGTTTTAGAGATATCTAGAACATTAAAAGTTTCTAGATCTTAGAGGCATCAAGTATAAATATGAGGCTGTCCATTGTGAACAACACTACTATTGAGGTAAGTTGTTGGATTGTATGTAAGCAAGCTAGATCAATATAATTTCTTTGAGCCATTTCACAATTGTTTTATGCTCTATTTTGTCCTATTTGCTACTGTTATTTCATTATTTGGGCCTATTCTTACATGGTATCAGAGCTAGAAATATTCTCACAAAGCTAAGATATTGCTGGATTGATATTTGATTAGCAAGATAATCTTTGAAGTGGTTTGATCTATTTTTTTGAGGGCTGTGTTTTTTCTAACATGGGCTCTACAAATGAAAGTTTGCCAATCTTTAATGGAAGTGGATTTGCAGATTGGAAGATTGTAGTTAAGAATTCTTTGAGAGAAAAGGCTCTATGGAGTATAGTGAATAAAGAGATTGGAGAACCTCAACAAAAGAAATAAAAAGAGTTATGGAAATGCAAGTTGGAGCAAGCTAGAGGAATTATTAGTAAGGCCTTGAGTCCCAATCTTAATACAAGGTTTGTTGATGTTGACAATCCAATAGAACTATGGGGGAATCTAGAAAAAAGATTATAAAGATGCAAATATTGCTAGTGTGTTCAACATAGAAGATAAATTGGTGAACATAGGCCCAATTGATTTTGAAAAAACGATTGATTACTTTAATGAGGTTACATATTTAAATGCCCAATTGAAGAAAATAGGTATTGAATATGCAAAAAATGATTTTCAGTTAATTGCAATGGTTGAAAGTAAGCTTCCCCAACTTGATAAGGTATTTAAAGAATTAAGAAAAAGGGTTATACAACTAAATCCTAATACCCCCCAACAAACTTTTGATCAATTTTGTAAGTCGGTTTTAGATGAAGAAGCTCAACTTATTAAAGAAGGTTACATTAAGAAGAATCATGCATATGTAGCTAAGGGTAAATCATTCTCTAGATATAATGATGGAAAAAAGAATTGGAAATGATATAATAAATTTTGAAATAATGGTAGTTCTAACCAGTTTTCTAGAAATGAAGGTGTAGAAAAGCAATTGGAAAGAAAATCCATCATTTGTAGGTATTGTGGAGGTGAGAATCATATGAAAAAAAAATTGTTTGAAGAAAAGAAACAATGAAAGACAACAATACAAGCCTAAGCAAGAACGGTTTAAGGAAGGAAAGACATATAAACAAAGTTTTGTAGCCATCTCTAGGCAAGTAAAATCAAGTGTCGAGGAAACTTTTGAAATTGAAAATACATCTAGAGTAAAGGGAGGATACTTTGCTTCAAATACTAATAAAGAATGGATTTTAGATTCAGGAGCATCTTTTCACATGACTGGAGATAGATCTTTATTTATTGATTTTCATGAAGGAAAGAATTCAGATCAAGAAATCACTATTGGCAATAAAATGAAACTATCAGTTCTAGGAACAAGAACTATCAATGTAACAAATGGAACTTTGAAAAACGTCTTACTGGTTGAAGGATTGAGGGTGAATCTTATTTCAATATATATAATTGCTCAAGTTGGATATGAGTTTGTTGTTACTGTTGATCAAGTTATTGTAAGAGATACAAAAGATCCAAAAAAGTGTTATTGCTATTAGTAGAATTGACCATAAAGAAAGTCTCTTTAAATTTGTTGGATTTGTTGATGATAAATACACACTTTCCCATGCTTTTGTTGCTCAAAGTGATTATATGTCAAAACTATGGCATGCTAGACTTGGACATACAAATTATAGAAAATTACAAGACATGGTTAGAATGAATATGGTTAGAGGATTAACAAAAATATCAGCATCTGAAGGTGCATGTGAAAGATGTGTGTTAGGTAAACACCATTGAGATCCTTTTGATTTAGGAAAAGCATGGGGAGCAAGTTATCCACTACAACTCATTCATAGTGATTTATGTGAACTGGGATATCCTTCCATCTCAGGTGCCAAGTACCTTCTCACTTCTATTGATGATTATAGTAGACGAGTATGGGTTTATTTTCTTGAAAAAAAAAGTGAAGTATTTGAGGTATTTCAAAGGTTTAAGGCATTAGTTGAAAACCAAAGTGGAAAAATAATTAAATGCCTAAGGACAGACAATGGGGGTGAATATTGCAATTATGCATTTGAATCATTTTGTGAAAAATGTGGTATTAAGGTACAAAGAATAGTTCCATATACCTCTCAACAAAATGGAGTAGCTGAACAGATGAATATAACTCTTTTAGAAATGGCACGTTGTATGTTGTATTTCAAAAGTTTGCATAAATTGTTTTGGGGATTGTCTGTCTCTTGTGCTGCACATATTGTGAATAGAATCCCCACCAAAGCCATCACAAATGTCACTCCTGAAGAAGCATGGAGTGGAAGAAAGCCTCGCATTGGGTATTTCAAAGTATTTGGGTGTATTGCTTGGACTCACATCTTAGAAAAAAATAGGAAAAAACTAGAACCAAAAAGTCATAAGTGTTTATTTATGGGCTATAGTGAAGAGTCAAAGGCTTATAGATTGTATGATTTGGAAACAAAAAAGATCTTTATTAGTAGAGATGTAAAGTTTGATGAGCATTCACAGCTTACAACCACAAATGATTTCCACATTTCAAGTATTTTACAAAAAAATAAAAAATATATTAATGAGGATGATAAGAGCACTACTACTAAAGATGATCTAACTAATAGTAGTGATGATGAAGAAGAAATTTCAGTTAGATAGAAGACAAAGAGTATTGAAGAGATATATAGACAAAGCCCAAAACTCCAAGGAAGGAATGGTAGTGCCCTCATGGCAAAAGTTTTACAAATAAATGACCCAATCTCATACGAACAAGCTAGAGGGAAGAAAGAATGGGAGCAAGCCATGAAAGAGGAATATGATGCATTACTGAAGAATAAAACTTGGAAACTTGTGCCCCTTCGCAAAGGTAAGCATGTTATTGGTTGCGAATGGGTTTACAAAATAAAATTCAAATCTAATGGAGCCATAAAAAAATACAAAACTAGATTGGTTGCTAAGGGATTCAATCAAAAAGAAGGTGTTGATTATGAAGAAACATTTGCTCTTGTCATCAAAATGAACACAGTTAAAATTATTCTTTCTTTGTCAGCTAGTCTTGGATGGGATGTTCATCAAATGGATGTTAAAAATGCCTTCTTAAATGGATATTTAGCTGAAGAAATATACATTAATCAACCACCTGTTTTTGTAGATGAACAACATACTCACCTTGTTTGTAGATTAAAGAAATCACTTTATGGTCTAAAACAAGCACCAAGGGCATGGAATGAAAAGATAGACAAATGTTTTCAGCTTTATGGATTTAAAAGGTGTAGATCTGATCTAAATCTTTATGTGAAGAAAGTTCAAGATGAGATTATTCTTGTTGCAGTTTATGTAGATGATTTACTCATTGCTGGATCGAATATTGGGATAATCAATGATTTAAAATCAAAACTTAAAAGGGCATTTCATATGAGTGATTTGGGAGAATTAAACTATTTTCTTGGTTTACAAGTTTGCAGACTACATGATGGACTATTCCTCTGCAAATTAAAATATGCTTTGGATATTTTAGAAAAGTTTAACATGCTAGAATGCAAGCCAACTTCTACTCCCTTTCAATTTGGAATCAAGCTTACTAAAGAATGTACTTCAAAGAAGGTTGATGCTACTTTATACAAACAATTTGTGGGTAGCTTGGTTTATCTAACTCATTCTAGACCAGACATTTGTTTTGTAGTTAATCAAGTATTGAGATTTATGTAGGAACCTAAAGAAAGTCATTGGTTGACTACAAAAAAGATACTGCGATATGTTCGTGGAACAATACACTATGGCATCCACTATGCCCAAAAGTCCTCAGTTTCTTTGGTTGGATTTACAGATTCAGATTAGGGAGGTGATATAGATGACAAAAAATCTATAGGCGGTTATGTTTTTCAGCTTGGATCAAACCCTATTACATGGAGCAGCCAAAAACAAACTACTACATCATTGTCTTCATGTGAAATAGAATATCGAGCAGCAAAAAAAGCAGGAAATGAAGCAATTTGGATTCAAAATCTTCTATTTGAGCTTGGTTTTTCTCAAAGTTCTACTACTACTTTGTACTGTGACAATCAAAGTACTATATAGGTTGCCAACAATTCAGTTTTTCATGCTAAGACAAAACATATCAAGCTTGATGTTCACTACATACAAAATCTTGTTCAAGCAAATTTTGTCAATCTACAATATTATCCAAGTAAAAAACAAACAACTGATGTATTTACTAAAAGTATGATTGAAAACAAATTCTTGAAATTACGAAAAATGCTTGGTATGTTAGAGGTGAACATTAAGGGGAGATGGTAGTATAATCTTCCCTCTCCTTTGTATATTCCCCTCTTCTTTGTATTTTGTTTGTAATATTCTATCCAATCTTAAGAAAGGATGTTAAGGAAGAATGGAAGATAATGTCGTGAACAATTTATTTTTGTTTTTTTGATCCACATGACACTCCACATAGACCTCCAAAATTAGGGTGCCCTACCATCGGCCCCTCTCCCCTACTTCTGGTTGTATTTTTAAAACGTAAGTTTGTGTACTTGTCTTCCCACGAGAGAACTCTATCTAAACGAATCTTTTTATTATCACTAGTTACGTCACAAACATGATCACTCCGCATGTTCGAAGATAAAAAATAAATATAAAAAATAGAATTGCCTAAAGAGGCTCAAATTACCTGGGAGATCTTTTGTACGGGACGGGGTACATGCACTGAAGCTCTCTGGTATACACTCCAAACTCACTGGAAAGAATCTACACCTTACACATCCAGAAATTGAGCTCCCTTTAGCGAACGCCGATAAAATATTAATCCACCGTCTCAAAACTTGAGACACAAATCCCAGTTTTTAGGGCCAGGTGGAGAGTCCATTGACCACTCCAAAGGTTCCACCTTTTCTTACACTAGCACGGACCTCCGAGGTCCTCTCTCTGGGCCCACCAGCATCAGCCCATGCGCCGGATCTGCGACTTTGATATAGTGATGACAAATCAATTTCTGCCAAGAGTTAAGATCATCTGTTGCACAATCACTCTCTTGTTCTACATGACATTACTCAAGGCTACAGTGTGGTAGAAAGTTCGAGCACAAGCCGAACAATGGTGCTGCTTCTGGAGCTTCCAAGCTCTGTTCCCATGGAGGCTAGACTTCTTTTTGGGAGTTCAATTCCTTCCCTCAAGCAAATGAATAAGTGGGTCGTCTTGAGGAACAATTTCTCAGGCGCCCAATTGAGATCATGGGATTTGTGTTCTCACAGAAGGATAAATGTAGCGATGCTGGTTAGGCTGCGAAGGAGAAGAGTAGAAGCAACGTCAAGCACTCTCAATGCAAAGAGCATGAATTTAAACGAGTACATGATCACTGTTGACAAGCCCTTAGGCATCAGATTTGCTCAGACAATCAATGGTACAGTCTTTGTTCATGCACTTAAAAAAGGGGTAAGCGACCAAGTTCAATGTTCTAATTTTTACTTTTTGCCTTGTTCTGGGCCCTTAAGTTTAATGTTCTCATTTCTACCTTTTTTCTTATTTTGGGCCCATTTAATTTTGACTGAATCCAATTTTACGGTACCAAACCTCTCCCGCATTTCATCAGTGTCTTCAAATAGCCTTGTATTTGAAGTATGAGCTTTAAACACGTAGAAAATAGGTTGGATTATGGCAACTTAGATGAGTTTTCAATATGGACTAAGGACTAGTAGAGATTCTCAGGGCGACGTGGGTATAGTGTTTCTGTTTCATATACATTTCCCTCACTCAGGACAGCTCTGGAATGACCTTTTACTTTTTTTCTATCACCAGTGCCTATATGCTAGTTGTAACCCACTTGGCCAATAGTTTTGTAGCAATGAGAAACATGTTGATAGTTAAAATTGGATGTCCAGGTAGTTAAGGCCTGGAACTAGCAACAATTGCTATGAAGTCTGTAGTGGTCTTGCTCAGAGAGAGAGATAGAGAGATAGAGAGTGTAAACAATGTAACTATCAAATAAGAGGGCAAGTTACATACTGATTTAAAGCTTTTCAAAATTAGATAATCCATGATATTACCAAACAAGAGGGCATAATACATACACCTTTTCAAAATGGATGTGTGAGAGAGAGAACAATGTAAGAATCAAACAAGAGGGCATGGTGCATACACATTTAAAGCTTTTCAAAACTCAAGCTAAAGTTTTTATCCATATTTTTGGAATGGCAAACATTACATTGCACTCTTGATAATCTAATTATCAATTAAGAGGGCATATTACATACAATAATATCCCGTTCTAAAATTTTCCTTAATTTCTTTAAGTATAATAAACCCTAGCTCAATAAGAGTTGCATAATTAATTATAAGTATGAATTTAACTTAGAAATTGCAACTTAATAACTTACTAAATAATTTATATTTAATGCTTAGAATATATTTAAAAAAATGTAGAACTTATCCTCTTAGTTCTGCTGTAAATCTTCCTCTGATCTGCAGTGATTTATCTTCAATAACATGTCAATAATGTTTCTAAAGTCTGCCTAAGTTAGTTGTTTTCATCCACTACCTCAATAATAGGAATTGAGGGGTTTCCTCCTTAATTTCAGGCCTAGAGGGGTTTTGTCCTTAGGCTGTTAGAAACTTGGTTCATATTCCACAAGGGAAAACAATAATATAAAATAATCTCACCAGATCTTCTCTTTCTCCTTTGCTTGGCCTTCTTTATATATCCTTTTCCACCAATAGGCATAACTATTCCTCTACATGCCTTTTGACTTTTCATTGAAACTAAACCTCATTAAATTTCAGTTTTTTTTAATAATATTAATTATTCTCCATTTTATTGTTCTTCCTTAAGGGAATCACATGAGAAAGGAGGGGACATTACACATACACCTTTGCAGCTTTTCACAGAGAGAGAGAGAACAATGTAACTACCGAACAAGAGGGCATGGTACATACACATTTAAAGCTTTTTAAAATTCTATCAATATTTTTGGAATGGCAAACATTACAATTTGCACTCTTGATGATCTAATTGTCCACATCATTACTATGTGCAAAGTATACAACAGAAATATGCAACATAAAATTTAAATGTATGTGGCTACTTTAATCTACTAGTATCATTCTTTACTTGGGAAGTGGTAGGTCAGGTGGATCTTGGTCCTACTCTAATGCCACATCCAGCAATGTAAAACTCTCACAAATTTTAAATGTGCAACCATTCCTCGTAATTTCCTACAATGCAATTACGCTTTGACTCGAAAACATACTCATGCTAGTAAGACTCAAGAAATGCTCAACATGTTGAACAGTAGAAGTAGACTTGATACTTGAAAAAATTGTGGAATGATTCCTCGGATTGAAGAATAGCTTAACATTTCAAACAATAATTGTAGATTTGGCACATGGAGAAGAACTCAAGAGTAACTGGCTCAAGAGTTGATTCTATTTGTTCTCGTACAGGCCAGATTTAAACTGATAAATAATTGATCACTTGGGAAGAGCATTGCAACTATGCATTATGCCCTCCAAATTCTCATGGATAGAGAAACATTTTTTTCTCTAATTTCTTAGTGGCTTTGTAACCTTTCCTTTAAGGTTCAATATCCCCTAGTTTATCATCTTTTGCCACTTTTGGACTAGGGACCAAATATTCCAGCGGTACCATAATTCTTGATCATACACTAATTGAAATGATGTGAATTCAGTGGTGACTTATGCGTTAGTCATGCTTAGAGCATGACTGATGACATTTATGATATGCAAATTGCAGACACAAAAAGAAAGAATACAATAGATTGTCACAACTACATGTTGTATGCTCATTTGTATTATGTACATAAAAATTACAAAGGATATGTACCATATAAGGAAGCTTCTAGAGGTAGGAATCTTCCAAGAGAATATAGGTGCACAATATTTATGGCTATATAAGAAGCCCATGCGATTATGCAAAAAAATAAAATAAAGTGCACCAACCCATGTTTTTGTCTCATGATTTCATCCTTTTCAGCTGAAAGTGTCCTCAATTATGATGCAGATTTTAGAACCACATTGTAGCTTCCAAGATGACCCAAAGGAAAATGAAATGAACCACATTCTAGTTCTGGAGGAAAATGGTGCCTTGAAATAGCCTTTGGGCATTATTAGGATATCCATGGATCTTAAGGAATGCTAGTTATCTTATACCCATGATCTTGAGGGATAGCATCAGATTATATATAGAACACAATATAGGAATATACACGTTCATTGGTAATATTCATGAAACACTACCTCTAAATTCAAGCGTAACTTCTCACAGTGATCTATTATTGACATTGGTGGAGATCTATGGACCAAATGGTACAACTCACATACATATTTTGTTGAGTAGGTGCAATGGATGGCTATGATCAATGTGGGGAACTACTCCAAGACAAAATATACATTCAATAAAGCAACTCTTGTACATCATAGTTATAAAATAACAACTTTTCTTAACTCAAAATCATTTATATGTTCATTTATTAATGGCATATATACAATGATAATGAAGACACCCCTACAAAGATATTAAAGATAAGATTCCCGAAGAAACTTGGAGAGGTAAGAAGCCTACAATTAAGTATTTTCAATGTTGGGAATTTTGGCTGCACTTAGGGTGTTTTTCAGGTCATGGCCAAAGATAGCAATTTGGCATATAAGAGCCCCCCCCTGGAACTCATACAACCCAAACTCATTTATTTGCTTGTTTGTTTATAGTGTGTATATAATGATCACACCTGCAAAGATATTAAACTAAGATCTAGCTACAATAAAGAATTTCAGGACTTTTGATAAAGTTTTATTTTGTGTTGGGCCATACCAAATACAATTTGGTGTTAAGACCGCCCTTGTGGAGTTCCCCAAGCTGATTTCTTGCATTGTGCCTTATATATTGTTCAAGATTTGTACTTTGGGGATCTAATCTCATGACCAAACTCATGAGTACAAACCTTGCCAATCCAACTAAACCTAGATAGTTTGATTTTATTAGAAATAGCACCAGGCATATTTTTCATGGAGATATTGGGGACTAAGGCCTGCATGATTTATAATTTGGAAACAAGAAAGTTGGAGATTTGAAGAGATGTAAATTTTGATGAAGACTCTACCCCTTTTAAGGCATCATTTTGTTCAATACCACCCACTTTTTCCATTGACATTGGTTGTGATGTAGGGGATATTGAGGAGGTTCTTACACCTCAATTTGATTTTGATAGTGATACTATTCATAGTGCCCCCATCACATCTCATAATGATCTTTGCAGTATTTTTTACAGGTTTCTCCTTCTAAACCAGCTTCAATGAAGTGACCGTTATGGGCACAAAAACTTCTTGAGGATGGAAACATCAACCTTTATGCACCAAGGAGTCATACTAGGTCTGTTCCTAGATCTCACACAACCAAAAATGATGGGGCTGGTATTTGGTAATTGTTTGGTGGAAGATGAGGATGATTTCTCCTATGATGATGGATCCTTACACGTTAATACTTGTTCTCATTTGATAACAATGATCCTTACAACTATATGGTTAAGGTGCCATGATTGTTTATGGTTCTATACATATTTATGAAGCTGATCCAAATGATGATGATGATGATGTTGCAAGAAGCAAGTTAGTTGATTATATACCTTAACCTAACAACACCTTTAATGCTTCTAAACTACTTCCCTTTGAAGGGACCAACTTCATAGCATATTCAAATCTGGTGACTAGAACACTTCAAAGACGATATTGCTTGTATTTGTTGTATGCAGGTGGGGTGGACAAGTTAAGATTCACAAAGGATAGGTGTGAACCCAAAAAAGTAGTGGGGTGTACGTTATAGAGTGCTCATGTTGAAGACCACATATTGGAGAAATAGGTAGATTCATCCAATCAAGAATTAAGGAGTAGGATTGTGATATTAAACATGATAGAGTGAAAAAAATCAGCATTGGCAATGTACTCACTAGCGACTAAGCAAGATATTTGCACCAACAAACAAAAGTGTTGGCAAAGGAAAACCACTATGTGAAGAGAAACCTTAGAAAAAACATTGAAACACACCAATAATATCAACATAGATGGATGATGGATAAGGCATTCACTAAAGTGGCTCAAATTTCCAAACATGTAAGGTGCAAATTCATTCAACGAGCTAGGAGTGTGCATGTATACCATCACATATAACATTTTTGATAGGAAATTTGAGCCACTTTAGGGAATTCTGATGGATAATCAACAACTCGTGAAGATCCTTAATTCATAAACATATATTTATAACAATAATAACCATAATAATAACATAAATTAAATTGAGCATAATAATATTAACAAGAATATAATAATAACAATAGTAATAATTAGAAATAAATTAATAATGTCAGTGATAGGAATCACAACTTTAATAGGTTTATTTTTAGTTTTCAATATTCTTTTTAGACTGTAGGAATTGTGTAGCCCCCTCTATAATCTGTAGTGCACTTGGTAAAATTTTCATGTGACCAGTGATGCTGGCGTGACATGCCTTCCAATACCACAGGGACGGGGGGAGATTGGACCTTGTGACCTCTTGCCCGCAATAGGATGCTTTAGCCAATCGAGCCAGGACCTCTGCTCCTTTAGTTTTCAATTTGAACTTTGTTGTTAATAAGAATAATTATAACAATAAATAATCAATATGGATTGTGGAAACTTGATATCTCTAAACAATAACCTTAATAATAATAATTTAACCACTATCAATAATTAAAATATTGACATTTATCATTGGATTTTTAGGAATAATAAGCCCTTTTTAAAAAGTAACTAATATATACATAAAAATAAATAAAAAAGAATTAAGTCTAAAATCTAAAATTGTATGGCCAAACTTCCTCAAATAATAAATTACTATCCTATCTTGTATTTAAAGAGCATTGAGGACAATTCAAAAAACTATATTATTGATCTTGTAATTTCCTTAAAGATGAACCTTGAAGGAGACTTCAAACATTGGAATTGCAAATATTCCATGCTGATACCTGTTGTACCCAAAATAAAATTTTTGCTCATTAAGGCATTTTGGTAAAAATGGTCAAAATCTTGTAAAAATGTCATCAAAAGTCAACAAAAGTCAAAGCCTCTAAGAATGGCAATTTACTATTTTTAGAAATTTCTGAATGAAAAATGAAGCATGGGGTTTTTCTAGGTTTTATGTCAAAAGGATACTCGTAAAATTTTGAAAATTTTGAAATTAGGGTTTTGGGCCCTTGTTTTTAGGAAAACCCTAAAAAATAGGATCTTTCCAGAAATGACTCAAAATGATTTTGATTGGCTTATTCTTCATCACGATCACACTGGTCCAGTCAAAATCACCAAAAAGTCACCATGCTTTGGTGGGTCTATTTCACTTTTTTAGGAGAAAAGATAGGACCTTCGAGGTCGTCAATGGCAAATGCCCAGTACCAGGTATCAAGATCTAAGCTTCAAACGATGCACAAAAGATTCTATGGCGAAAGATGCTCGAAAGATGCTCAACGACAGAGGGAGATTTCAAAAGTTGAAAAATGCAAAAAATAAACTAAGTTTGGAAGATGCACAGCTTGTCACAAGGGAGATGCCTTTTCAGTCAACGCCTTGGTCAACTTTTCGAAATGCTCGTGCACGTGAAGTGATGAAAGCAATTACAATGATGAATGCAGTTGTGTCGTCGACAACACGGTCAACCTAGTCAAGCAACACGGTGAACGCGAAGCACGAAGAGATTGAAAATCACTGAAAATGACCAACTCTAGAGCCAAAAGCACCTCTGTTGGCCAAGGGTGCCCATGAATTCAAGAGGCGAGATGCAGTTGTCAAGTTTTGTTGAACTAGTCATCTTCTTTAGAATTTTGCTAGCTTTCCGACGAATCATCAAGCAAATCCAACAGATTTATCAAACATTAGCAAACAAAGGCAGAGACGAAAGATGCTGAAAGCAAGAGTCATAAAAAATGGCAGTCTATCAAGGGAAAAAGCGCCCTTGTAGGCCAGGGGCGCCCAAGAATGAAAGCAATCAGAAGTCAGAATTTGAGTTAGCTGTCTCCAGATGATCTTTTCGGCTTTAGTCCAGCTTCGCAACGAATCTGTTTGCTAGTTCGTGAGACCTATTAAATGGTAGTAGCTGTTGATTAAACGAACACGTGAGATGAGGGATAAATTGATGAACAAAAGAGCAAAACATTTTGGGCAACCTAATATGGTTTTTAGGAGCTATCTTCTCCAGGACATCTTCTCATAATCCTTCCAGATTCATAATGAATCTAGTTGCCAACTCTTGGGACTTGTCTAACACTCACAAATGAAGATCAAGCGGAAAATGCTGAAAGTCAAATGAAGTTGAAAAATGTGAAAAGTTGGCTAAGTATGGAGAAAAATGCACTCTTCTAGCACAAGGCACCCAAATTTTGGGAGCATTAGATGCTGCTTTTAGGCTTCGTGATTTCCAAGAAGACCTTTTCAGAGTTGATCAGTCTTTTGCGATGAAATCATCAGTAGATACATCAGAGTAGTCAAACTTTTGACAACGAAGATCGAACTGGAGAATTTTGTCAAGGGTTACAAAGTACAAATTATGTTTGAGAAGCACAAAAGCACCCTTGCAGGTCAAGGGCGCCCATGAATTTGAACCTCCTGAACTAGCTTTTAGAGCTTGCACAACCAGTCATCCTTTCCGGGATTCTTCCAGCTTCACGTTGAATTCAACATCTAGTCTATGGGGGTCAACAATCACTGGTAGCTACAGATTGAAGCACAAGAGGTCAAAATTGAAGAAATTCAAAATCATTTGAAAAATGTAACACTGGCAAATAGAAGCAGCTTATCTCAAGAAGGTGCCTAGAAATTTGAGCCACCAGAAGTCATTTTCAAGGTTTGTTGCTTCCAAGAACATCTCTTCAGAGTTGATCCAACTCCGCAGTGAATTTGCTAGCTAGACCTCAAGATCAATTAGGCGACCTGAATTCAGGATCAAACAGAGGCAGTTCATCATAGAAAAAGACGAAATTCTTCAAAAATATTCTAACACTGGTGAAAATTAGACGCCTAAAGTCAAAGTGGGCCTAGTTTGACTTGAGTTACGATTTTTGGAGGCTTCCTCATGCCTAGGCATCCCAAAATTTGGGGAAAACCTCGAGTTAACAATCAATCACGCAATTTGACTTCTCCATTAGGGTTTTGAATGCCCTAACTGATGCTTCCACCTCCAAATTGATATTTGTCAAGCATCTAGGCATCTTTTCTCCATTATTCTTTGCAAGTCGACTTCAAGAGCAAAAACACAAATATTTTCTCTTCAACAACGTTGGCGAGATCAAGCGGAGGCCATTGTTAGATTTCTTCATACCTTCGAGATTGGGTTGCACAAGGGAATAGTTTTCCAGACTCCATTTTTCTAGGACATCCTTTTCAGAGACAAATCTTCTTTCCATAATTTCATCATATTGGGTTTTTTCCATTTGGTGTTGTTCTTGAAGATTGGCATTTTTTTGTGAAATCTTCTTCTACTTCTGTCTTAGGTTTTCTTGCATTTCCAAGCAAAATACATTTTTTCACAAATCTGGCTTTCTGGGTTCATTCAACACTGAATTGGCCACAAAACCCATGTGCCATAATTTTTCGAAAAAATTACCCCGTTGCCTCCAATTTTTAGGGTTTCTGAAAAAATCACCATTCTAGGTTTGCTTAGCACAGAGGTGCCTACAATACTTATGTCTTAGAATTTCTTTGAGAAAAAATTGCCTCATTGCCTTTGCCTCTGAGGGGTTATTGCATGTCATTGAAAAAGTTTTTTTTCGAAAATTTGACATTCTGGGTTCGTTCAAAAAGACATTCTCAACAAAACCCATGTCTTAGGATTTTTTGGAAAATTGCCTCTCGGAGAAGCTATTTTTAGCCTCTACAAAAAAAAGGTTCAAATAGTATCGTGTGCCTAGTCAATCTTCCTGATTTTTAGAATGCAGTTCTCTCAAGTTGAATTCAAGACCAAATCGGTCTTGCTTCATGATTTCCTAAATACGACTAACATCGATTTACATCAAGCACACCCAAAAGTTGACTTAGACAAGCTAGAAGGCATAGACACCATCACACTCTAGAACTTTGAGCAATCCGGGTTACTTGAGGCAACCTCTTTTTCCCATCATGGCACAGAGTATTGAATTTGTAATTGCTTGTGTAAAGCATTACCAACCCACTTCATGGGAAATCCAGTTAGTTGATGGGAGAACCATTTGTAGTCTCAAGCCAAAGGATATCGAGAGATGTTTTGCTATTCCACCTTGCACAAACAACTTGGTCATATCAATGGAGGAGTGTGAAGAGTGTTTACCAACAGAAAGGAACAATGTCAGAAAAGAATGGCAGAAAGGTGGCTCAAAGAGAAAAGGAACAACTTGCCAAAGAACATGGGACGTGGAGAATTCGGAGACGAGTATGCGATAATGATCACTCTACTCAACCGTGTCACAGGTCAAGCAAAAGCAAACAAGTTTCAGCCATGGATGTATTACATCATGTCTCAACTTGTTAATAACAAGGAACATTATGACTGGCCTGTTTTGATCAGCGACACTCTCCACAACTAGATGACAGGATTCTTCAATGCCCACAAATTCCATATGTGTTCACACCTCGTATATTTGATAGCCTTTCAACGCCAGTTTAGAGAGTTGAATATTGTTGGAACTTTGAGTGTGCAGCGAGTTCAGGAGCATTTCTCACAGCTTGAATTTTCATAGTCAGAACGACACTTCAAGCGAGTAAATGACCTCTTTTTGATGCACACAGTGAGGGACATTGATTACGAGTTACATATACGCATTTCACCAAAAGCTAGATTGGCAATGGTAGACTGGGCCGATTGGTTCATCCAATTACCCACGCTTACCTACATTCACGTATATGGTTACTTAGGTCATCCAACCATGTTACCCTGTTATCCATCGGATAAGGTGGTATTCATGGAGTTTCTACGATAGTTGCACGAGGTACACAATTTTCTGCATGGCAAACACAAGCT
Organism: Sequoiadendron giganteum; assembly: GCA_007115665.2. Lineage (NCBI taxonomy): Eukaryota > Viridiplantae > Streptophyta > Pinopsida > Cupressales > Cupressaceae > Sequoiadendron > Sequoiadendron giganteum. The sequence continues at coordinate 272,710,807 of CM021102.1, forward strand.
TGCTACCAACTTTCCTTTCGAGATGGGTATCTAATGGTGCAGATCAGCAGCTGATGCCAAGTTAATGAGCCAGGAAATGATGAAACTTAATCTTAAGTTTCTCATAGAAAGGCGCTCATATGATCCTTGGGGTCACTTGGTAGCTAGCCTTTGACAACAATTCTTCACACAAACCTACCATTGAGGATTTTTGGTTTAGTTGTGAAGATGAGTTCGAAGTGCACATGCGCAATTACAGTAGATTCACTCTTCCACAGATCGCTGATTTCCTATCAGAAGATGTGGGAGGTTTATCGGATGATGGGGAAGTCATACTTCCCACATATTTCAAAGATCAAATTGACTCGTAGCCACTTTGATCCGTTGATTGTTATGCCAAAGAGAGCACCTCCATTGAAGAAAGGACAAGCAGGGTTGTAAGGCACAACAGACTGTTCCTAGATAGCAAGAAGATGCGGAAGGTAGTTATTCCAATCACAAAGCCGCCATTGGTTACTACCACACTACCTTCCACTTCTAGATGGAAACCTAGATAGAAAGCGAGGAGTAACCCTCCTGAAGGAAGTCGAATGTCAAGAAATACAAAAGAAAAGATGCAGGTTGCTGATGTAAATCAACAAGAACCACACATGGATACAGCCACAGATACCGTTGAATAGTGCCAGAGATTGAAGCAGAACATCCCATTCTTTCGCCACCACCGCAGCCGTCTTCAATTCATATTGACTTGGAGCCAGACTCACCAGTTCACGATATGCCAATAACTTCTCACTCATCAGGAGTTGCTCGGACTAGCACCGATCCTCCTAGTGAAATTAGTCGAGACTCTCTGTCTTGGCTTGAGAGCCTCCTGGGTAGGAAGAGGAGAAAGCCGTCCTACCAATTGAACTTTGTAGAATTCGACAATGTCTATCAAGACACGTTAGAGAAGAAACTCAAAAAACGAGTTCATGTGGAAAAGAATGCTAACAATGAGATTGTCATTGAGATAGTCACACCACCTAAGGACAAAAATGTAGATGAAGTAGAGGTTGACGAATTCACTTTGGTGAAAGCCAACCTTGGTAAAAGCATGTGCCAGGCTGATGTAGATCTCTTTGAGGTTGCAGCAGTAAGCATGCAGAAAAGAGTGGTCAAAGATGGTAAAAACAAGGCAGCTCTCAAGGCTGAAAATCACTAGTTGTGACAATACATCTCTAACTTGCTTCACGGTACCTCAAATGTCATCGCATTGCTCCCATAGATGCTGGAATTACCTTTAGAACAAAATCAGCTAAGTCAGCTGGTTATTTACGAGAAACATCTGAGAGACTGGATAGAAGAGTTCATCACCAAGGGCAGGTTCATACTTGCAGAAGTGTATCAGTTGAGATACAGTGCCCACAACCTTCACTTAGGCATTTAGGAGTTAAGAGTTGAATATAGCAGAAGAGAAGCCTCAATATGAAATCATGATTTCTCATTTAAGGATGGCCTATGATTCAGTCACTGCAGAAGAGCATAAACAAAGATTTCTTACTTGGAGAGAACAACAAATCTTCAAGGTAAAAACCTACGAGGTAATCTCTGCAGAATTTACCGAGGGTAGACAAAAGGTGGCAAGTGCTATCAAGTTCGCGAGAACTTTCATATCACAAGTCCCTTGCCAATATCAATGTGAGAATGGTGATTACATCAAGCTTGACGAAGTGCAGATAGAATTCCAAAATATTGTCCCTAGTTCCCTTAGCGTTGACCCAATTGATTGCAAGTTGAGTCAAGTTGCGGCCATGTCAACAAAACTTGATGATGCAGCTGAAAAGATCAAGCTCTTTCAGAGCTAGATTGCGGATGGCGAGGAGATGTTGCCGAGACATCACATCATTCAAAAGAGTATCAGTACACCAGATGATGAGTCAGTTAACAACTTCTTGGAGGAGATGATTGCTCGAGATGGAAATCAGTGAACCACTAGTTAGGACATCCCACCTTTTCCAAAGATAGCATTTGACAAAGTAGTTAAACTTAACGCTTTTTCCAAGTTAATTTGTTGTTCCACCATTTATGCATGTCTATTTTTGGAGACACCTTTGTACAGTGGAGTTCTTTTAGTTTCAGAATCAGTTTATTGAGGTAGTCTTTCTAGTTAACTGATTAGTTACATTTGTTTAGACATAGGAATAAATCTTGCTAATTGGCAAGACTAAGTGTTAACTCAAGTAGATTTTAGGGTTCCCTACTCCTTGAATGTCTATAAATAAGAGCAACCTTGCTCATTATTGTTTAACTGTTATTACTATACAAAATTGCTGTGCCTTTGTGCCTTCAAGCTTTGCTAGTCAATATATGTTCACTTTGTTCAAGTGTATTTTGGTTGATCGTATGTTGTATGATTGTCTTCTTTCATACAATTTGTTGTCCCAAAACGTGTAATCATTGATCGAGTTTGAGGAAATAAATTGTTGGTGTAACAATTAGCACCTCTGGAGTGCGAGTTGGTACAGACAGCTATGCATAGTACGCGATGACTGCTCTTCAAATTAGGAGGGGAAGCTCCCTCCTTTGCTGATATGCATTCTAAAAGTAAAATATCTAAATCCTATCTTTTTGACTTAGCTGGAAGAGGCACAAGGTTAAGAAAACCAAGGACGTTGCAGCTAAGGATTTTCTCTGGTTTCGTAGGTCTTAACTACAACTAAAAACTAAAAGCTTTAAACTATCCAATCTCCTCAAGAAAACAAAGCATGAGGAAAAGGAGCAGGAATGTGATTACACAATAAACTTTAGGTACAGATTCACAACGTGAAGGCAAGGTGGCACAACTATTTGCTCGACTGGGAAAAAGTTTATTAAAAACAAACAAATACACGATAAACTGAGTACAACTTCACAACATGAGGGCAAGGTGGCTCAACTATTTGCTTGGCTGAATAGGTTTATTGACAAACACATCAAACGATAAGCTTTAAGTACAAATTTGCAACATGAGGGCAAGGTGGCGTAGCAATTTGCTCATCTGAATAGGCTTATTATTAACAACAAGGTAAGCAACTAGGATAGTAAATTGCATAGACGAGACACACATACAATAAACGATCAAACTAGCAACCCCATTTAACTAAGATTCAAATAAATACCATAGTAATAACATGAAGGCAAGGTGGCGCAACTATTCATTAATACAGTAATAACTCATGAACAAATACAAAATAACAATATTACAGGCAAGGCGGGCTCAGCATATATTGCTATCGCGTGCAAAAGTTCTAATTACAAGGGTGAACCAATCTTGAGAATAGGCATTGTAACAACCCCCAAACCGGGTAAACAAATTTTTTTCTACTTTCACTAATAAAATACAAGGAAATACATTTATAATGACAAAGTAAATAAACTTTTCTTTTCATTCTAATTGAACATTTCATCATAAAGAAATAAATGACACAATACATCATTGTTCTATTTTCCAAGTAAATAACAGAGTACGCTTTTATGATTACTTTTCTAAACAAAAAGCAAGGATAGAATCTTACAAGTTTCAAACATAGCTCGGAAGCTTTTGAGCAAATAGGAATAAGACTGTCCAGGATCTTCCCTTTCAAACCTTGGTTCATCAGAAGTCTAGGGTGGAGGAGAAACATCACTCAGGTGCTTTTCCACCAACCACGAACTTCTATTGCGGTCCCCCGCACGTTTACTGTTAAGTAGACGGCCCTCCCTTCTACGAAGAGATTGGTTGGGTAACCAATTCTGTATGACCAACTGAGCATAGTGTGTAATCCTACATAACTAAATCCTTGTGCCCTCACAATCTCAATCTAGTATGTAACCTGGACTACTGTGAACTGACAGTGTAATTTGTCTCACAGTCTAAGTGGACGTTAGGTATATTACACTACTTTGGCCAAAGCATTTCGGCAGTACTTAAACTGACGGTCATCTATCACTTGCACTAAGTCAGGTTTAGTTTGAGTTAAGGCTGCCTTATCCTACGCGTAGGTTGAGTCCTTTCTGTGGGTAGTCAATCACCCTAGACTTCCTACTTCAACTACTTAAACAGGAAATGGAATACAGTCAACAAGGGGTCCCTCTGGTACCTCCTAACATGGAAATCTTTATCCATGGAGTACATAGCTTTCTCTAGTTAACCTATTTAATTCTAAAGCTTTAGACTACCTTGGTACTGAATCCACCCTCGTCCTAGTATTAAATAACTAGTCCCTTTTTCCTTTATTTAAGGAGTTCAAGCAGTATTCAAGTAATACAAATCATAATATACTTCTATTAAAAAGTAATCAAACATTTCCCTTTTATGCTATTCCTTTTATAAGCTTTCCTATGAAATTAAACTATTTCATTTCAACAAGCTTTCCCCTATGAATTTAAGCTATTTCCAATTCAACAAGCTCTTAAGCTATTCCTAACATAACATGCTTTCACTATGAAACAAGTTATTCCTTAATTCAATAAGCCTTTTCTAATGAAATTAAGCTATTTCATTCCAACATCATTCCTTAGAAAACAAAGACCTTCTAACATTTTCCTTTCCTATTTTATAACATAATGCAAAGCATAATCAAAGCAAGCAAATAAACTCATTTTTAATTCAAATGACAGAAATTCTAAAAAGACATTTCTCATGCCTGATTCCCTTGCTGCGAAATGAGTTCGATCAGTAGCTTCTGCTCTTCCTCCACAGTCCTTCACAGTCTTTACCAGATACTTCTCACAGCATGAACAAAGTATAACTCTCAGGTAAATGCAGTACAACAATGAGGGAATGTAGCTCTCAACAATACAGTCATAGCAAGATAATATATGGCTCTCAATAATGCAATCACAACAAGATAGTATATAGCTCTCACAACACTAAACAACAATGAGGGATTAAGGCTCACAACAAATGCAAACAGTAATGGTGAAATATGGCTCTCTAAACAGAAATTCGCAACTTGCAGGAGTAGATAGCAACTAGTGTAAATTGCAAAATGTAGCTAAGGTAAAATGCAGTTCTTCTTAAGCAAATTCGGAATTACAAAAGGTGTGTTTTGCCAAATGAACTAGGCGGCTATTTATAGAGCCCCCAGCCAAACAATTCCCACATATGCTGGCATGTAAATTGACAGAACTTATCATTTGAATAAATCAAACTGAAATGTGGCGAAATTCTGTTACTTACTCAGCCCTTGAGAAGTGATTCGACTTCCAACAATGCAAAAGACTGTTTCAAACTTTATTTGATGAGAAATGCGGATTCGACACCTACAGGCGGAATTCCAAAAGAATGGCGGATAAAACTACAGTCGAAAATGTCAAGGTTAAACTCGCAGCCATCTGGCCTCATTCCGCCCACACCTTCCAGAATGGTGGCACTTAGCCTTTGCGACCAGGTCCAAGGCGTGAGAGCTGGGCGCGGTTTCTTCCTTGCCCATTTTCATTACTTTTAGCTTCCACAGTTCGCGTGTTTTCTTCCCGTGAAGAAATCCGCGATTTTCAGTTCATAAAAACTTTTGATTTAAATCTTTAACAAGACTATAGTATAGCATTTAAATTTCCCACGTATTTTCCAATGGTTTATGAATTTCGAAATACCTTTATTCCTTATGGTAAATGCAAATAATTACCAAATGATTATATAAGTCCATTTCCATTATTTCCAAGGCAAAGTCATTTTAATTTATAAATTATAATGTTATAAATACATTTAGCATTATATTTAAATATAAACTATTATAGTTTTATTTTACCTTTATTTAAATATATGAATATATCTATATAATATCTAAATATTACTATAGATATATCAATATATTTCATTATCGGTAAAACTATAATAATGCCTATATTAAATATATTTATAAACATATCCATATTTACACTTAAACATATTTATACATGTTTATATTCAATTATCCAATTACGTGTATTATAGGCCAGTCAGAGTACCCTTAATACACGTATTTGTACAAACATGTATATATACATTTAACTGTAAATTCCAAGCATCAATATAACTTATGAGTTCACATTTCACATTCAAGGTTCACAGAACAGTAAGTCAGTCAATCAAGTATCACCACTCATAAAGCATAAAGAAGTAATCCAAAACTCCTAAGCCTAAGGGTGACTTACTAAGACAACTCAATCTGACTCAGTTCCCAAAACCCCCAGTGAAGTGTGTGTATGCTCATATGATCAACTTTACTGGTTAGCCGACCAAATTCCTCTCCCGTGTGATGTTTCCCCTCCACTTGGAGGAATAGTTCCTGTTCCTGCATCCATTGGCACAAAACCACGGCAGTCAATTGCTCACAACATTTGCAGTATATATAAATCAAATATATAAAACAAGACTAATTACTCTCCTCTATGCATTGCTTATCCAAGAATAACATCAATCAAGAATACAGAATGAGCCAATCATAACATGTAAACAGATTCTCATATTGATAACAAGGTTCAATCACATTTTATTCATTCAAAACCTTCCTTACAATCAGAATGCTCTAAGCATTACTAGAATAGTAACTATACAAATTCCGGGGTGTAACATATTCCCCCCCTTATGATTCATCGTCCTCGATGACCAAAGGTTTTATTCAAAGCATAAAAACAAAACCAAATCTTTATTGTTCAGCATTCTCAAAAACTTCAAGAGTGTCAGGAAATCTTCTTCGGATTTCCGCATAGTCCTCCCAAGTTGCTGAGTCTTCCGCATACTGGTCCCACTGAACCTTGCATTGCGAGACTTCTCGGTTACGTAAGTGTAGCTTACGTATTTCCAGCACCTTGACAGGCTCGAGAGTTATTACTCCTGGATCCCTTACCTGTAAGGCAGTCCAATCAATAACATGATTATCTCCAACAATATACTTTTTAAGGTAAGACACATGGAAGACATTATGCATTCTAGGAAGAGTGGGTGGCAAAGCGATTCAGTAAGCTACAGGGTTTACTACTTCTAAGACTTCAAATGGTCCAACATAACGTGGAGCCAACTTAGAATTCTTTCCACAGTTAATGGAACTTTTGTGAGGTTTCACTCTCAAAAGTACCTTGTCACCTATGACAAAACTTCGAGGCACTCTCTTAGCATTTGCATAACTTTTCTATCGACTGTTAGCCTCTGCTAACGTTTGCTTAATAACCTTAACTTGTTCTTCCATTTCTGCTAACATTTCAGGTCCAAGACTTACTCGATCCTCAAGTTTATCCCAACTTATAGGAGTTCGACACTTTCGACCATACAAAGCTTCAAAAGGAGCCATCTTAATTGCAGAATGATACGAGTTGTTATATGCAAATTCGACCAAGGATAAATAGTCCTCCCACTTATATTGCTGATCCATGCAATATGCCCTAAGTAGGTCTTCCATAACTTGATTTACCCTCTCAGTTTGCCCATCCGTTTCCGGATGATATGCCGAGCTAATGTTTAACTGCGTTCCCAATGCAGAAAACAAGGTTTGCCAAAACCTAGAAGTGATGCGTGCATCCCTATCAGATATAATCTTTTCAGGAATACCATGCAACCTAAAAATTTCTTGTACAAACTTTCTTGCTATGACCGGTGCTCCATCGGTTAGATTCCCTGGTATGAAGTGTGCTACTTTTGTTAGCCTGTCCACTACTACCAAAATGGCGTTATGCTTGTTCCTAGACATTGGCAATCCTTGCACAAAGTCCATACTTATAACTTGCCATTTCCTTTTAGGAATATCATGAGTATACAACAATCCCGCTGGATGATGATGTTCAGCTTTTACTCTTTGACACTCAAGGCATTGAGCTACATAGTTTGCAGCATCACCTTTCATTCCTTTCCAGAAATATAATGGTTTTACATCAGCCATCATCTTGGTTACTCCAGGATGTCCAAAATATGGTGCCTCATGAATCTCTTTCCATACAATATTTCTCAATTCCTTGATATCTGGCACATACATCCTATCCTTGTACCTTAATATCCCACTGGACTCGAATTGATATCCCTCATACCTAGAGTCTAGAGGATTCTCAATGAGTGCTTGCTTAACCTGTAAGTAAAATTCATCCTCTTTGCATTTCAAAAGCACTTGTTCCTTGAAGTTGCTTTGAATTGTCACTATAGATGCAATATGGCGTCTTCTACTTAAGGCATCAACAACTCTATTTTCCTTTCCTTTGATATAATTAATATTAAAGTCATAATCTGCTATTAACTCCAACCATCTTCTCTGTCTAGCATTTAGATTAGGTTGAGTAAAGAGATATCTTAAACCCCTTGTGATCTATTTTCAACTCAAATGGTTTTCCAAGCAAGTAGTGTCTCCACATCTGTAAAGCATGTACTACTGCTGTCAACTCTAAATCATGCGAAGCATAATTCATCTCATATGGCTTTAGTTTCCTGGACTCATAAGCAATTACTTGTCCTTCTTGCATCAACACACCTCCTAATCCTTCTCCACAAGCATCAGTTATGACTGTGAAGCTTCCTTCGGGATCTGGTACCTTTAAGATTGGTGCGGTGGTCAACTTTTCCTTGAGAAGATCAAATGCCTCTTGGCACTTCTCATTCCATACAAATCTTTTTCCTTTTTTCTGCAAAGACGTTATAGGAAAAGCAATTTTTGAAAAGTTCTCTACAAACTTCCTATAATATCCAGCTAGTCCCATAAAACTTCTCACTTCAGATACATTCTTGGGTACAGGCCATTGCATAACTGCCTCTATCTTGGCTGGGTCTACTGCTATCCCTTTAGCTGAAATGACATGGCCCAAGTAGTGCACTCTTTCTTGAAAGAAAGTACACTTGGACAGTTTCCCATAAAGCTTGTGTTCTCTTAACCTTTGTAACACCATCTCAAGATGTTTACAATGTTCTTCTTCATTCTTTGAGTAAATTAATATGTCGTCTAGGAAGACCAACACAAATTTATCCAAGTAATCTCTGAAAACACTATTCATGAGATTCATGAAGGCTGCAGGCGCATTAGTTAAACCGAATGGTAAAACTGTGAACTCATAATGTCCATAACGAGTTCTAAATGCTGTCTTGAAATTATCTTCATCCTTCACCCTCAGCTGGTGATATCCAGACCTCAGATCTATCTTTGAAAATACAGCTGCACCTTTCATCTGATCAAAGAGGTCATCAATACGTGGCAACGGGTATTTGTTCTTTACCGTTGCTTTGTTTAGCATTCGATAATCGATGCATAAACGTAACGTGCCATCCTTCTTTTTAACAAATATCACTGGTGCTCCCCATGGTGATACGCTAGGTCGTATTAACCCTTTGGACAGCAATTCATCCAATTGCGTCTTCAATTCCATGAGCTCAGTTGTAGTCATTCTGTACGGTACTTTAGATACCGGTTCAGATCTTGGCACAATGTCGATTGAAAAATCAAACACTCTCTTCGGTGGAAGACCTGGTAGTTCCTCTGGAAATACATCAACATAGTCTTTTAAGATAGGATACTTCTCCATATCTGTTCTTCCTGTTTCTTCCACTTCTCCATCTTCAAGTTCTTGAGAACTTTGAAACACAGAGTTTTCGTCTTCTTGCCCTAGTTTCTCAATCTTGACTGCAAAAAGTTGACAACCTTTCTTCTTGGCTTTCACTAGCTGCATTGCTGTGATTTGCCAAACAGTCACTTCCCTTGGTATCCCATGGATTTCTACATGGTTTCCTAAATCATCAAGGCATCTTACAGTCTTGGCTTGGCAGTCTACAATAGCCCTATGTCTCCACAGCCAATTCATTCCTAGGATTACATCATAGGACCCTAGTGGCGCGACATATAGGTTAACCTCAGTGGCAAAGTTGGGTAATTCTAACCTAGCCTCAAATCGACATTGGTCAACCCTTGCTCTTGTTTGGTTTGCATATTCCACATTCCATGCCTTTTCCATGTATTCTGCCTTCCTAGACAATTGCCTAGTTACCTTAGGTGAAATGAAATTTTCTGTTGCACCAGTGTTGATTAAAATAGAAATAGGTAGTCCAAAAAGGTTACCTTGAACTTCGATCGGGGTGATTTGATAGTCCGCCTGCCGATCGTCCACTGTAGCATGAATCCTTTGTTGGAACATTGCCTGCTGCGAAGGCAAACCATTTCCTCGAGACTGAGAACTAGAAGTCCTATCAGGGCACTCACCTGCATAGTGGTCTCCCTGACAGATAAAACATCCATCCCTTTGTCCTTTCTTTTCAGGAATTACTCCTGACTTGCTTGTTCCATTACCATTCTTGTTGGTGTTGTCATTCCTCTTTCGGTCTCCTTTGAAATCTTTTCCGTTGAAGCGAGGTCGCTTCCCTTTTTGCTTTCTGGAAGCGAAAGTGGAGTCTTCCTTCCTTGATGCTGTCTTGCTGCCCACATCATTGTCCTTCCTATGATCCTTCCTATCCTGATGGTAGGAATCTGCCCTAAGCTTCTGTTCTTGACGGATAGCTTTTTCATACACTAGGTCATAGTGGTTGGACCATGCATGTCAACCTCCCTTCTTATCTGATGATTTAAACCTAGAATGAACTTCCGTATTCAGAATCGTTCATCCTTGAGATAAATGGGCACATAGCGGATAAGACGAGTAAATTTCTCCCAGTACTCGTGAACCGTCATGGTTCCTTGTTTCAGCTCCTGGAAGTCGGACAGTTTCTGATCATAATATAGTTGGGGTAACTACTGGTTACGGAAGATTTCAACAAACTCGTTCCAAGTTAACTTCCATGAACTTAGGTTAAGCTCCAACTTCTTATTCATCCACCAGTTAGAAGCTTCTCCAGCTAACTGGTAGGCTCCCCAAGCAGCCTTGGTAACCTCATCATAATCCCGGATTTCAAAGTACTTTTCCATTTGGACAAGCCATACTTCGGCTTCATCACCCCCAGCAGTTCCATCGAACTTGGGTGGATAAATTTTCTTCATATCCCTTGTTAATTCTCGGGATATCATCTTCTTGTTTCTGTCCATGGAGTTAGTAGGTGACTTCTCTCTTTCTGCATGATGTGAAGAACTTTCTTCTAACTCCTCTATAGTTATATCTTTTTCTCCCCTATCCTTGGCTTTTTCCTGCTCAAGGTTGGCTAGTCTAGCCAATATCTGGTCTAGCTTAGCTTCCATCTCAGCTGGTGTCAATTCTTCTTGCTGATTCGCTCTGGATTTATTTCGATTTCTTTCGTATACTTGAACCATAGATTAAAGAAATTATAACCTGAAATTTTAATTTCAAGTTAGACTAACTTTTACTTTACTATTTTGCAAACATATAATCAAACACCATTTCATACAAACAAATGTTTTCACACAAAAATTTGACATTTTGATTGATAGATAAACCTCATTTTATTTATAGATAGGAGGATTTCAAAAGAATCCACAAGATTTACATAGAATGACTATTCAGATAGTCAAGGGGTGAATACCCTTCCGATTCACTCTCAGATACATAGCTAAGAGGAGTGTACCCTACAGATTGAGAGAGTTGTAAATCTCGTTCATTAAGTTCTTCCCTAATCTGGTCTTCCCTATCCCAAAATGGATAGTAACCCTCGGATTTATTGTCCGATACATATATTTGGGATGCAGTGTCCTTTAAGTGTTCCTCTTCTTTATGGACCATGCCTTTCGTAGGCATTTGTTCATGAGACCATTTCTCCATTGGCGGGGTCCTTGGTGTATATCCCTCGGACTCTTTACTTGAAGATATCATAATCACTTCTGCCATTGGAACGACTCTAGGATCCCTAAATATGAAGGCCGGGCTGGAACTTTCTTCAGATGGCATATCTCTGGATAGAGATAAGGCTTCAGACTCTTCAGGTGCAATGGAGGGAAGGTAGTTGTACATAGCCTCCAGTTTCATCTTTCTCTTCTCACCATGGATTCGAGAAAGTGCGTGGCTGAAGGTTTCTGTGTCTCTCAACCAAACTGCGTTGTCGTAGTTGGTTCGTTCAATTGTTTTCACAATTGCCTCCTTTTCCTTCTTGGCCTTTAGGTAGCATTCGTTTCCGATTACGGACTTTCTTGCCGTAAATCTAACACGTACCATCCTGACTCAAGAATTTTTCACAACATTACATAATGTTGGAAAAGGAAAATTTGGTGAACTCATAGGTTCCAGAGCTAAACCTGGTAGCTCTGATGCCACATGTAACAACTCCCAAACCGGGTAAACAAAAAATTTTCTACTTTCACTAATAAGATACAAGGAAATACATTTATAATGACAAAGTAAATAAACTTTTCTTTTCATTCTAATTGAACATTTCATCATAAAGAAATAAATGACACAATACATCATTGTTCTATTTTCCAAGTAAATAACAGAGTACGCTTTCATGATTACTTTTCTAAACAAAAAGCAAGGATAGAATCTTACAAGTTTCAAACATAGCTCAGAAGCTTTTGAGCAAATAGGAATAAGACTGTCCAAGATCTTCCCTTTCAAACCTTGGTTCATCAGAAGTCTAGGGTGGAGGAGAAACATCACTCAGGTGCTTTTCCACCAACCACGGACTTCTATTGCGGTCCCCCGCACGTTTATTGTTAAGTAGACGGCCCTCCCTTCTACGAAGAGATTGGTTGGGTAACCAATTCTGTATGACCAACTGAGCATAGTGTGTAATCCTACATAACTAAATCCTTGTGCCCTCACAATCTCAATCTAGCATGTAACTTGGACTACTGTGAACTGACAGTGTAATTCGTCTCACAGTCTAAGTGGACGTTAGGTATACTACACTACTTTGGCCAAAGCATTTCGGCAGTACTTAAACTGACGGTCATCTATCACTTGCACTAAGTCAGGTTTAGTTTGACTTAAGGCTGCCTTATCCTACGCGTAGGTTGAGTCCTTTCCGTGGGTAGTCAATCACCCTAGACTTCCTACTTCAACTACTTAAACAGGAAATGGAATACAGTCAACAAGGGGTCCCTCTGGTACCTCCTAACATGGAAATCTTTATCCATGGAGTACATAGCTTTCTCTAGTTAACCTATTTAACTCTAAAGCTTTAGACTACCTTGGTACTGAATCCACCCTCGTCCTAGTATTAAATAACTAGTCCCTTTTTCCTTTATTTAAGGAGTTCAAGCAGTATTCAAGTAATACAAATCATAATATACTTCTATTAAAAAGTAATCAAACATTTCCCTTTTATGCTATTCCTTTTATAAGCTTTCCTATGAAATTAAACTATTTCATTTCAACAAGCTTTCCCCTATGAATTTAAGCTATTTCCAATTCAACAAGCTCTTAAGCTATTCCTAACATAACATGCTTTCACTATGAAACAAGTTATTCCTTAATTCAATAAGCCTTTTCTAATGAAATTAAGCTATTTCATTCCAACATCATTCCTTAGAAAACAGAGACCTTCTAACATTTTCCTTTCCTATTTTATAACATAATGCAAAGCATAATCAAAGCAAGCAAATAAACTCATTTTTAATTCAAATGACAGAAATTCTAAAAAGACATTTCTCATGCCTGATTCCCTTGCTGCGAAATGAGTTCGATCAGTAGCTTCTGCTCTTCCTCCACAGTCCTTCACAGTCTTTACCAGATACTTCTCACAGCATAAACAAAGTATAACTCTCAGGTAAATGCAGTACAACAATGAGGGGATGTAGCTCTCAACAATACAGTCATAGCAAGATAATATATGGCTCTCAATAATGCAATCACAGCAAGATAGTATATGGCTCTCACAACACTAAACAACAATGAGGGATTAAGGCTCACAACAAATGCAAACAGTAATGGTGAAATATGGCTCTCTAAACAGAAATTCGCAACTTGCAGGAGTAGATAGCAACTAGCGTGAATTGCAAAATGTAGCTAAGGTAAAATGCAGTTCTTCTTAAACAAATTCGGAATTACAAAAGGTGTGTTTTGCCAAATGAACTGGGCGGCTATTTATAGAGCCCCCAGCCAAACAATTCCCACATATGCTGGCATGTAAACTGACAGAACTTACCATTTGAATAAATCAAATTGAAATGTGGCGAAATTCTGTTACTTACTCAGCCCTTGAGAAGTGATTTGACTTCCAGCAATGCAAAAGACTGTTTCAAACTTTATTTGATGAGAAATGCGGATTCGACACCTACAGGCGGAATTTCAAAAGAATGGCGGATAAAACTACAGTCGAAAATGTCAAGGTTAAACTCGCAACCATCTGGCCTCATTCCGCCCATGCCTTCCAGAATGGTGGCACTTAGCCTTTGCGACCAAGTCCAAGGCGTGAGAGCTGGGCACGGATTCTTCCTTGTCCATTTTCATTACTTTCAGCTTCCACAGTTCGCGTGTTTTCTTCCCGTGAAGAAATCCGCGATTTTCAGTTCATAAAAACTTTTGATTTAAATCTTTAACAAGATTATAGTATAGCATTTAAATTTCCTACGTATTTTCCAATGGTTTATGAATTTCGAAATACCTTTATTCCTTATGGTAAATGCAAATAATTACCAAATGATTATATAAGTCCATTTCCATTATTTCCAAGGCAAAGTCATTTTAATTTATAAATTATAATGTTATAAATACATTTAGCATTATATTTAAATATAAACTATTATAGTTTTATTTTACCTTTATTTAAATATATGAATATATCTATATAATATCTAAATATTACTATAGATATATCAATATATTTCATTATCGGTAAAACTATAATAATGCCTATATTAAATATATTTATAAACATATCCATATTTACACTTAAACATATTTATACATGTTTATATTCAATTATCCAATTACGTGTATTATAGGCCAGTCGGAGTACCCTTAATACACGTATTTGTACAAACATGTATATATACATTTGACTGTAAATTCCAGGCATCAGTATAACTTATCAGTTCACATTTCACATTCAAGGTTCACAGAACAGTAAGTCAGTCAATCAAGTATCACCACTCATAAAGCATAAAGAAGTAATCCAAAACTCCTAAGCCTAAGGGCGACTTACTAAGACAACTCAATCTGACTCAGTTCCCAAAACCCGCAGTGAAGTGTGTATGCTCATATGATCAACTTTACCGATTAGTCGACCAAGTTCCTCTCCCGAGTGATGTTTCCCCTCCACTTGGAGGAATAGTTCCTGTTCCTGCATCCATTGGCACAAAACCACGGCAGTCAATTGCTCACAACATTTGCAGTATATATAAATCAAATATATAAAACAAGACTAATTACTCTCCTCTATGCATTGCTTATCCAAGAATAACATCAATCAAGGATACAGAATGAGCCAATCATAACATGTAAACAGATTCTCATATTGATAACAAGGTTCAATCACATTTTATTCATTCAAAACCTTCCTTACAATCAGAATGCTCTAAGCATTACTAGAATAGTAACTATACAAATTCCGGGGTGTAACAGGCAGTTTGCCGACATCGCAACAATTCTCTATCACAAGCAAAAGTTATTTACAAATGAGCTAAAAGCTCTTATTTATAGACATCAAAGGTGTAGGCAACCCTAAAATCACCTTGAGTCAACTAGAGTCTTGCAAGCATGCAAGATCTTAATTCTCTAAGTCTAAGGAAAATAAACTACATTGTTAACTGGAAAGATACCATCAATTAACTGAAACAAGACTCAACAGAATGATCATGTCCAGCATGCACGTCCTTATTGGAATGAAAACTAATTAATAACTCCAACTATACAAAGATGTTTTCACAAAAGACATGGCATGCAATGTGTAACAACGAGTTTAACTCAAAAAGATGCATTGAGTTCAACTCTTGTGTCTAATGTCTATCTTGGAAAAGGTGGGATGCCTTGAACTGAAGTTCACTGGCCTTGATCTCGAGCAACTAACCCCTCCATGAGGTTGTTGACTACATCACCATTCGGGGCACTGATACTCTTTCGTAGTACATGATGCCTATGCAACATATCCTCACCACCCGTGATCTGGCTCTGAAGTTCACCTCTTCTTCTGACTGCCTCATCGAACAACGCTGACATAATTGTAAGTTGATCTAACTTACAGCCAATAGAGTCACCACTGAAAATACCATGGATGAGTGTTTGCAATTTTGACTGAATGTCTACAAGCTCAACATACTCACCGCCCTCACATTGATATCAGCAAGGAACTTGACACAAAAGTTTTCACATAATGAAGTGCAGTAGTCACATGCTCTCTACTCTCGGCCAACTCTGAAGTTATTTTTCCCTGTATTTCTGCTTTGAAGATTAATTGTGTTCTCCAATCAAAAATAGCTTCTCTATCTTCTTCATCAGCGACCGAGTCATACGCCGTCCCCAGGCGAGCGATCAAGATTTCATCCCTAGGTTTGTCAACCGCCAAGTTGTGCTCTGAATCCTAAATTTGCAAACGGAGTTCGCAGGTGTTGTATCTCAACTGAAATAGCTCTGCAAGTATAAAGCAGCCCTTAGTGATAAACTCCTCTTCCCAATCCATCATGCGCTTCCTGTACACAACCATTTGATTAAGCTAACTCTGCTCTGCTGGTGGCTCTACCATCTGTGGGAATGAAGCGATGATGTTCTCAGGCCTATGGACGAGATTAGAGATGTATTGACGAAGTTGCTGGTTTTCAGCCTTGAGGGTTGCCTTGTCTTCTCTGTCTTTTGCCACTCTATCCATTATGCCGTCAATTGCAACTCGAAGAAAATCAACCTTTGTTTGGCGTGTGCTCCTGCCAAGGTTAACCATGATAACTTTGAAGTCCTCAACTTCTAACTCATCCAAATTCTTGTTTGGTGGAGGTACTGCAGTCTCTAAAGTGATCTCTTTTTCAGTGTTCCTCTCTACATGAACTTGTTTCTTAATCCTCTTATCTGATGGATCCTGGTAGATGTGATTAAAGTCTGAGTGGTCAAGTATGTATGACGGCTGCCTCCTCTTCCTACCCAGCTGATTCTCAAGCCAAGACGAATCTTGACTAATCTCGTTGGATGGATCGGTGCTAGTCACATGAGGTCCTGATGAGGTGAAAAGTGTAGAAGTATGACTACGCAATGGCGAGTCCAAGTCCAAATCAATGTGAATTGGAACTGGGAGCTGCTGTGGTGTTGGTGATGGCAAAGGAGGCTGTAACTCTGGCTCTGGCATGCTCTGAACTATGTTTGCGGTTGGCTCCATGTTCATTTCTGCAACAAGTGTCTTCCCTTTTGATTTATTAGACACTTTGTTTCTTTTAGGAGGGTTACTCCTTTTCTTCTATTTGGGTTTTGACGAGGATGGAAATGTAGATTCCACCAATGGCGGCTCTGTCCTTGGCATGACTTCCCTCCTTGTCTTCTTTCTTTCTAAGTAGAGTATGCTATTCTGAATAGCTCTACCTGTTCTCTCTTCCACGGATGAATACTCTTGGGTGTACCAATCAATAGCTGGAAGTGACTGTGTATCAACCTGCTCTCTAAAGAATTGAGGAAGTATATCCCCATCATCATCTGACAACCCCTCCACATCCTCTAACATGTAAAGAGAAATCTGCGAGAGAGTGAACTTGCTGTAATTGTGTCGACGCACCTCGAACTCATCCTTGCACTTGACCCAATAGTCCTCCATAGTAGGCTTGTGATGAGAGCGACCTCCAAGACGTGCTGAATAATAACCCCAAGGGTCATATGCACATGCATCGATAAGGTACTTAAGCTTGAGGTTCTCCAACTCCTGACCTGCAACCTTGGCATCAACTTCTGTTTTACATCGGTAGATTCCCATCTGCAAAGGAAAGTTGGCTGCTGGCTTGCATGTTTTACGCAACTGTGAATGGACTTCAGATAATTGCCTTAGAAACTCCATGAACACTGTCTTATCCGAAGGATAACATGGTAGCATGGCTAGATTTCCTATATAACCGTAGACACGGATGTAAGTATATGTAGGGAACTGAATGATCCAGTCCGCCCATTCTGCCATTGCCTCATGAGCAACTGCTGAAATACGAACGTGTAACTCCCAGTCTAGGTCTCTCACTGTGTACATTAAGAATGCTTTCTGCACATGCTTGAAATGTCGTTCAAACTTCGTGAACTCAAGTTGATCATAGTACTGATAAACTTTCTGCACACTGAGAACGCTCGTGGTGTTCAAACCTCTAAATTGATTCTGATATGCAATCAAATATACGAGATAACAACACATGTGAAAATTATGGGCAACTAGGAATCCAGTAATCTGTTTGTGAATGATGTTGCTGATCAAAGAAGCCCAATCATAATATTCTCGCCTGGAAACAACCTGAGCAATGACATAATACATCTATTGGTGTGTGTTTTGAATATGCCACCATACATAGAATAAAATGCCCAAGGACACTTTATCCTCTCTTGAAAAGTAATTGCAAATACCTAGAAGATAATACAATGACTCCAATGTTTCTTTTGGACAGGTTATGACATATGGACAAGGTCAATGGGCGTTGTGATTTGCTGGTAATCACAAGGGGACTTACAGAAATTCATTTCGCGAGTCGAGGACTTAGACAGTTTTATCATTGAGGTTCTTTTTGATGGGTGTTTCAGATTTTCCAAAAAAAAGGCAAAAGGATTAGGGTTTAGAAATCTAAACTACGCCTAAGAACTCAAGAGACAGCAGTGGTGAGATAAAATAGGGTAACCACACTTTGTTTCGCCTCCTTTGGACAACTACGCAAAGTGGGTGCAATCTTCAAAGGAAGTGATAATAATTTTCATGTTTGAATTGAAAACAAACAGAAGTTAAGCATCCACAAATCAATGGCTCAGACTAACTTTACACATCAAATGCAAATCATCCATTTGACAAAAGTATGAGCTAAATTTTATCTATCACTGCTATCAAATCTATCATCCACTTAACAAACATATGAATCAAATACTAATCTAATTCTACTCTAAGTGTTGAAGGAGAAATATTAAACCTTGCACACTATTTGAAAACAAAAGTGATTCTAAGCAAATCATGCACTAGAGCTTTTATTGACAGAAATAGTCTTGTCGCAACAATATTATACTACTCACTTCACAAATTGTAAATGAGAGTAATCAAATTTATATAGAGTTCATGAATTTGAATAAACGGCTCAAATTAAAAATGAGCCAACGACCAAGATCAAAACAAATAAACCCTAATTAGGGTTTCCCAAAATGACTTCAGTAAACAGAGAGTTGATAGGGTGATGTGGCGCTTGGAGCTATTTTCAAGGAATTACATCCCGATCCTCCCGCGTTGCCGTGTGTTCGATGAATCTGGACACGATCAAGGCAACTTCATCCATGGTGACTTGAGGAAGCATTCCGATCCTGAATTCCAGTCCGTCCACACTCTCGGCGCATCTGGCAAAGGTATCCTCCCACTCTGGCTTGGTCTTCTCAAAAGACTCTCGGATGCTTAAGAAGTTCGCCAATTTGGCCTAGTCCTGCTTCAAAATAGGTCCTGTGATGGCAAAGATGCCTTCTTGGACCTTCCCTTTCAAAACCTCTAACTGCAGGTCATTCTCTCGTAGAGCCTCCTTATCCAAGATATCGGCGATCATGTTGAGAAGTTTGGCCTAAACTTCTTTGACCTGTTCTTCCAATCTGATACCATCAACCTTCACCCTCTCCAAGACTTTGCCTCGTGCCTTCAAGGCCCAATACCAGGTGTGGAAGTCATAGGCTGCTCCTGCTGCAATAACACCTCCGTCTATCAGCTCCTGCTTAGGAACTCCTTTCAGAATCCTAAGGCAAGGGATTATCCTATCTTGCACATCCAGAAGGTTATCCCACACTTCTGCCAAAGCGGCCAGCCTAGAAAGTAGGGCAGTGGCCTGACCATAAACCAGAGTCAACCTCTCTAGGAATGCCTCAGCTTCAGTCCCCTTCACTGCTATCCATTCTCTGGCTTCCCGAACTGTGACCACGTTTTCTTCTATCTCCTTAATGGCCCCCTGTGAAGAGTTCGGGAGTAAGCTGCCGTGTTGTCTTGATCAAGTGGCTTGATCAAGTGCTGGATATACTCCTTTAGGCGCTCAATTTCTAACTGGCACTCCTTCCTCTTGGCTACCTCCTTCGCCAACCTTGACTTGATAGTGGACACAGAATTGTCCAAGTCTTCAATTTCTTGGCCCTTTGTGGTTGGACCCAAGTCAATGGTTGTGATGGCATAATCTTGTAGAGCCATGTCCTCCTGTGGCTTGTCCATTGTAGGCACTACGATCTGCACTGTCCTGTTGCCGGCTCCATCACTCTGTATGCTCGAGAATTTCTTTGCTAGCTTCTTAACTGCAGTCTGCGTAAGTCTGGCCAAGAAGTCAGCAGTGTCATCCTCTTCTGGCTCCTCCACTGGCGCCTATACTTTCAGCCTCTCCCTTAGCCAATCCGGGATCGTCGGCTGCTCTATGCCTTCATCTTCCGGCCTGTCTTCTCTGTCAGGGACGTCCAAAATTCCCCTAAGGGCTGAAATCATTCCTTCCCGGAAATCCTCATTTTGGGTGTCCACATTTTCATCATCGGACTCCAATATTTCTGTGCCCGTGGGAGATGGTGGCGCATCTTCGTCCGGCTGAGGCTCCATATTGTTTTCCGGAATTGGGGAAGGATCCCTAATGTTAGCCAGTGAAGCATCTACAGTAGCCAGCATCTCCTCAATATTCCTAGATGCGGCCGAGTGTGAAGGCTTTACCTTAGCATGCTTCTGGACTGGCTCCTTGCCTGCAGCTATCTCCTTCCTTTTCTTGGAAGTGGTGGCCTCTATCATCTCTACACCCTGGGATGCGTCCGTATTGGAAGAATAGGATTCCGCCTCACTCAACATATCATAAGTCAAGGTTATCTTTTTTCGCCCGAGTTCCTGAATCTGTTGATCAACCCACCACTGCGTATACTTGATGACAGGTCTCATCAAAGTATTTAAATCAGCTTGCTCGGATTTTGACCACCTGACTACCGGCAAAGGCAAACTCTCATCAAGGTGCGGCTGTACTTGCTGTCCATCTTCCTCCAATTGATCCGACACTCGACAAAGTTCTGTTGCTTTGATCAAACTGACAGGCAATCTGGACCACATCTTTCGCCTAACCTCAAACTTGTCCGCAGCGTTTGCCCAGAAATCTTCCAATTCAACCCTATGCTTGTACCTCCTTCCATCCACCGTCTTGATGTGATGATGCAGGTCGAAGTGGCTCCTAGATGGATAGGTAGCAAAAGGATAATGCTGAATCTCGAGCTTGGCACTATCTGCTGCCTATGATGATGAACAAGACTCTAGCATGTTCCCTATAAAGAAGGGAAAGGTTACTGCCGCCTTTTGTTTTGTCCGTTGGAGGCCTTGAAATTCTTCTAGCTGCCTTAGAACTTCCAACAGGACCATCTTGTTAGTCGGGAAAATGAGCAAGCGATATGGGCTCCCGGTGAATCCCTAGATTCTGATGTAAGTATATCGGGGATACTGGATAAACCAAGATCCATATTTGCCAATCAGCTTCTTGGCCTCAGGAGTCAGCCGTTGATGCGTCCCTCCCTGGAGTATCCTGGTGATATACATAAGGAAGGCATCATGAGCTCGCCGGAAGTGCGCCTTTTTTTTCAACTGCAATTGTGGATAGTAGTCGTATGCCTTCAGCTCATTTGATCCACTGCCGACCGTGCCCTTGCATATCAAGCCTGCATACTTGTAAGTCCTAGCCAACATATAGATTACGTAAGAACTCATATAAAATGTTTTAATTTTCTCTAGGTTGACAAGCTGCTCATGGAGGTTGTTGCTAATCATTCGTGACCAGTTAAACATCTTTACGCCCTCTGTGATGTCCTCAATAAAATAGTACATCCATGGCTCGAACGGCGCCCCCAAAGGATTGCCTGCTATTCTGTTCAGCAAGATAATGATGTCTCCATAGTCCTCCTTGAAGTCTGTACACATCAACTTCTTGGGCATTTTCTTGATCGACGGCCTAGGCTTGTCCAGCCATGACTTGTTGATGTTGGCGGCACAAAGGTCAGGCTGTTCATCATACAATCTCTGGGCATCTTCCTTAGTTTTGTAAGTGGTTTTAGGATACGAAGGAATGCCAAAGGCCTCTTGTATGGCCAACTCTCCCAGATGTGCCAATATTCTCCCGTCAGGCACCACAATTTGTCTCAACTCAGCATTATAATGAAGCGCACACTCCACCATTAATTCAACACATTCAAGCGCAAGCGGAAATCCGGTAGCTTGAAAGATTCCATTTCTTACCAGTCTCCTGGCTGCAGGCGTGGGTAAAGGCCCATTGTGCCCATATACTCTTCTCTTGAATTCATCGAGGTCTATATGACCAAGATTGGTGTCCGAGATGTTCTTCCATTTTAATTTTATTTGAGTCTCTGGCTGCGATCCTTTGTTCGTGAACTTCATCTGTGCTTGCCTGGATGTCTCTTCTTGATTGACTGTCAACCTGCAAGTACAAAATGCTTAACATTAATATAAGAACTTTTAAAATCAAATTACTCCGGGGTGTAGTTTGGACAAAATCGCAGTTTCAGCTTATTAAATTAAAATTTCTGTCAAAAAGCAAGCTGAAAGTAATCAAATTTGCCCATCAGTGAATGAAACTCGTGCTGGAAAGGAAGTAGAAGATAGAAACGAGGTACAAACACATTGTCGATTAATTTCCAAACCTCAAAGATTGTGTTCTGGCTGCAAATGAATTTAAAAATTCTGAAAATCTGCCAAAGGAAGTGCGCCAATATGCTGGGAAATACGATTTTCAGCAAAGAAATATATTATCTCTCTAAAAATCACGCTTGTCAACAGGAAATTTCTTCCTTGATTCTCACAACAACGTTATTCGCATGAACTTCCTCTTCGCGAATGATTTCCTGAAGATTCGAGAGAGATAGCTTCTTCTCAACTGAAATTGTGAAGAAATGAGTTGCTGAAACACATTTTATGGCTGAGAAGTGCGATTTTCCTCAAGGAATTTCTTTCTTTCCTCTGATTTTCTTCCAATTTTTAGAAACGTTTTCTTCTCAGAATGGCAAGTTTCTAATTTCACTTTCAGTTGTCGAGGCAAGTTTCTAATTTTCATCTTTGTGCCATCTCTGTTTGAGATTTTCAAATTTCTCAAAAAATTGCTTAAGTGTTGGAGAAAATATCAAAATATATTAAATTAATTGTTTAAAATTAATTTTCCAACGTACTTTAAATCTTCAAATCATGGCAAAGTTAAATTCATCTAAGGAAGAATAATTTAATCTTCCAAATAATCTCCAGACTTCGAATTTTTTTATTAAAATTCCCTAAGTGTTGGGAAAATAATTAAAAAATATTAAAATATTTAAAATTCCAACCCGTTTAACCTTGATATATGGCTAAGTTTGTTTGTCCGAGGCAAAATATCTCTTTTCAAATCGTCCGCCTAGCCAAAATGTGCTCAATAGTTCATCTGCCAAATTTCAACTCTCTAAGCGGAGTTCTGACCTCTCTGGACATTTTTATTTAGCCAAACGATTCATCTTCTGGGTTGGGCGAACTTGGAGATCTCTGCCAATGTCTTAGGAATTTTTCCAAGCTGAGAGGGGCGGACTTCATGGTTGCTCTGCCAAACACTCTTCATTTTATGCCAAAGAATTTCATTCCGTTGTGTTGAGGAGTGATTTTTGTGCCGGCCAAACCTCTTCTTCCTCTGGACATTTCTCCGTTTTTCATGCCTTAGAAAAAAATTCATCTTTCAAAGTTGGACGAATTTTTTATAATTCCTTGCCAATGGCGTATTTTATCCTCCATTTGTCCAAGGCGGACTTCACACTTTCCTTGCCATGGCGAGTTTTATTCTTGCCTTGTCCAACGGTGGGCTTCACTTATAATTGACCATTTAATCCATCATAAGGCGACTTTCTTTGCAATTTCACCCCTTTCCAAACATCTTGGAGCGAACCCCTTCATACTTCCACCCTTCTCCAAACTTCTTGGGGCGGACTTCATAGACTTCTTGCCATTTTAGCATATGGCGGACTTCATAGACTTCATGCCATTGACTTCTTTGGGCGGACTTTGACCCCTTTGTGCCATGGGCAGACTTGGCTTGTCTTGCGCCATCCACTCTTCTCCTTTGGGCGGACTTCATGTTCTTCATGCCAAGGGCGGACTTGGCTTCCTCCTTGCCAAGGGCAGACTTGGCTCCCCTTGTGCCATGGCGGACTTGGAGACCTCCATGCCATGGGCGGACTTCAGCCTTGGCTTGCTAATGGCTACCTTTGGCATGCCAAAGGTAGGGCGGACTTCTCAGACCTCATGCCATTCCTTCCTTGGGGGTGCCATCTACATGACTTAGCCATTTTTCAAAACTTTTGCCATTTTTACCTTGATTCTTTTGACATCTGGAGGCGTGTTGATTTCTTGCCTAATGGGATCCAAAAATAGAAACTTTCTAAAAATAGAAAAAACAAAAAGCATCCCTAAAAAACAGGAACTCCAGAATGGCCTAAAAATGCCGAAAATCAAAAAAGCAAAAAGCAAAAAAAGCAGAATCCCTAAAAAATAGGAAGTGTCAGAATTGACCGAAAGCAATGGCGTTCCTCATCTATTGGGTCTTGTTGACGTGTTTTTTTATGACGACATCAACACAGAATAAAAATGCCCAACGGTCATTCTATTCTCACTTGATCAAAGTATTCCGCATGCTAAGATTGCGTGAAAGTTCATGCGTTCAAGTCCAAGGTTCCTTTAACGCGAATAGATTCAGTTGGCTAATGTGAATATGCTGGGTATTCAAGGGGACTTACGTAGTTGTTCGATTTTGTGAAGCAGTTAGGACATGAATGATTTGACAATATTGCTCTGACTCTTAAATTAACTGGGAAATACTGAATTAAAAAGGGATAGGGATAGGAATTCTACGAATCTACTTCTAAAGGGTGGAGGACGAGGATTGACTTAAACACTCTTCAAACCAGACTTTGCTTCGTCTCCTTTCGGAAAACTTCGACAAAGTTGGTGCAATCTTCAAAGGATGAGAAAGGTGTTCAAATTATGACACAACATGTTCATACCATCACTACGATGCATACGGACATATGAGCCACAATTGAAGTTAAGTGCCAATACTCCAGTTGACCACGCAAGGCGAACTTACCATCAGTAAGCCCGCTAGTGGTATGGATGAAAGAAGATGTGCTCAAATCGCAACGCCACACTCCACAATTAACAACTACTTGCATAAAACAAAGTCTACTCTACTCTATCTACTTGAATTGGAAAGACGAACAAGCCTTGCTAGCTACTCACAATAGAAGATAGAACCACCAAACAATGATAAATCTTTATATTATGAGAGTGTTCACAACAACTTCTTACAAAGTCCTCAATGGGAAAACTTCCTTTCCTCCTCAATCTAAGCTAACTTCTAAGCTAAATGCTATATGCCTTCTACTCTCGCTCTGATTCAATTATTGATCTAATGTCTAATTCTAATCCATTACAAATGAGGGGGGATGCCCCTTTTATAGTTAGCCCATTTCAATGGACGGTTCGGATTCAATTACAATAAAGGGCTCAGATTGAGCCACCTATGCCCTAATTAGGGTTTCTACCCTAAAAACCGCCACTGAGGGGATTGGGGCAATAAATGCACAGAATATTCTCCACTCCCCTGCAGGAACCACAATGAGCAATTAATGCCCACTATCTTCTTTTAGAAGATCTTCATCAAGCAGCGCGTTCCCATTGTCCTGTTCTCGGATTGCAAACTCGATCAATCGGGCCAATACCGCTTCAACCTCCTGGGCAGAAATCGGTGGAATATGGTTGAGTTGGAACTCCAAGACTGCTACCGTCTGACCGTGCCGAGTGTAAGACTTCTTCCATGCCACCAAGGCGTCCTAGGTATTCTGGATTATACTGGAGAAAGTGGAGACATTCTCAAAGTCATCCAGGACAAGCGACCTCGCAGCTGAGAAGAATGGAGCTAGTTTGTCTTTCAAGCCATCAGCAGCTATTTCCTCTGGGGCCAACTTTCTAGCAAATATGGCTTCTAATGTATTAAGGACTCCCTCCAAGATGTTACCCATTGCTTTCCTCACTCTGGTTGCATCTGCCCTTGTTGCATCGTGAAATCCACGGCCTGTGACCACCGAGGAGTACCAACTGGTGCATCTGCCCTTGTTGCATCGTGAAATCCACGGCCTGTGACCACCGAGGAGTACCAACTGGTGAAATCATACCTGTCACCATCCTGAATCACACCTCCATCCACCAAAGTTTGTAGAGGTATATGCATCAAAGCCCCCAAACGAAGTACAGTCTTTGTCTGATAGATGCGGGTATCGCCCCAGGCCTAATCCACCATGTCAATCCGTGCCAAAATACTTGAGGCCTGCCGATAAGCATTGGCGAGGTCTTCCATGAATTTCCTTGTCTCAGTACGAACATGGCTAACCCACTTGTCCGCTTCCGTTTCCATCTTCTTTAAATCCTCTAAGCCAACAATTGACTCCCTCGGAAGCTCTGGTCGGTGTTCTACTGTTGGGTTTGCTGGCTCACCTGGACGTGCTAGACTCTACACATATCCTATCAAGGTTTTGTGCTCCTTCTTCAATTTCTTATACTTCCCTTCCGTGCGGAGCAACTGATCCTTCAATGCCTGATAGGAGTTATCGAACTCCTCAACAATTTGGGCTCCCGTAGGACGACCCAACTCTACGGTGGTGATCACATAATTTTTAGGCCTCTCCTCGGTTCGATCACAATCCTCTCTCGGAACAGCCACCTGAAGCGTGCGAGAGCCTGACTCATCAGTCGAGATCTTTGAAAACTTCCTGACCCTCTTCTTTTCTGGTGGCGCACTGATCCTCCTGAGGAACTCCTCCATCTCGATGGCTGGATCCGTATCATCCTCGGGTTCTCTTCTCATTCTGTCCGAAAGCCAATCCGGCACTGTCTGCTGCGGATTGCAAATGACAAGGGGCTGCTCCTTCCGTTGCCTCCACCTCGTGCACTTCTTCTCTTCTTGCACTGTTCTGCTCGGGCTCATCATCTTCCACGAGCTGCGTATCTCCTGACCCTTGGGTCCCCTGTTCTGTGTTTTCCTCTTCCTCCAATGTCATGTCCAACATCTGTTGGAAACGAGTGTCAGCCACTATTTCCTCTTCTTCTTCTTGTCGGCCAGCCCTGGATGCACTGACGCTTATACTATCTGATTCTCGGATGTTGGGTTGATCCACCTCCTCAAGCTCCCGGTCTTCACCCAATCCTGCCCTTTGATCAGCAAATAGTGAAATCACTCTCAAACTCGAAGACTGAGTTTGTGATTGCATAGGTGATGCTTGTTCCATCCTCAACGGTATCGGCTGGGTTGGTACTTCTACTTGTGCTTCCAGTGTTTGAGCAACCTGTTTTCCCCTTCTCATCGATAGCGGCCTTGGGTCACCCATCAAGCTATAAGTAAGGGCGATCGATCTTCTCTTAAGTCTGCATACGTGTCTATCGACCCAAGCCCTTGTGAAAGTCAACACTGGAATAGAGAGCGTGTCCAAGTCCATGATTTCTGGCTCGGACCAATCAGGTGGTGGGACCGAAGTATCCCTGACTGAACCATAGTCGGGTTGCATAACGTTGACATCCTCTTCCACCTAGTCGGGAACTGGGATGATTTCACATTCCCTGATCAATTTGAGAGGAAGCCTGGAAAACATCCTTTTCCTTATCTCAAGCTCATCAACAACATTTGCCCAAAAGTCCTCAATGTGGGCCTTGTGTCGGTACTCGACGTTCTGTATCATTCGGATGTTTCTGTACGGATCGAAATCCTGTCTGCCTGTGTGATACGATAGATGATAGAATTGCAGCTCATCCTCTGCCTCTCGAGCTGCCTGCAAGGAGGGACACACCTCAGTGGAATTTCCCATGGCAATAGGAAAGTCAAGTCCACCCTTCTTCTTTTTCTGAATCTTATCATAGGCGATCAACTGCCTAGATATTTCCAGCATTATAATGTGATTGGTGGGGTACCTCGGTAGCCGGTATGGATACGAAGTGAACCCCTGCAGCCTAATGTAAGTGAATTTCGGAAATTGGATGAGCCAATATCCGTATTCCTCGATCAATGCTTGTGCCTCTTTGGATATTCTTTGCTGCGTTCTCCGCTGAAGGGTCCTCGTGATGTGCATTGTGAATGCATCATTAGCCCGTTTGTAACTAGCAGGGTTAGCTAGATGCAATTGTGTGCAGACCTCATGGATTTTGAACTGATCAGGTGCACAGCCTATTGGCTCCTTGTATGTAATTCCTCGGTACTTGGTCATTCTTGCCAGCATATATATCACATACGAGCTCATGTAAAAGTTTTTCGTCCCCCTCAGGCTCCTGAACTGCTCATCTATGTTATCATTGATCATTCTTGCCCAGTCAACACATTCCTTTCCCTCCAATATGATCTCGATGAAGTAGAACATCCAAGGCTCGAAGAAGTAGGCTTGTGCACTCCCATTTATTCGGCTCAGCATCATCATCAAGTCGCAGTATTCCTGTTTCACATCTTCGGCAATTATCTGCTTTGGGAGTCTAGTGCGAGGTGGCTTTGGCTTTTGCATCCAAACTCTGTTGATGACCGCAGCAACCCTCTCGAAGGAGGTGGAGTACATTTTATCCGCCCTCTCCTTTGATCTGTAGAGCATCTTTTCGGCAGTAGGAATCCCAAATGCCTCTCCGATGGCATCTGGCGTGAAGTTGGCAAGCAATTTGCCATCCGGCGAGACAATGGTTCTACGCTCCGGCTTGTAGTAGTTCGCACACTCCATAATTAGCTCCGGGCACTGAATTGCTGGTGGAAAACCAGCGGTTGCATATATACCACTCTTCATGATGTTATGTGCCATGACTGATGGTTGATGGCCTCCCAGTCCGTACATCCTAGACTTGAGTGCATTTAGATTAAACGACCCGAGGTTGGTGTCACTTAATCCTGCCAACTTTGAAACAATTGCCGATTTTGGAAGAAATGACTTGGCGAGCCTTTTGATCATTGCCTGCCGGGATGAGCTAGCCTTGGCCGTTTCAGTGTTTGCAGCTCTGCCTGCGGCTCTGCTTGTTCCTACAACATCCTTTGCTCCAGCCATCTGCAAGAATAAGATAGAATAATAATAAGTTAGTTTGCAGATTTTTAATAAAATAAAATAGCCTCCGAGACGGCTGCGGATGTGGAGTTAGCTTTTGAAAATAAAATTCTTCAGCATAATTATCTAACTCCAAACCTCAAACTTATAAAAACTCTGAGCTTATAAAGAGGCTTCCAGCAAATGCACTTTGACTGGCGAAGAAAATTACAGCCAACCAACAACTTTCAGCAATGTGGCTATTTTCTCAGCAATGAAGAAATGAAGAGAGATTGCTGCAATTTCTTCTCAACTCCAACAGCAACTAGCTTTCAGCAGCTGGAATAAATAAAATCTGCAGCAACTCCAAGAACTCTCGTGCAACTTCGAAAATGATTTCAACAACCCCAACTTTCAACAATTTGAAAATATCTCTCCAGCAACTGCAGTATATGATTTCGAAATTTGCAGCAACACCCTCTCAGCTCTTCAAGAATTAAAATCCTTAGCAACTTTGCTCTTAGAAGAATAAAATCCAACCTCACTCTCAACAACTTCGAAAAAGACTTTGATCTCTCACAAAATTCTTCATTGCAGCAATTCCAAGCTCTTCGAAACGTGTGAAGAAATGAAAGAAATGAAGTTGTTTAAATAACTCTTCGCGAAGAATCCTGCTGAGTAGTGCTGGGGCTATTTTTAGTACCTTCATCAATTCTCCACTCTCTCCGTTCGGCATCTTCTAATTTAGGCGTGGTAGTGGGCTAGTCGTCAGCCGGTCATTATGGCAGTTGCCATTAATGAATATTCTTTCTTCTTCAAATTTCGAATTTTCCCCTTAATCTGCCAGTTAACTCTTGGTGATTTAAACAACTCGCGAGAAAATCACTTGACTTGATTGAAAACTCCATTTTAAAATCTTCGCAGTGTTTAAATAAATTTGATTCAAAAAAATTCGTGGGAGTTGTAGATTCGTTTCCAACTTTTAAAATGTCTGCCATTTAAATCTTCAATTTCATAAAATTTGCCTTAGACATTTTAAATTTTCTCTTTTAAAATAATTCAACCCGCTGACATAAATCACTTGCCTGCTCGAAATACTTCATCCTTTGAGATCTAATTTCTGTTAGGAAAATAATCTAGGCAAAACGAATTTCCTCTGAAAATATTAAAATTTCCCTTAGGAAATTAATTTTTTAACTCTGTCAACTCATGGGTGCCTTTTAAACGGGTTCATTTAATTTTTTTTTTTACTTAGAAAATATTTCATCAAGTTGTTCACCCCGCTTAAATGTCTCACAAAAAATTTGAAATTCATCCAACTCTGGCGTGTTTTATGTAGTGAAATACTTATTCCACTTAGGAAAATTTTGAACATTTTCGCCCTTGGATTTTTATTTCAACCTCTTCCCCTTCATTTTGCTCAACTTGGGCGTATTTTGCCTAGGGAGTTTTTGTTTTACTTAGGAAAATTTCTAACCTTTCTCCCTTGGGCGCATTTTGAAGGGTCCATTTTTATTTTGGCTTAGGCAAATTTCCCACGCCTTAGAGTATTCTTCAAGACCCTCACTTCAAAGGCGCATTTTATACCATGTGCCTCCATTTCAAACACTTAGAAAAGTTCTCAAGCCTTTATTCATCTTGGGCGCATTTTCACCTATCTACTTTTATTTTCCTTGACTTAGTTAATTTTCATGTCATCATCATATCAAGGGCGCGTATGCTAGGTGGAGCTCTCACTTGAGGGCGCATTTCACCCCCTTGGCTTTTATTTCCTTACCTTAGAGATATTTCAAACATCTTAGGCGCTTTCAAGACCTTGCTGGAGATGGGCGCATTTCATAGCTTCAACTTTTATTTCTCCATGCCTTAGGCGTTTTCAAGCTTTCACTAACCTTGGGCGCATTTGCATGTGGGAGCTTTTGCTTGAGGGCGCATTTTGATGTGCTTACTTTCATTTCACTACTTAGAAAATTTCATATCCTCACCTTCCTTGAGGGCGCATTTGACTAGGCATACTTTTATTCTTGTGCCTTATGCGTTTTTTTTTCTTAGCATCATCTAGGCTTGGGCGCATTTGACATAGCCTACTTCCATTTGAGGGCGCATTTTAGCCTTCTAGCTTTGATTTCCATGCCTTAGAGAATCTGAAACTCCATCACCCCCTTGGGTGCATTTCATGGGGTTAGCTTTCACTTGAGGGCGCATTTTGATGTGCTTACTTCAGTTTTATACTTAGCCGCCCTTTCCCTATCCTCTTCTTCCTTAGGCGCATATTGATGGGGGAGCTTTCATATGAGGGCGCATTTAGGGGTGACTACTTCTGTTTTTGCCTTAGAATATTTTCTAAGTCACTTCACAAGGTTGGGCGCATTTAGCATGGGCTACTTCCATTTGAATACTTAGAAACTTTTTGACTTGCTTCCTTTACTTCAAGGTGGGCGCATTTAGGGGTGGCTACTTCTGTTTTTGCCTTAGAATATTTTCTAAGTTTCATCCTTGAGGTGGGCGCATTTAGGGGGTCCAACTTCCATTTCTCCATACTTAAGACAAATTTCCATGCTCCTGCCGGATCTTGATCTCACATTCTATTTTTAGTAAGTCTTTGCTTTTCTGACTTCCATGGCTCCGTTTGGCATGAAAATTTCACCATATGACCCTCTTTGCCTTGTGAACCCGTTTTGCCAGTCCCATATGTCAGCCTGCTATTTATAGTAAGCCCCTGATTTCCTTGACTTCCTCAATTCCGTTTTGCCTGAAA
The DNA here is from genome assembly GCA_007115665.2 of Sequoiadendron giganteum. Taxonomy (NCBI): domain Eukaryota; kingdom Viridiplantae; phylum Streptophyta; class Pinopsida; order Cupressales; family Cupressaceae; genus Sequoiadendron; species Sequoiadendron giganteum. The sequence goes on from CM021102.1 coordinate 272,742,563, forward strand.
ATTTCATCATCTGATCTTCTTCGCCTTGTGAACCCGTTCTGCCAGTTATCTGCCTTGACCTGCTATTTATAGTAAGTTCTTATTTTTTTGACTTCAGTAGCTCTGTTTGACCTGAAACTTGCAACGCCTGATCCTGATAGCTTGAGTGTCGCTCTGATGCCAACCTCGGGTGCAGACCTGCTATTTATAGCCGTGCCCTGACTTACTAAAAATAGTAAGTTCTCCGATTCTGCTCAAATTTTGCCAGCAAGTGCCTTGAAGTATGCTGACATGGGTGGGGTACTCCGTTTTGACTGTTTCTGGATTTCACCCCCTATAAAAGTGGAAACCCTAATTTGACTTGCATGTATCCCGAACGGTCTCCGTTTGACTTCGTTCCTTCTGCATGTCGTTCTGCTTGCTGAATTGGAGTGTTAGGCGGTTGCCAGAGTGTACCTGCTAAAAATAGACATTGTCTGAAAAGTGACTCATCCACTGCCGGATGGTTTTGCATGTTATATTGTCCGTGGGGTCTCAAGAAACCCAGAAAACCCAGAAAACTGGTTTGCATGCATGCACTGGCTAAAAATAGTAAGTCCTCGAAATTTGATCTTCTCCGCTTGCATGTCACACTGTTGCGTAGCTCTTGAAAAACCCAGAAGGAATATCTGGACATGCGTTAGAGAACTCCGCATGCAAACCCTAAAAATAGCCTCCGAAGGCTGAACTCTGAAAGTGGTCGTCTCGGTTTGCATGTTATATCGCTGCGAAGGTTTCGAGAAACCCAGAAGTAATCTCTGGACATGCAATGAAGAATCATATGTTTGACCCCTGAAAATGGCTCCTGAAGCCTGAACTGCTAAAAATAGCAAATTGTTTGATCTGGCTCAAAATTTACGTGCAAGCAGCTTGATGTTACCTGAATGTGGTGGAACTGACAGAATTCCAAAATTTCGACAAAATAGTCTCAAATTGAATACTTACTAAAAATAGCAAGTTGCCGGAATACAGTGAAAATTTAATGGGACCCTGCTGGATGCCTTGTGACTGCTATACTAAGCTCAGATTTCAATTTTATAACTCAGTTTGACCTTAAATAAGCCTGAAGGATGAAAACCCTAACTACGCAGACTTAACCAATACTTCAACTTGGGTCAAATGATAGGACATCCCCGGAAGGACCAGAGATAGAGAGAGAGACGCACGAACCAAAGCCAAACGACGAGAATGGAGCAAAAATTAGGGGGTCCCCATCTGAATGGGGTGATGTGTGAAAAAGGTCACAACAGGTCTTCTGAGTATTTCCATGACGTTTAAGCATTCAAACGGGTTCAAAATCTCACCGTGGCCAGATTGACTCTCAAAAAGTCATTCAAATTTAGGACTCTAAACTGGCGATTCAGAGGGCGACATCAAAACTTGGGGGTCCCCATTTGCAATGGGGCGATGTGTGAAATAGGTCACAACAACATCCAAGGCTGGAATTTATCTGCATTTGAATGATCAAAGACACAATTAAGAAGAGTTATCAAAATCACGTACTCGTCTTTGAACTCCCCGCAACCGACATTATGTGGCAATTTGACTTTCTTTTCTTTCAACCATCTTTCTGCCATTTTGTTCTGACACATGTCCTTATTAGCATTGAATGCTTTGTCACACTGAACCATGGTAATGACCAAACTTTTTGGATGCTAAGGAATACCAAAACATTTCTCAATATCTCGGGGCTTGAGACTGCAAATCACCCGTCCATCCGCTGATCAAATTTTGCGGTAGTAGAATTGTAATGTTTGACAGAAGGCATCTCAAACTCTATGCACTAGACTGAAATGGGGATAGAAGCTGCCTCGAGCAACCCGACACTTTCAATGTTTTGAAGTATTGTTGCATTTATCTTTTTCGGATCCAAAATGGCCTCTGGAAGCACCTTATGCAAGTTTGTGTCAACCGTTCCAATGAAATCATGAATTAGGACCTGTTGACGTGCTTTTTATGACAGCGCCAACACAGAATAAAGTTTGCCCAACGGTCACTCTATTCTCTCTTGATCAAAGTGTCCCACATGCTAAGATTGCTTGAAAGTTCATGTGTTCGACTCCAAGGTTCCTTTTATCGCGAATAGACTCAGTTGGTTGATGTGTTTTGCTGGTTATTTCAAGGGGACTTACGTAGTTGTTCAACTCTGTGAAGCAATTAGGATATGAATGATTTGGCAATATGTTCTGGTATCTAGACTGACTCGAAAATGCAGAATTTAAAGGGGATAGGGATAGGGATTCTACAAATCTATTTCTAAAAGGGTGGAGGACGAGGATCGACTTAAACAATCTTCAAACCAAACTTTGCTTTGTCTCCTTTCGAACAACTCCGACAAAGTTGGTGCAATCTTCAAAGGATGAGAAAAGTGTTCAAACTATGACGCAACACGTTCATACCGTCAATACGACGCATACAAACATATGAACCATAATCGAAGTTAAGTGCTGATACTCCAGTTGACCACGCAAGGCGAACTTACCATCAGTAAGCCCGCTAGTGGTATGGATGAAGAAGATATGCTTAAATCACAACGCCACACTCCACAATTAACAACTACTTGCATGAAATAAAATCTATTTTACTCTATCTACCTTGAATTGGAAAGACGAAATGGCCTTGCTAGCTACTCATAACAAAGAAGAAATCACCAAGCAATGAAACTCTTTGTATTATGAAAAGTGTTCACAACAACCTTTTACAAAACTTTCAAAGGAAAGTTTTCTTCCCTCCTCAATCTAAAGCTAACTTCTAAGCTAAATGCTATATGCCTTCTACTCTCTAGCTCTGATTCAACTCTTGATCTAATCTCTATCTAATAGATTACAAATGAGGGGGGATGCCCCTTTTATAATAAGTCCAATTCAGTGGACGGTTCAGATCAAATTACAATGAAGGGCTCAGATCGAGCCACCTATGCCCTGATTAGGGTTTCTGCCCTAAAAACCGCCACGAGAGGAGTGGGCAATGAATGCACAGAATATTCTCCACTCCCCTGCAGGAATCATAATGAGCAATTAATGCCCACTACCATCATCAAGAAGATCCTCATCAAGCAGCGCGTTCCCACTGGCCTTCTCCCGATAGCAAACTCGATCAACCGGGCCAATACTGCTTCAACCTCCTGTGTAGAGATCGGTGGAATATGGTTGAGCTGGAACTCCAAGACTGCTACCGTCTGTCCGTATCTGATGCAAGATTTTCTCCATGTCACCAAGGCGTCCTGGGTATGCTGAATTATACTAGAGAATGTGGAGACATTCTCAAAGTCATCCAGGACAAGTGACCTCGCAGCTGAGAAGAATGGAGGCAGTCTACTTTTCAAGCCATCAGCAGTTATCTCCTCTGGGACCAACTTTCTAGCAAATATGGTTTCTAATGTATTGAGGACTCCCCCCAAGATGTTGCCCATTGCTTTCCTCACTTTAGCTGAATCTGCCCTTGCTGCGTCGTGAAGTCCACGGCCTGTGACCACCGAGGAGTACCAACTGGTGAAATCATACCTATCACCTCTCTGAATTACACCTCCATCCACCAAGGTTTCTAGAGGTACATGCATCAAAGCCCCCAAACGAAGTACAGTCTTCGCTTGATAGATGCGAGTATCACCCCAGGCCTGATCTACTATATCCATCCGTGCCAAAATATTTGAGGCCTGTCGATAAGCATCGGCAAGGTCCTCCATGAATTTCCCTGTCTCAGCATGAACACGGCTAACCCACTTGTTTGCCTCCGTTTCCATTTTCTTCAAATCCTCTAAGGCAACAACTGACTCCTTCGGAAGCTCTGATGGACGTTCCACTGCTGGGTTTGCTGGTTCACCTGGATGTGCTAGATTTTGTACGTATCCTATCAAAGTTTTGTGCTCCTTCTTCAATTTCTTATACTTCCCCTCCGTGCGGAGCAACTGATCCTTCAATGCCTGATAGGAGTTATCGAACTCCTCGAGAACTTGGGCTCCCGTAGGACGACCCAACTCTACTGTGGTGATCACATAATTTTCAGGCCTCTCCTCGGTTCGATCACAATCTTCCCTCGGAATAGCCACCTGAAGCGTGCGAGAGCCTGACTCGTCAGTCAAGATCTTTGAAAACTTTCGGGCCCTTTTCTTCTCTGGTGGCGCACTGATCCTCCTAAGGAACTCCTCCATCTCAATGGTCGGATCCGTGTCATCCTCGGGTTCTCTCCTCATTCTGTCGGAAAGCCAATCAGGCACTGTCTGCTGTGGATTACAAACGACAAGGGGCTGCTCTTCTGTTGCCTCCATCTCGTGCACTTCCTCTCTTCTTGTAATCGGTCCTTCGTGCTCATCCCTCCTACACTGGGTATCTCCCCACCCTTTGGGTCCCTCGTTTCGTTTTTCTTTTCTTTCTTTCCAAAGTGCCGCGGTCCAACATCTGCTGAAAATGGGTGTCGGCCATTGTTTCCTCTTCCTCCTCCTGTTGGCCGCCCCTGGATAGACTGACACTAGCTGATTCCCGGGCGTTGGGCTGATCTACCTCCTCAAGTCCCCGCTCTTCCTCCAATCCTGCCCTCTGATCGGCAAATAATGAAACCACTCTCAAACTCGAAGACTGAGTTTGTGAGTGCACGGGTGATGCTTGTTCTATCCTCAATGGTATCGGTTGGGTTGGCACTTCCACTTGTGCCCTCGATGTCTGAGCAATTTGTTTCCCTCTTTTTACCGATAACGGCCTTGGGTCACCCATCAAGCTATAAGTAAGGGCGATCGACTTGCTCTTAAGTCTGCATACATGTCTGTCGACCCAAGTCCTGGTAAAAGTCATCACCGGGATAGAAAGAGTGTCCAAGTCCATGATCTCTGGCTCGGACCAATCAGGTGGTGGGACAGGAGTATCCCTAACTGACCCATAGTCGGGTTGCATGACGTTGACATCCTCCTCCACCTGGTCGGGAACTGGAATAATCTCACATTCTCTAATCAACTTGAGAGGAAGTCTGGAAAACATCCTTCTTCTTATCTCAGCCTCATCCACTGCATTTGCCCAAAAGTCCTCCAGATGAGCTCTGTGCCGGTATTCAACGTTCTGTATCATCCGGATGTTCCTGTAAGGATCGAAATCTTGCCTGCCTGTGTGATATGACAAATGATAAGATTGTAGCTCGTCCTCGCCTCTCGGGCTGCCTGCAAAGAGGGACACACCTCAATGGAATTTCCCATGGTGATAGGGAAATCAAGTCCACCCTTCTTTTTCCTTTTCTGAATCTTATCGTAGGCAATCAATTGCCTAGATACCTCAAGCATTACTATGTGATCAGTGGGGTATCGTGGTAACCGATACGGATACGAAGTGAACCCCTGCAGCCTAATATATGTGAATTTCGGGAATTGGATGAGCCAATACCCATATTCCTCAATCAGTGTCTGTGCTTCTTTAGATATTCTCTGCTGCGTCCTTTGCTGAAGCGTCCTTGCAATGTGCATTGTGAATGCATCATTTGCCCGTTTATAGTTGGCAATGTTAGCTAAATGTAGCTGTGTGCAGGCTTCATGAATTTTGAATTGACCAGGGGCACAGCCGATTGGCTCTTTGTACGAAATCCCTCTGTACTTAGTCATTCTGGCCAACATGTAAATTACATATGAGCTCATGTAGAAAGTCTTCGTCACCTTCAAGCTCCTGAATTGCTCATCGATGTGGTTGCTAATCATCCTAGCCCAATCGACACACTCTTTTCCTTCCAAGATGATCTCGATGAAGTAGAACATCCAAGGCTCGAAAATGTAAGCCTGTGCACTCCCATTCACCCGGCTCAGCATCATTATCAAATCACAGTATTCTTGTTTCACGTCCTCGGCAATTATCTGCTTTGGGAGCTTAGTGCGGGGTGGCCTCGGCTTCTGCATCCAAACTCTGTTGATGACTGCAGTGACTCTTTCGAAAGAGGAAGAGTACATCTTGTCTGCCCTCTTATTTGTTCTGTATAACATCTCCTCAGCAGTTGGAATCCCAAATGCCTCTCCGATGGCATCGGTGTGAAGTTGGCGAGCAGTTTACCATCCGGAGAGACAATCGTCCTACGTTCTGGCTTGTAGTGATTGGCGCACTCCATAATTAGCTCCGGACACTGAATTGCTGGCGGAAAACTAGCAGCTGCGTAGATTCCACTTTTCATTATATTATGTGCCGTGACGGATGGTTGATGGCCCCCTAGCCCGAACATCCTCGATTTGAGTGCATTCAGATTAAATGAACCAAGGTTGGTGTCATTCAATCCTGCCAACTTTGAAACTATTGCTGACTTTGGGAGAAATGGCTTAGAGAGCCTTTTAATCATTGCCTGCCGGGATGAGCCAGCCTTGCCTGCTTCAGTGTTTGCAGCTCTGCCTGCGGCTCTGCTTGTTCCTGCAACATCCTTTGCTCCGGCCATCTGCAAAAATAAAATAGAAGAATAAGCTAGGCTGCAGATTTTTAATAAAATAAAACAATTCCCGAGATGGCTGCGAATACGGAGTTAGCTTTGAAAATAAAATTCCTCAGCATAAATTTCTAACTCCAAACCTCAAACTATATAAAAATCTCTGAGTTTAGAGACAACTCTCAGCAACTGCACTTCTGACTGGTGAAGAAAAAACGCAGCAAGCTAATAACTTTCAGCAATGTAGCTAATTTCTCCAGCACAAATAGTTCGAACCTTGACTTCACTTTGTCAACTTCAGCAGTTAGAGGAATAAAGAGTTGCCAGCAATATGAAATTTCAACTTCCTCAACTTCTCAACGTTTAAACTTCGCAGCAACTCCACTTTCAGCTCTTTGAGAATTAAATTCTCCAGCAACTCCGGAAAATAACTTCAACCTTCAACTTCGAAGTCGCAGCAACACACTTTCAGCTTTTCGAAAGAAAGAGTCTCGGCAAATGAAAATTTCTCCAGCACTTCGTACTTTCAGCAACTCAACACTCCGAAATAAAATAAACTCTCACAGAATTTCTCTCCTCAACCACTTGGAAAATATTTCAATCTCTCAAGAACTTCTTCAGCAACTTCAACTTCGAAACAATGTGAGGAGAAATGAGAGAAGAGATTGTTTAAATAACTTTTCTCGGAGAATCCTGCTAAGTAGTGCTGGGGCTATTTTTAGCACCTTCATCAATTTTCCACTCTCTTCGTTCGGAATCTTCTAATTCAAGCGCAGTAGTGGGCTAGTCGTCAGCCGGTCATTATGGCAGTTGCCATTAATAATGATTCCTTCTTCTTCAAATTTCGAATTTTCCTCTTAGTCTGCCAGTTAACTCTTGGCGATTTAAACAACTCGCGAGAAAAACAATCACTTGACTTGATTTAAAATTCCATTTTAAAATCTCGCAGTGTTTAAATAAATTCAACTCGAAAAATTCGTGGGAGTTGTAAATATATTTCCAACTTTTAAAATGTCTGTCATTTAAATCCTCGATTTCATAAAATTTGCCTTAGACATTTTAAATTCTCTCATTAAAATGTTCAACTCCGAGTGATTAAAAAAATTATCTGCGTGCTCGAAATAATTCGTCCTTTGAGATTTAACTTCCGTCAGGAAAATAATCTAGGCAAAACGAATTTCCTCTGAAAATATTAAAATTTCCCTTAGGAAATTAATTTTCAAACTCTGTTAACCATGGGTGCATTTTAAACGGGTTCATTTGATTTTCACTTGACCCATGGAAAATATTCATCGATATCAAATCTTCCCCTTGAAAAAATTCGTTAACTTTCAACTGCCTTTGGAGAATTTTAAAACTCATCAAATCATCCTTCCATGCCAAGGGCGTATTTTTCCCTAGTGAAATGTTATCTCACTTAGAAAAATTTTCTAACATTTTCTCTACCATAGGCGTATATTTTTGATGAAATATTTATTTCATTTAAAAAAAATTTCCTCACTTTACACCTCTGGCGCACTTGACCCCTTGGCATTTATTTTTTGCGACTTAGAAATTTTCTCCTGTCATCTCACATCTTGGGCGTATTTCTCTCAGTGATATTTTATTTTGCTAGCTTTTACCCTTGCCACGCCTTAGAAACATTTTCAATCAAGGGCGTATTTAGCATGAGCCACTTTCATTCTCCACACTTAGAAAAATTTTAAAAAAAAATCTCCACTTCAACTTGGGCGCATATTCATGTGTCTACTTCCATTTCGTTGCCTTAGGAAATTTTCTCCAGCAACCTTGGGCGCATATGGGGCCTTGAGCTTTCATTTTCTTGACTTAGAAATTTCTCCAAGTCTTAGCCACTTTATCTTCTTGAGGGCGCATTTTGACCTCTCTACTTTCATTTTATGCCTTAGGAAAATTTCGGCCATCTCCTCTTCATCATGGGCGCAAATGCTAGGCCAAGCTTCCATTTTCTCTTGAGGGCGCATTTCACCCTTGACACTTTCGTTTGTGTGCCTTAGAATATTTCATCAAGCTCACTTTACACCTTGGTGAGGGCGCATTTCATGGGGTTAACTTTCACTTCAGGGCGCATTTTGATGTGCTTACTTTCATTTCACTACTTAGAAAATTTCATATCCTCACCTTCCTTGAGGGCGCATTTTGACCTCTCTACTTTCATTTTATGCCTTAGAAGAATTTGAAGGCACTTCCAAGGTGGGCGCATTTACAGGGGTCCACTTTGGTTTTCATGCCTTAGACGTTTTGAGAGAGTCATCAAGGTGGGCGCATTTCCTTGGGTCTACTTTCGTTTTTTGCCATGGGCGCATTTCAAGTGCCATGCTTTGATTTCCAATGCCTTAGGCGTTTTTTCAAACTCCCTCACCTCTCCTTGGGCGCAAATGCTAGGCCATGCTTCTGTTTTGCTAGGTGGGCGCATTTACACATGTGAGCTTTCACTTTCCACGCCTTAGAACTTTTTCAAGGCATCTCTTCTTCCTTGGGCGCAAATGAGACCCTATGCTTCTGTTTTGCTAGGTGGGCGCATTTACACATGTGAGCTTTCCTTTTCACCATGGGCGCATTTGGAAGGGGCTACTTTGATTTTATGACTTAGAAACTTTTTGAGAAAGTCATCAAGGTGGGCGCATTTCCATGGGTCTGCTTTCGTTTTATGACTTAGAAACTTTTCATGCCTCTGCCTGCCTTTGTTTACGCATTCTATTTTTAGCAAGTTGTGCTATTTTTAGCAAATCCCTTGATTTTCAACCTCTAAGGCTCCGTTTTGCCTGAAAATTTCATCAGATGATATTCTCTACCTGGTGAACCTGTTTTGTCAGTCCTCTGCCCTGACCTGCTATTTATAGCCACCTGCTATTTATAGTAAGTTTTGACTTTCTGACTTCAGTAGCTCCGTTTTGCCTGAAAGTTGCAACGCTTGATCTTGATAGCTTGAGGGTCACTCTGATGCCAACCTCGGGTGCAGGCCTGCTATTTATAGCCGTGCCCTGACTTACTAAAAATAGTAAGTTCTCCGACTTTGCTCAAATTTTGCCAGCAGGTACCTTGAAGTGTGCTGACATGGGTGGGGTACTTTGTTTCGGCTATTTTTGGATTTTACCCCCTATAAAAGTGGAAACCCTAATTTGATTTGCATGTATCCCGAACGGTCTCCGTTTGACTTCGTTCCTTCTGCATGTCGTTCTGCTTGCTGGACTGGAGTGTTGGGCGGCTGCCGGAGTGTACCTGCTAAAAATAGAAACTGTCTGAAAAGTGACTCATCCACTGCCGGATGGTTTTGCATGTCATATTGCCTGCGGGATCTCAAAAAACCCAGAAAAACCCAGAAAACTGGTCTGCATATGCACTGGCTAAAAATAGTAAGTCCTCAAAACTCGATCTTCTCCGCTTGCAAGTCACACCGTTGCGAAGCTCTCGAAAAACCCATAAAGAAAAACCCGACATGCGTTGAAAAACACTGCATGCGAACCCTAAAAATAGCCTCCGAAGGCTGAACTCTGAAAGTGGTTGTCTCGGTTTGCATGTTACATCACTGCGAAGGTTTTGGAAAACCCAGAAGGATTCTCCAGACATGCATCTGAAAAGCTCATGTGGAAACCCTAATTTGACTCTTGAAGCCTGAACTGCCAAAAATAGCAAGTCGTCTGATCTGGCTCAAAATTTACGTGTAGGCAGCTTGATGTCACCCGGATGCAGTGGAACTGACAGAATTCCAAAATCTCAATAAAATAGTCCCAAGTTGAATACTTACTAAAAATAGTAAGTTGCCGGAATACAGTGAAAATTTAGGGGGACTCTGCTGGAAGTCTTCTGACTGCTGCACTAAGCTTAGATTTCAATTTTATGACTCGGTTTGACCTTAAATAAGCCTGAAGGATGAAAACCCTAATTACACAGACTTAACCAAAATTTCAACCTGGGTCAAACAACGGGACATCCCCGGAAGGACCAGAGACCAGAGAGAGAGCGAACCAAAGCCAAAAGACCAGAATGGAGCAAAAATTAGGGGGTCCCCATCTTGATGGGGTGATGTGTGAAAAAGGTCACAACAGGACCGACTTGGTCTTGAATTGTGTATTGCATTATGAAAAACTCGCCTATTGATTGTGAACACGACTATGTTTTGACAACTTCTCTGGAAAGCCAAAAATCACTCCAGATAAGGCTAAAAATACCCTGTCGGAGGGCAATTTTCATGAAAAATTCTGAGACGTGGGTTTTGTGTAGAATAGAATTATAAGATGTCCCACAATGTCAGAATTATGAAAAAGTGTGATTTAGGCCCACATGCAAAAGGTTTTCAGTCGAGATCTATGGGGCTGTGAGGGCAATTTTTACTGAGAAAATTTGGAACATGGGTTTTGTGCAGAACTGAATTCTACAACAACCCAGATTGATGGATTCTGGAAAAAATGTGTTTTAGGCCCGCATGCAAAGAAAATTTTGGAAAAAAAACATAGTGCTCTAGAATAGAGGCAACGGGGCAATTTTCACGAAATATTCTAAGACATGGGTTTTGTCGTTGATGCTGAAATACACGAACCTAGATGCTCAGTTTCTGAAAATTTTACCGTTTTCTTTGACATGCGAAGAATACCTAAGACGAGAATAGAGGAAATTTAGACAGAAGATAGAAGTTTTTGTTTGTTTATTTTCTCTGCTTCTGTAGAAATTCGCCTATATTTGTTTAAATTTTGCTGATTATTCTGGACTGTATCTGCAAGGAAATCTGAAAAATTATATTTATTGATGCCTTCGAATGCTTGCACAAGAGAAAATTCGCTTGCACTTCAACCTGTTATGAGAGAAATGGACACCATTTTGAAATAAATAAAGAATTTTTAGGTTTATGGCACCAATTGCAAGTAGAAACCTTGATTTGAAAAGAAGCCATCTGATTGGACCTCACTCCATGCAACAAAAACTGACCTGAAGTCTCAAAAATATTAAAATATTAAAATATTCAGTTCCACTCAGTATGTGAAACTCAATGAGTCTCAAAATAGGCGCCAATAATAAAATATTGAAGAAATTCACCCTTTGCACAACTGACATGTGGAAACTGAATTTTAATATTTTTTTATTGAGTTAACTGAAATCTTTCCTTCAAGGTCACCTTAGAATATTCTTCTGATTTTGAAAAGTCAAATTTTGACTTTCTAGGCGTCCATCTTCAAAAGTTGAGATTTTTTGCTAACTTCCTATTTTATAGCTTGTTGAAAACGTCATGGTAACCTTTGTTGAAACCTAATTTCCAGGTGCTTGGGTAATGTTGAAACTGAATTGGAGGACTCATTGCATAGCCAGATCAAAACTGATGAAATGTCTGCTGGGAGTTGTGACCTCAAAAAATTGAATCTGGTGCCTCAAAATGAAGGGCGCCTTTTTCAAGAAGATCTGTAATTTCATAAGAAATTCCGTACTTAAGCCATTTTTTTGATTTGCCATCTGACGCTTCAATATGCCGCTGCCAGTGAATGATGACTCATGTCGACTGGATGTTGGATCGATCGTGTAGCTGGAAGAATTATGCACCCAATGACTGCACATGCAAGGTCTAAATGCCGGATTAAGACTTCCATATGCAAGGGCGCCCCTAGCTTGCAGAGGAGCAAAAACAAAAATTAACATGATTTTGCATTTTGTCAATTTCAACCAAGTGCCCCACTTTGACCCTTGCTAATGGGAGTTGGATTGCTCCAATTTACGTGCTGATGGGCTTGCTACGTAGGTGGAACAACTTGGAAGAGATGTTCCTGGGAGTGACGAAGCCAATAGACTGCATTTTATGCTTCTAAAAGAAGAGCACCTTTTTCAAGGCAATGTGTAAAACCCTTGGCCATTTTTCCACTTGTCTTCATTTTGCACAGATTCTTCGATTATAGGTGATTGATAGATCCCGAAGGCTGACGGATAGATTCACTGTGTAGCTAGGAGGATTTCGCACAAGTCTCGTGAAGATGATGGCTGCAAGAAACCTCATCCGACTAGCCTAAAGGCAAGGCTCCCCTAGCTAGCAAAGGAGCAATTTGATATCACTTTAATCTATCCTCCATTTTACGTGCTTGTTGGAACCACTATCACGGTCGCTCAACATATCTGATGATCTTGCAAATGGATGCACTACGTTGCTGGGCTGAATCATAAGAGATTCCTCGAAAACGAAAACTGCAAATTCATTCATCTGACATGTCTAATTCAAGGGCGCCCCTGGACTATAGGGGCACAAAAACTGCAAATTTGATTGTCTCCGTGATGTGTAATCTCTTTGTAACTTCTGCTTCTGCCTTCGATTGTTAGAGTTCCGAGAATCAGATGAACTTGCTTGATAGCTTATCAGAAAGCTGACAGAAAACCGAAGAGAATGAATATATTTGCAACCCAAAACAACTGAATCTTGGCCTTCAAATTGAAGGGCACCCCTGAGCTACAAGGGCTCAGATTTGCTCTTTGGTCTTGGTATTTTCCTCCATTTTGCGCTTTGCGAACACCATGTCAGCTGCTGAGTTGTCCACGTAGAAGCATTACTGTTGCTGACACGTGTGTGTGGCTGTATTTCATCATTTTCACATGTACAGACATTGTAAAGTTGATTTGCACGTTGATTGCGCAAGCGTCTCCCATGTTACAAAGTGAAAGTGTTTCTAGACTTAGAATATTTTTTGCACTTTTCGCCATTTGAAAATCCCCTCCGTCGAGTAGCATTTTTTTCAGCATCTTTCATCATAGAATGTACTACTTTGAGTTTCAGGCTTAGATTTTGACACCTGGTACTGGCCAACTGCCATTAATGACTTCAGAGGTCCTAACTTTTCTCTTGAAAAAGTGAAAACTACCCACCAAGCTTAAACTGACTTTGAATTGAAACTGACTTCATCACTTGGATCGTGATGCAAAATAAGCCAATCAAATTCAATTTCAGCCAATTATGACAAGTTTCTATTTTTAGGGTTTTTTGACCTAAAAACAGGTTCTAGAAACCCCAATTTTCAAAATTTGCCAGTATCCCTAATATCACACTGACCAAAATCCCATACTTGATTTGCCCAAAAACTTGAGTTTTGACATCATTTTTACAAGGTTTAGACCATTTTAAGCAAAATGCCTAAATGAAGCAAAAAATTTGGTTTGGGTACAACATAAATCAAAAGTACATTGAGTCTTTGATCCAAAATCTCAAGATCTTTCAATATTGTTGTTTCTATAATCTTTGTTTCGATCTACACCTCGAAAGAGCAATGGGCTTTCGAGGGAATTTGGAGATTAAGTTTATCGTTTGATGTTGTATCTTATAGTCTTTATTTCAGCCTACACCTCGAAAAGAGCAATGAGCCTTCAAGGGAATCCTGAGATTTAGTTTGTCGTTTAATGTCCTATTCTTAATAATCTTCATTTTAGCCTACACCTCGAAAGAGCAATGAGCTTTCGAGGGAATCCTGAGATTTAGTTTATCGTTTGATGTTTTTCTTTCATAAACTCTATTTCAGCGTACATCTGAAAGAGCAATGAGCCTTCCGATGCGTTCTGAAAACCAGTTTGTCTAAGTTACCCAATCATTCCTAGTTACTTCTAAATCCTCTTGCTCTGAATTTACTTGAGGAGATAGAAGTGTTATAAATTTAGGCCTAGTTGTAGTTGAGATCCCAAAACCAGAGAAAACCTCAGCTGCAACGCAAAGAGTTTTATAAACCTTGTGCTCTCAGCTGAGATAAAAAGATAGGAATTTAGTTTACATTTCTTTTTACGCATAATCAGCAAAAGAGGGAGCTTCCCCTCCTAATTTGAAGAGCAGTTTATCTATGCATAGCTGTCCATTTCCAATACGCACTCCAGAGGTGTGAATTGAAACGCCAACAATACCTTGATACATGATATTATGTTTGATTGTGAAAACCTAAAATCATTCACACTTGAGCTCATTTGCCAGTCCATTGCTATTCTTGACATCAATGCAAAAATTTAAAATGCCTTTAAGTCAAGGGTTGCTTGACATATACTTTACTCGATTTGCAGCGAGTGATGAAAGCTCACATCAAGGGGCGATGTGATTTCATGTTCACTTTTCCATCCTCTCATTTATTGATGATATGCACTTAATCATCTTATGTATTTGTCTCTACTCACTAAATAAGAATTAAGTGAGGATACCAACACATTTGGATTAATATTCATTTTCTGTCAAGGAGTGATTCATGCGGTTGAACTTAACCTAGGCATACTGATTTTTGTTAGGGTTTGAGTCATATTGGATCAGCTTCACTATGACATGGATTTCCTTACTCTAGTCATGCCAATATACAATCACTTTGTACTCATTTACCATCAAGCTTATTAACATGTTTCTTCTCTAGATCATGGACCTTTAGTACTTAGAGAATTACCCCACATGATTTGGAGTGTTATTGGGATGTGCATAGGAGCTTGTGTGACCAGGGCTTCTAAGAAGTAAAAAGCAACAACCATGCGCATAGAGTGTTTGTGAAGATATATTGGATTGAGTTGCTTATATGCAGAGTGTCCTTCAATTTGAAAATGGCAAAGAGTACCTTTGTGCTACAAGAAAGAGGATGCTATGGTTGAACAAAATGCTCAAAAATAGAACTCTCCTATCTAGGTCATATTTCATTGTCAATATGTTTAGCCAGGGAAGTTTCATTGTTTGTTGTGCTAAATATTAACCTTTTCAACAGTTTTTTACAAAGGCATTGAACTTACCTTTGATAGATACTCCATTGCCTTCTCGATAAGATTGTAGACTAAGTTTTCATGAATAGCATGTGTAGGACTGATTTAGCATTGTCCCTATGGTAAGAATTTTCAAATTCTGTTTTGTCTGATATCCTTGTGTTTTCACATTCTTATTTTAGCTTTTTGCCTTCATGGAACATATTAGGTGAACTATTCAAACTGACATGATTTGTGCAATTAAAGGATTTCCTCTTATTTTATGACAACTTTTGAGTAGCAATTTTTTTAATTTACCTAATTTGAATTTCATTTCTAGGAGTTTGAATATTCTTCTTGACCTGTTTTTGTTTGAGACTAAAAAGTTGGTCTTGGAAACATTAATCATTATAGTTAGAAGATGAAGGCCGTCTCGAACACTCTCCCTTTTGGTCCCTTTCTCTTCACTCTTCCTAGCAACTGTCTAAGCTTGGTAGCTTCATTAAGCAAGAATTAAAGAATATACCCATTGGAGATCTGTTTAACTCTACTGTTTTACTGTAATTTCATTTTAGCACTTCTTACAAAGAAATCAACTCATATCTCATCTTCCCAATAAGGAAGATTATTTGCAGAAATATACTTCTTCCATAGAGAAAATCATCATTCTTTGGCAGAGGTGCAAGGAAAAATAGTGCTTTCATGATCCTTTTAGTGAAAGCAAGACATTGAACTCACATTAGTGTGAAATGCAATTGAACAATGCTTCAAAAGAGAGGCATGGCTAGGGACTTTTCTAAATCTGGTATAAAAATCGTTGGTCTTGGGTGCTTATAGCCAATGATCATGACTACTGGATCTTCTTTGGACTTGCTGCTTCCTATATGTACCCAGAACATCCCAAAATATATTTTTCATTGAAGAAAATCTTGTTAGACAACATTAATACAATTTATATTGCAACTATATCCTAATATGCCTACAAAATTGTAGTTTTATAAAGTGTTCTTTACAACCTACACAAATTTAATTCTGTATTCATATTTTTTTGATATCAGTAAAACCCCTTTTAGTTTCCTCAGATGGTATGTAA
Source organism: Sequoiadendron giganteum (assembly GCA_007115665.2). Taxonomy (NCBI): domain Eukaryota; kingdom Viridiplantae; phylum Streptophyta; class Pinopsida; order Cupressales; family Cupressaceae; genus Sequoiadendron; species Sequoiadendron giganteum. The sequence continues at coordinate 272,758,734 of CM021102.1, forward strand.
CCACCTACACTACATACTGTGTTACATGTGCCTTTGGAGGGAATTGAACTTGGGTCATCCCCAATAGAGTATTATGTTATCACCAGCAGCCCAAGACTTTAAAGTTTACATACAAATTAATGTTTATATATTGATGTAATTCATATGATCTATTTAATTTGAATGGTCCTTTTCATTGCAATTGACTAGCAACATTGCACGGTCCTTGATCGTTTTCTAGTTTGATGCAAAATGAATTACAGGCAAACAAGGGCTTTTCCAAATTTCATGCTTCATTTATCTGTGATGTAGGGTAATGCTGAAAAATCAAAGATGATTATGGTGGGAGATGTACTCAAGAAGATAAGTAGCTTGTCTGGTGATGGAATGATGGAAGTGGAGGATTTCAACCACACAATGTACGAATTCAAAGTTTTCCTTCTTGCTGCTTGATGGAGAAGCTTGATGGAAAGACATGCTAAAAAAATGGTCAATTTGTAATGCTCCAGTACATTGAACCCCTTTTAAGACTTTGGGGGATTTATTTATATATTGGAATAAATGGAAATATATATGTTCTCAAAAGTATGCAACATCCTTCTTAATAGCAAATTGAGTTTTACCAGTAACATCATGAAGAAAAGGAAATAGAACAATATAACAATTGATTTTGGTAAAAGTTAATTACTCCTAAAGGTATAACCTTTGTCTCTTCATCAAATATATTGTTGCTAAGAGATGTATTGTTGTCCTATTGGACTTTAAATTGGAAATTTTAAGTGAGAATTTTCAAAATCTTATGGGATATAAATAACCTTTTATAGCCCTATCCCTTGCCTCATTCTTGTATGTATATGTGTCTACATGTTAATCGCAGAAATGCGAGGATTTATGTGTGAGATGTGCGAATATGAATTTATTATTATATGTTAGTAAGCATGACGAGACTTAATGCTTACATGTGAGATGTATTAATATGAATTTATTATTATATATTAGTAAGCATGATCAGACAGGCATTGCAATTAGATGGTGAGGTCCAAAATACAAAAGGAAAATAAAGTTATAATCTTGATGTCCTCAAATGACCAAAAATAGGTCAAAGAAGCTGAAAAATACATTTGTTACACTAGCAAAGTATGAGTGCAAAAAGGGACCTAGATTCAAAGCACACACAAAAGGTAAAGAAAAGAAAGAAAAATAAAGAAATTTGTAAGTGGGATTAAACCTAAAATGGTTACAAATGACCAAAAATAGGTCAAAGAAGCTGAAAAATACATTTGTTACAATAGCAAAGTATGAGTGCAAAAAGGGACCTAGATTCAAAGCACACACAAAAGGTAAAGAAAATAAAGAAAAATAAAGAAATTTGTAAGTGGGATTAAACCTAAAATGGATACCTTCGAAACAAGTTCAAGAATAAATAGAATTGTGAGGTAATGACTCCAGGCAGATGTGGGAGCAAAAGATGAGCATCCCAGGCAGGAAGTGAAAATCATTAGATGTTTGTACTTTGAATGCATTGGAGGAGCCCATGATATTATCATCAATTACTAATGTTAGGCTAAAATTGGAGGAAAAGAAATCTGATGTATGGATAATTAGGATTTGCTAAAATTGGATATGAAATTGCATGCCTCAATCCCTTAAGACTTCCAGATTCTGTAATATTTCTGGTTCCTAAACTACAAAAGATATATGGGAGGAGAAATTAAGTTATTCCACTCAAGTCATTAAAATTGTTACTTAAGATAGAATCTGATTTTGGAGTTACTGGAGGCAGGCATTGTGCCTTGAGTCTCGAAGACAGGCATAGACTCCTTAAGAGGAGACTAAAGTTAGGCTAAAATTGGAAGAAAAGAAATATGAAATATGGACAATTAGGATTTGTTAAAATTGGATCTGAAGCTGTGTGCCTCAATTCCCTTCAGACTTTCAGATTGTGTAATATTTCTGGTTCATAAACTAAAAAAGAAATATGGGAGGAGAAATTAAGTTATTCCACTAGAGTCACTAAAATTATATCCTGTTAGGATGGGTGAAGAAGATAATATTGTTGACCATTTGAATGCTTTCAATATGGTAGTAAGCTTTTGAATACTGTCAATATGTTAGTAAGCCAAACTGCATCAATTGGCACCGCACATGTTTGGGAAGAACGATTACATCATTCTACTTTGCAGTTTGTGAGACTTATGGAACAATCTTGTGATTGCAATTAGTAGTAGGGAAGATTACAAGCTTAATCTAGAAGAGGTTGTTGGGCAGATGTGGCCTGAACAAAAGCTAGAGTAAATCTGCCAAAGGGCCTCATGATATGAACTTTGTTTACCAGAGGTCATTTGAGAGTTTAAAAACAATGTTAGCATGTTGAAAGAACATTAAAGTCTATCATATGATTTTTCAAAGTTAAGGCACACATTGCTTGATAAAAGTAAAAAGAAGAATGCATTTTGTTGGAAGTGCAATAAGAAAGGGCATACAGGAGCCAATGAAAGTTGAATATATCATATGAGGAGGAGATAAACTGATAACTGTAGGATCTCATGTCTCTGAAATTGTCAAATATCAAGATGATATGCATATGACATTATCTTGCTTGAAGATTGTTTAAGTCTTGATTAATAGGCTCTAGAGCCTTATTTGACATGATCCTCCATAATGAATTGCTCTCTGATTTTGAGTTCAGTGCTAGAAAAGTATTCTTGTATGACAACTAAAGCTATAAAATCACTGGTTGTGGAGATTTGATATTTCAACTCAAAAATTGGAGAACTTTCTGTGAACAAGATGGTTGAAGGCTGAACATAAATGTTACTCATGATGGCTCTCGGATGACTCGAAGTGTGTATGCGGATGTCTATAGAAGTTGTATGTAGTCACTGACTTAAATTGCCAGCAGTTAAACGATGGATGCAGGTAATAGTGCTGATAAGAGAGCATCTGATAATCAATAAGAATCATCTAAAAATTTAATGTGTTGGGGCTGGTGCATGATTTGAGCACAACATAGAAAGTTTGGGGAGGACTTTGATAGCTTATGCGATTTTCAATTCTGTAAAAGGTGTCTTTTGGAAGCAATATAGAGTGAAGTTTTCTAGAATTACATACAAGCTGAAGAAATTTTAGAGCTGATGCACACTGTTAGCATTTCAATTTGCATCTTCTGATGCAACACAGAAAGGAACAGCATGTAAGGTGAAACCCTAAGTTGCTGGTTCGGGTTTGGGTTGGGGGGTTCGGTTCACCAGTTCGGCTAAATTTTTTGGGGGGTGGGTTCGGTTTGCTTTGGATTCGTTAGTACAAAAAACATGTAAAAATTATATATATATGCAGCCTAGAAGCATGAATTAGGATTAGAATATCACATAACATCATATAAAGTTATAAACAACAAAACCACCATAAACTTGAATGTCATTTAAAACATGCATGATAAATATTCATCTTTGAAACTTGAATTGTGGTAGCTTGATATATAGAGTCTATTGATGCCAAGATTCAATTTGTATGATTTTGAAATAAGAAGCCAACTGAGTAGAGTTATCAACATTCTTCAAAAATCATAAGAATTTGTTTAGTACACTAGCCATTTTGATGTCTTCTTGCAGTCTCAAACAGTATTTTGTATCATTGTTACATTGGTCTTGAGAGTGGTAGCTTAATATAGCTCCACAATACAAAATCCGGTTTACCTGTGTAGTGTAACAGTGGCATAGGCAGATTTTTCTTTGAAAGAACCAAAGGGTGACTACACAATTGAATTGTATAAACACATCTTTTTGTAATATCAAGGATACTTTTTGAATCTTCCATGCATTGCTAATCTAAAAGGAAAGATCTTTTGCCTAATCTGTATGCAGCCATGCTTTTGACATTGTCAAAAAGACCAAAACTTCCCTAATGATGCAAAGGCATGGCCAAGCAGTTCTAACTCCCCACATGAGAGAAGAGAGATGTTGGAGAGTACACCAAGTCAGTGAGAACAGAAGTCTAATGTGTTTTAGTTTGTAGTATTCCTCTAGTTCTCTACAGATGTGTAATAAATTCTCAGTTCATTGATGCAAAACAATTTTTGAAAAAAGAAAGTTGTGGCACAGTCCGCTTTCAATCCAACAAGCAAAAATGAAAGCTCAGCCTCTTGGAATGAAAATGCTTGTTTGCAAAACAAATGAATAAGAATGAGGTAGTTAAGGTGTTTCGAGTGATTTAGAGGTCACTTTTAGGGTTCCCTTGGGCGTGTGTCAAAGTCAAACTCCATAAAACATTAAAAAAATGCTAAAAAACACTTTTTGGATGCCTAGGCACGCGGGTTCTGTCTTGGTTTACTTGGGTTTTGTCTGGGTTCTGCCTGGGCGAATCAGACCCAAAAATGAAGGATCCTAGCTGAACCCACAGGTGAACCAAACCAGGATCCGAACCAGGAGCGAACTAGGACTTGAACCAGGGGTTCCAGAGGCAAACTCGGTAACTTAGCTGAAACCTTTCTTTGAATTATGAGGGTAAACTTCCTTTTGGACGAGTGAATGGAATGGTAAGTTTCCTTACACAAAAATTTATAAAATTACCTAAAACTACAAAATTTTATTATGCAATAGAAAAAAACTTAAACTAAAAACCTATATTTTTGTTCTCAAGCTAAAGCACAAGGTGATTCAACACTTCTGCTTTAGACAAGAGATTTTACATTTTATATCTAATGCAAAAAAAAACATATAACAGGTAATGAACTCTCACTTTTTTCAGCTAAACAAAGAAACTGAAAATTACAAGCATAATGTGGTTGGTTGAATGAAACACATACACAAATTACTGTGAATTAAATGTGAAGAACTGCATACAAAGCTGCAATGCATCTTTTAATAAAAATTGCAGTACAAAGTCTACAATAATTATCAAATTATATTCAACCCAAAAAACAATTAACCATGAAAATCAGAAGAACTCTTTGAACAACAATCTCAGCAGCAATTAGGCATAAAATTACAATTAGAAAACTGAGTGCAAATATCACTTATTAATAAGGGTTTACAAAAACTTGCATGAAAAATAATCAAAAGCTAATTAGAACTTCCAAGCTATGAATAGCTTGTTTGCACACAAAGCAAGCTAGAATACAATTTTGTCCAATAAAATACAGTATTAAATTAGAAATAGATTTCTGATATGATAATTACAACTAGATTAAATCCTCTAGATAGCAGTCCAAAATATCACATACCCTCAAGAAAGTGACTTTAAAATAGGACTCCAAGAATAATAGAAACCTTAAAAAGCACATCTAGCCAAAATTAACATCATCTAAAAACAGCTACTGGGCAACCCCACTCGATGGTCTTGGTGAAGAAGCAGCATCTTGCATATTCTGAAGAAATTCATGAACTTTGGATACATTAGGTACTAATACTAAATCCATTTAAACAATCTGCATTTGTAGCAGATAACTAGCCTTTGACATTGATGCCTCTAACTCTACCAAAGTTTCCTCTTCTCTTTGGCTATGTCAATCAATTTTGGCTAACTCATTCATGTTACTCACATGTGCTTTTTCAAATCTGTCCTTTACCAATCTCTGAAACTCACCTTGTACTTCATATATATCAATTGGTACACCATCTTCATTAGAAAATACACAAGGAACAGAAGTCATGAAACAAGAAATTAGCTTTTCCACTTCATCCAATTTATTTTTCTGTTCATCCTAAGTAGTATTGGTCTTATCGAGCAACCTCATAAAAAAATCACACTACTCTATCCATGTGAATGCATGTTTTTCTTTTGACTTGAATAATCCTAGGTTGGTGGTGGATTTAAGCTTTTCTGCAAATTGTTCATAAATTGAAAGCTTACCAGCCATACCTCTTTCCATCTCTAAAATTTCATATTTTATCTCTTTCACTTTTGTCAACAAAATGCACACAACTTTTTTAACACCCCAGTTGCTTGCTGATATATTTCATCAATTCATTTTGAGTGTTTTTCCCATGTGCAGCTAGTTGATCTAGTTGCCTCTGCTCATTAGTAGATTGTAGAATTTGTGGCACAAATATTGTAGGGTTTGGAATAGTCTACAAGAGATGAGTAATGAACCCCTGGAGTTGTTTGATTTCAGCCTTCAAGGCTGCCTTGTCTTCTACATCCTTAAGGACTCTTTCCTTAATGTTTTCCATGACTACCTCCAACCAATAAACACCACTCTAGGGTCTACTAACCATCAAATCAATCTTTGCTAACTGGAAGTTTGCTGGCTCAATATTCTGCATGGTTTTCTCCTTTGGAGGATTAGCAATCTCTGTAACAAAATGACCCTATGTTGTTTTCTTCACACTAGACTATCTCTTGGGCTTTTTGGGCGTTCAATCTTCAACCAACTGACGCTTGTAACTACCCGAAGCCGACAACCAATTAATACAAACAATTAATACAGTCGGGTAACCAATATTACCGAAGCATAATAATAGACATTATACACTGACTTCACATATTACTGTTTTCCTTCATATATAGATCAAAACTAGAGTTCAATACATATAATTGATCAAAAAATGAGTTCAATACATATCAACTTCAAGTTTCAATATAAATATAAATTAAAACGTATAATTTCAATGTTCATAATCTATACATCCCTTCAATGACTAAAGCTCCTAAATGGTTCTGTGGGTGTCTTCAAACTGGATTGTATTGTTGTAGCTTCTTGTTGAGGAGCAATATCATTCTCAATTGGAGCCTCAGGCAGCTAACTATGATGTGAATGCAGTGTGTCCTCCATTGATTGCTCACTTTCTACATCCTCATATACTGCTACATCCATTGCCTCCCTCTCCAAATCAGTTGTATCATTACCACTAAGCATTGGATCCACATCCTCAACAACCCAATTTGAATATGAATCGATGTAATCAAGGTCAAGCAACTCATGGGTCCCCTGCCTCTCTACCTTCATTGCACACAATTGAAGGTTGTACTACACTAAGACAAGGTCAGTCGATTTGTTTTGCTTCTTGTGTGAATGGCCTAAAAAAAACTCCAATTTTGCTTGCTACTTGAAGCAATAAAGGGCTGAGACAAAATGCAAATGACTTGTTTTTGAAAATTAAGTGTTGTTACACCAAAATCTTCCCACCACAAATCTGCAAGGATAATATTTATAACTTTATAAGAATTTAATAAAATTAAAAGAAAGTATATGTTTTTTTACTTGGCTGTGGAGTGGCTCTCCTTCGAATGCATATAGGGGAACAAAAGGACCTCCCCTCTGTGCCCTTATATATTTATAACTCATCATGTATGATGTCTCTAAGGTTTTCATTGGGAACCATCCTCACCATACACATGTTGAGGATATCCATAACCTCCCCATCTGTTCTGAATTAATTGAAACTAAGGGTTCAAATAGTCACCAATAGCATGAATATGTTGGTGGAGTTGTTAGTTCCACATTTGATTAATAAAGCACCAAATGGGTTCACATATATTTTTATTCAACCCATATAAATGTTGAATTGTCTCTTTGGCCTTGTTTATGGCCTCATGTTTATACTCATGTGATTTTTATTCCCATCTACCAATTGTAGAACTCTAACTAATGGTTTTGACACCTAAAACAAAAGAGTATAAAAATGATTTTTTTTTTTTTTTAACTAAATCAGAAATCAAAAAATTAAAATCTAATTTTATTACTAAATTAACAAATTGTAATGTTATTAATTTATTTTTTTGATTGAAAACTTATCTTGATGATCTCCTCTAGGTACTTAGCAAATGTATCAGTAAAAATAGCCTTCACGATCTTCTTTTTGGCCTTCTTGGAGTAATGACTCTTCAACCACTTAGTGCTCACAAACATGTGCTTAAAAATGGCAATAGATGCGATACATTGTAAGGTGATAAAATTAGTTGCAAACTATGTGAATTTCAATCTCATAAGCTCCTTGTTGTTTGTGTGCTCTCTCATGAGATTTAGGACTCACATGTGGCTGAAGATGTATTTTGTCACATTCTTCATATCTTCCACCATATTCTTCATCCAACCAAGTTCCCCTATGACCTCAAGGGGAAATGCAATTTAGTGGGCAACACAAGGGCTCCAAAATAGTGTAGTGTGTCTCACCTCTTGAAATCTATTAGCTTTCACATACGCAATTGCATTGTTCATCACCATTTGGACAATAGTCTCCTCTCCCACCTCCATCACCACCTCATCCAACAAGTTGCACAAGGTCTTAGCAATTTTTATTTCATTGAAGGCATCAACTAATTTGAAAGACACTATCTGTCCTCTTGAAGCCATGAGGAAGTTGATTAAGTTGTGGTTCTTACCATCCATCCACTCATTAGATAAAATGTTGCAACCCTTCTTTTTCCAAAATTCTTTTTGTTCATCTAGTAGCTGATTTTTGTTTTTACCACACGCTTCAATAATAGCCTACTCAACACATAAGGGATTGGTGCCTTGAACCGTTTACTTGCCACGGTCAATGCAATGACCAATTGCTCCCAATAAAGACTCCTCGCAACATCAAATGATAGTTTGTTGTAGTACCAAAAATTGGCATATGCCAACCTGGTCTCATTTTGCATTTTCTAATTCCACATAGTACCTTCTGACAAAGGTGATACATTGGAAGTGTTACGAAGAACAAAAAAATTGGAACTGGCTGCACAGAGTTCTTAATCTTTATACCATGGTCCAATAGAAGAAGAGCTCCCTCTATCTCTTGTTGAGCCTATAGAACTCATGATAACTACCAATGCCTCTAAAGTCTACTTTTTCTCTCTTTTCTTTTGATCATAAGGTGCAAGGAGAGATTTCACGTCTCGTTTGATCTCTTGAGATACTGTATTAGATAAAGCAACATCATGGCAATTAATCTGTGCAAGGTGATATTTGAGGTGATCTATACCTCCTCTCATATGCAACCCACAATGGTTGCAAATTACCATTCCTTTTTACCTACTGTCCCATGTTTCCAAGCAAGGTCCTTAGGCTTGCTGCCACCTCTCTTACTTGTAGATGTCGTTTTATGTTTTGAAAAAAATGGAATAAAACCCTAGGAAAAATAGAAAAAACTAATTGGTGATCGCTTTTTAGTGGCCCTTAGTCATGATTTAGGAATAATTACCAATAATTTTATTTGAACAGCCTCATTCATGTCTGTGATGTGTAAAGTAGTGAGTCTTCTATTTTATTGTTAGAACATAAGGCTTACCTTTTGTCAAAACTCACCTTAGTGACTTAGTTGTGTTAGTAGTTAAATAAATGTTAGTATGTTATCTAATGTAATGTTAGTTAGGTAGTTGGTTGGGTAGATAAGTTGGTTGTGTGGGAAAATTGAAGAGATGGCTTTATAAAGCCATTTATTGAAATCTAATTTGATATCCCAAATGATGATTACTATTATTTTATATATTTGGTGTTGTTAGCTGTACAATCATGGTTTTGTCAGCATTCTCTATGCTCTACCATTTTCAATAGTTATGTGGGCAGATTTATTACAAGATATGGATGGAGACAATTAGGTAGATGTTTCCACTTTGCTACCTTTTCCTATTGTACACATGGCAAGTCTTGAAGCATTTATTGGGGGAAGTGGTTGTCAATTTCCATCATGGGAAATAGTGGACAAGAAAAAGCATTGCTTTCCATAGGGAAGAAGTGTTGATTCGTTGAGTAGGTTTCTAGGAAGGGATTGGAAAGGCAGTAGTCAGTTGGCCTTGACCATACACAAGATGTATTTTCTTGTTAGCGCAAGCAAGGAGGTAAATAACTGGTTGGTATTGAAATACAAGAGGTAATTCAAGGATCTTGTATGGAGGATCTGAGCTTAGGGATTTCTGAACAACTGAAGGGAGATATTTAGACCTTCACTTGGTGATTGTTGTTCATGATATGGACTAAATCTAGTTGTTAGTGGATAATGAATAAGGTTTATTGTAACGACCCCATCCTTGGGTAATTAAAATTTTTCTAGCATTTCACTTCAAACATATAAATGTAACAAGTAACAAAGACATTGCAATAATATTCTTCCTTTCTTTATTGATAAATACATGCAAGTTACAATAAATATTTCCACATGAATTCCATTTTCATTGTAAATATAAATCAGAGTACAAAAGTAAAACAACTACATACATAGCTCATAAGCTTTTGCACAAATAGTAGTAAGACAGTCCAGGTTCCCTTCCTTTCAAATCTTGGTGTATCTGTCGCCTGCTGTGGAGGAGAAACATCACTCAGGTGCTTTTCCGCCAACCACGGACTGTTAATGCGGTCCCCCGCACATCTATCATTCGATAGATGGCCCTCCCTTCGAACGAAGAGATTGGTAAAGTAACCGGCTGCGACAACCCAACTGAGCATAGTGTTGTGTTTTATACATCTAGAACTTGCTATTTCACAATCCCAAACTAGCATGATGGATCACAATGAACTGACAGTGTAGTCTTGACTATCTCACTTTTAAGTGGATGTCGTACCTTCCACTACTTTGGCCAAAGTATTCTCATTCAGTACTTCGAATGAAGGTCATCTATCATATACACTACTCAGGGCTGATTTGACTTAAGGCTATCTTACACTATGCGTAGGCTAAGTCCTTCTCTGGATTGTCAATCATCCCAGACTATCCTACTTCAATCTAATCCAAGACAACAAATATAGGTTCAAGTCCTTCACTGGATTATCAATCATCCCAAACCAACCTACGACATTCTAAACTTACTAGAAATAATCCAACTTGACAAGTAATTCATTCTTTCTCTCCTATTACGGAAATCTTTATCCTAGGAGTTCCTTAGCCTATCTCAGTTAATCTAAAACTCTAAGCCGCTTGAATATACTTGACCTCTGTCCTTATTTCATTCCTAGAATATAGTAACTAGTTTACCCTTATTCTCCATATATGGAGATCATACACAACATGCAATATTCATTCAAAATGCATAAAAATCCTTCCCTTCCCTTTTTATGAAAAATAAGTAAACTATTCCTTGAAGTTCTTTCACTATAAAATGAGCTACACCCAATTTAATAAGCCTTTCTAATGGAATTGAGCTATTCCCAATTTAACATGTTTTTACTATAAAACAAGTTCTTTCATTCCAACAAGCTTCCCTATGAACTCAGGCTGTTCCATTTAACACAATTCTATGGTAAACAGAATCTTTCTAACACTTTCCTTTCCTACTTCAAACACAATGCAAAGCATAATCTAAGCAAGTAAACTCATTTCAATTAAAATGACAAAAGTATTAAAAAGACATTTTCTCATGCCTGTTTCCTGGTTGTAGATGATTCCAGACAGCAGCTTCTTCTCCTCCTTTGTCAGTGTCACTCCTCTCAAACAATGCTTATTCAACAATGACACACTAAGGCTTTCAACCAATGCAATACAGTAATGAAAGAGTATGATTGTCTTATAATTGCTTCCACAACAATAAAAGACTGTTCACAAAATGCTTCAATGCTTATTTAGCAATGGCAGGATTTGGCTCTAACAAATGCTTATTCAGAAATGACAGAAAATAGTTCTCAACCAATGCAATACAGTAATGGTAGAATCTGGCTCTCACAATGCTGCTACAGAATTGTCAAATTATGGCTCTCAACAAATGCGAAGATAGTTAGGAAATTCGTGTGAATACAGCGAAGGCAAAATGCAGCTCTCACAGAAGAAATTCGGAATTGCAAGTGTGCTTTGCTGAATGAACTGGGCGGCTATTTATAGAGTCCACAGCCCAACAATTTCCACTCTTGCAGGCATGTAATATGACATAACTAATATTTGAATTTTTCAAACTGCAATGTGGCGAATTTCCTACTTACTCATAGCTGTAAGGGGTGAATCGACTTCCAGCAGTTCAAAGAAAACTTCAAACTTCCATTTGATTCAAAGAAGGGTTGACACCTACAGGCATCTCCCCAAAAATGGCGCCACTCATGAATAATGGCGGATAAATTTTTGGAAGAAAACGTCAATGCCATATCCGCAGCCATCTGGCCTCCTTTTTGCCCACGCATTCCAGAATGGTGGCATTTACCAATCGCGACTTGGTCTATGGGTGAGAAGCTTGCGCGGAATTCTTCTTTGTCTCCATTTTCATTATTTCGGCCAGTATACAGTCCGCGATTTTCCTCATGAAGGAAATACGCGATTTCCTCTTTTAGCCAAAGTTTTTAAAATGCTTTTAGATTTAAATCTTTTAAAAGACTATAGTTTTTACCATTTAAATTTCAGAAGATATTTCCAACGTATTTCTCCAATAGTCTATGGGAATCAAAAATACTTTTATTACTCATGGTAAATGAATTTTATTACCAAATGACTATATAAGTCAATTTTAATTATTTCCAAGGAAAAGTCATTTTAAAATATAAATTAAAATGTTATATTTATATCTCCATAAATTCATTTTATAATATTAACTCTAATTAAAAGAATTAAATCTTTTAATTTTACACTAAGAGTTTTAAAATATTTATCTAGATATATTTACATATTTTAATATATTAATATTATTATAGTTCTTTTAAATATTAAACATATAAATATTAAAATACCTGAGTATTTAATATATTTATATATCTTAATATAACTATAATAATATTATATATAATTGTATATATAAATATATTTAATAAATATAAATATACATATACATATATAATTGTTGATTATATATATATTCTATGAGCCAGTCAGCGTACTTTCAAAATATATATCTATGTGTATGTATATATAAATTCCAGGCAAATATTTAATATTCCACATTCAAGGTTCACAGAACAGTAAGTCAATCAAGTAACACCACTCATAAAGCATAAAGAAGTAATCCAAAACTCCTAAGCCTAAGGATGATTTATTAAGACAACTCAAACTGACTCAGTTCCCAAAACCCTCAGTGAAGTGTGTGTATGCTCAACTTGATCAACTTCACCGGTTACTCGACCAAGCCCCTCTCCCGAGTGATGTCTCCTCTTTGCCCGGAGGAATAGTTCCTGTTCCTGCATCCATAGACATACGATCTCGGCAGTTACTTGTTCACAACATCAACAGTATACAAAACATCTTAAGTTAGAATATTCACAATTCAATACTATGCATGTAACATTTATCAAGGATAACATTGATAGAAGTATCAATCAGATGAAACAATCATTTAAATAGAACTCATTCATTTTGATAACAAAACACGTTTTATTTATCTCAAAGATTCAAACATTACACTCAATTGCCCTATGCAATACTAGCTATACAATTGGGGTGTAACATTTATGTAGATGATGCAGCCTTTAGAAGTTGATTGTTATGTTGGTAAAGAAAATAAATGGTTTATGGGGTAGCCGAACTAACAAAAGTATGGATGTCGGAACATTTAATCAGTAGTATTATAGATGTTTGCAAGGAGAATGGTAACCTAAGTGGTAGTTGAGGAGGTGCTGGTAGTGTGTCAGAAAATTTGACCACTAGTAGTGGGGGTTATGAGGAAGGCTAGTAGTTACTCATGCAGAAGCAAAGGAGGGGCTGGTGAGATACAAGTTGGCTGTGGAAAGGCTCTTGGCAAAGGTGTAAGTTTGCCTTAGACAAAAAAAGTAACCATGCTTCCAATGCTTTAGTGGCTGGGACTTAATCATTAATTGTATTAAGACTTTTGAGGGGAGTACAATTACAATTGTGTTCCATCTCGAGGAGATGAAAGAGGAACTTGCAACCTTGTGGATGTAAAAGGTAATATCTATAGCATTCGATGAATGATGCAAGAAATGGTGATCCTCAACAGCTGGGTGAAACAATTATTCATGGATATTTGCAAGTCCATTTGGTATGTGTTGATGAAAGGCTTATCCAAAGTGAAAATGAGGCCTTCAATTGGTGCTCAAAAGGTAATTGATTTTATCCTCTTGACCACTAGTTTTTATGCTCCAACTTTCAGTTTCTCTTCTTTCTGATGGTTATGTTTCTTTTTTGCAATCATGGCTATTATTGGTGATGTCTCTTATAATTTTTATGTTTTGGAAGGATGCCCTTTGGCCTGTGGACTTAAAAAAATCATACTTTTTCACACCACTGATGTTCCCTGGAAGATGGAGAGTTCCATAGTCCCTTGTGGATATTATGTTAAATGACTTTCAGCATAGAAGGCATGTTGTCATTTTGTGCAATGGTAGTAGCACTTGCTACCATGAAAGGCCTTTTGTAATTCTAAAATCTTTGGAAATCGTTGTAGGTAGTATGAAAGGGAAAGCATCTGTTATGCCAATATTTGGTGGTAGTATGTTTGCTCTGTTCTGGACAAATTTAGCAATACAGTCAAGGAATCCTCTGCTTTAACTATTTGAAAGATGGATAAATCTGGTATACCCATGGTAGATAGAGTTAATTTGAGTCTCTTCTCTGTCCTGTTAGTCATCATGTTCTTGGTGGTAAGGTATTTAGCTGTTGGTATTATTGTCTGATGGTTTTGGTGGTCACGGTGGTCTCAAAGAGTGGAAGAACAGGAGCTTTGAAACCTGGCCAGAATAGTATGTATTTGATGTAATTTTCCAACAACTTAGTATAATACTTCTAACTCTAGTAAAAAAGATATCCATACGTCTGTTTCATAGAGCTGCTGTCTTTAGTGATCATTGTTGATTTAAGATAGCATCGGTCAGATATAAATGATGATTGCATTTATGCATCATCATCATTTATATTTAATCGATCTGCTCTTAAATATAATACCATCAAATAAGTTATTCAAAATTGAGATGATAATGATCGAAATCTGCAATGAATAAAATCAGAATTCATAGTATATGATCGCTGCCACGCATATTAGTTTATGTGTGAGTTAACCGAATGCTTTCGGTTTGTTAAGGAGCCCGCGTGCCCAAGGGACACGTCCTCTCATGAGACGCGTCTCTTCTTGAGGCGTGTCTCCTTCATATACAAGGTAATACATTCCTTCATTTGCAGACATCGAAATTAATAAATGTTCTGCGATCAGCACATTCAAAATACAAAGAAGAAAATCTGATTTAGAATTCTTACACAAAATTTCAGACTTAGAATTTCCATAGGTTTCTTAGGATCCAAATTTTATAAGATTTGATTACATTTACATGGTATCAGAGCCAAGTTGAGTGAATCAAAATCAAATCTAGATATCAGATTACTTGGGAAAAATTCGCATTTTTGAGAAATCGAATTTACATCACATTCTTCATAATGTCAAGTGTGATCAAATTTGAAGATCGCCTTGAAGGAGCAAACAACTTCATATCATGGAAATTCAGTGTAACGACCCCATCCTTGGGTAATTAAAATTTTTCTAACATTTCATTCCAAACATATAAAAGTAACAAGTAACAAAGACATTGCAATAAAATTCTTCCTTTCTTTATTGATAAATACATGCAAGTTACAATATATATTTCCACATGAATTCCATTTTCATTGTAAATATAAATCAGAGTACAAAAGTAAAACAATTACATACATAGCTCGTAAGCTTTTGCACAAATAATAGTAAGATAGTCCAGGTTCCCTTCCTTTCAAATCTTGGTGTATCCGTCGCCTGCGGTGGAGGAGAAACATCACTCAGGCGCTTTTCCACCAACCACGGACTGTTAATGCGGTCCTCCGCACATTTATCATTTCAATAGATGGCCCTCCCTTCAAATGAAGAGATTGGTAAAGTAACCGGCTGCGACAACCCAACTGAGCATAGTGTTGTGTCCTATACATCTAGAACTTGCTATTTCACAATCCCGAACTAGCATGATGGATCACAATGAACTAACAGTGTAGGCTTGACTATCTCACTTCTAAGTGGATGTCGTACCTTCCACTACTTTGGCCAAAGTATTCTCATTCAGTACTTCGAATGAAGGTCATCTATCATATACACTACTCAGGGCCGATTTGACTTAAGGCTATCTTACACTACGCGTAGGCTAAGTCCTTCACTGGATTGTCAATCATCCCAAACTATCCTACATCAATCTAATTCAAGACAACAATTATAGGTTCAAGTCCTTCACTGGATTATCAATCATTCCAGACCAACCTACGACATTCTAACTTACTAGAAATAATCCAGCTTGACAAGTAATTCACTCTTTCTCTCCTGTTTCAGAAATCTTTATCCTAGGAGTTCCTTAGCCTATCTCAGTTAATCTAAAACTCTAAGCTGCTTGAATATACTTGACTACTATCCTTATTTCGTTCCTAGAATATAGTAACTCGTTTACCCTTATTCTCCATATACGGAGATCATACACATCATGCAACATTCATTCAAAATGCATATAAATCCTTCCCTTTCCCTTTTATGAAAAATAAGTAAACTAATCCCTTAAGCTCTTTACTCATATAATCCCTTTTTGCACAAACCCTTAATCATTGAATCCCTTACACATTTTCTCCTTCAATGCATTGCTTAAAATATTCATCAAAATAGTTCTTTCCTACTAGAGCTAATTGAAAACAACAATCACAAGACCAAAAAGAAAACAGCACTTCAATATAAACTAAGGAGGATTCATGCTTGATTTTAAAGCTTCTCCTTCCAGAATTGCTCTTGTAGACTCTCCTTCACATAAGCTTCCAGAATTCCAACTGAAAATGACTTCCTTGTGATAGTAACTTACTCTAAAATTGATCTTTCTAAGTCTCTTCTCTCAAATATGATTCCACTAGTAATTTCTTACTCAACTACAACTCACAATGACTTTACTCACAACTTAAAATGGGATATTAATTGTTAATGGCAATTGCTGGTAAAAACTCACTGTATTTTCAACTCAGCAAAACAGAAAATACAAACAAAACAGAGAAATGGATATGGAAGCTCAATGAAAAATGCTAAACTCGGATTGCTCAAGTGATACCAAACAAAGAATGGCTGCAATCTATTTATAGACCCGAAATTGCAACAAACTCCACCATTGAGGGCATGTAAAATGACAGAACTATCCTTTGAAGAATTCAAAATGAAATGTGGCAGCTATTTGATACATACTCAGCAACAGGAGAGATGATTTGACCTAAAAATGAGAAGAAAGTTTCCACTTACACATGGCAAACATCAAATGATGGACACCTACGCCTGGCGTCAAAAATGGCGGAACTCATGAGCAATGGAGGGTAAAACGAAACTGTCAATGCAATAACCGTAGCCATCTGGCCTAAACCCTTACGTATTCTCGGAATGGAGCTCCAGCAGTAGGTTGCGACTTGGTCTCCCGCCATGAGTTTGCAGCCGCGGGTCTTTCGTTTCATTTCACCATTTCGGCCATTCTCCACAGCCCGTGATTTCCAGCATCCGCAATTTTTTTAGCCAAAGCTTTTAAAATGTATTTGTTTTAAGTCTTTTCAAAAGACTATAGTATTTACTATTTAATTTCTCATGATATTTCCAACGTATTTTCCAATAGACTATGGAAATCGAAAATACCTTCTTTACTTATGGTAAATGCATTTTATTGCCAAATGACTATACAAGTCAAATTTTTAATTATTTCCAAGGTAAATATTTATTATTTGCCAAATGACTATACAAGTCAAATTCATTTAATCATATGGTAATTATCATTTACCAAGTGACTAAAGAAGTTTACGCCATTTACTTTCCAAGATTCGTTTATTTTCAAAGACAATATTTATTTAAAATATAAATAAGACATTATATTTATATCTCCATATATTCATTTTATAATATTTAACTTTAATTAAAAGAATTAAATCTTTTAATTTTACACTAAGAGTTATAAAATATTTATCTAGATATATTTACATATTTTAATATATTAATATTATTATAGTTCTTTTAAATATTAAACATATAAATATTAAAATACCCGAGTATTTAATATATTTATATATCTTAATATAACTATAATACTATTATATATAATTGCATATATAAATATATTTAATAAATATAAATATACATATACATATATAATTGTCGACTGCGTATATATCTTGTCTATACCACACTTATCAGTTCACATTTCACATTCAAGGTTCACAAAACAATAAGTCAGTCAACAAGTAACACCACTCATAAAGCATAAAGAAGTAATCCAAAACTCCTAAGCCTAAGGATGACTTATTACGACAACTCAATCTGACTCAGTTCCCAAAACTCTTAGTGAAGTGTGTGTATGCTCAACTTGATCAACTTTACCGGTTACTCGACCAAGCCCCTCTCCTGAGTGATGTCTCCCCTCTGCCTGGAGGAATAGTTCCTGATCCTGCATCCATAGACGTACAATCTCGGCAGTTACTTGTTCACAACATCAACAGTATACAAAACATCTAAGTTTGAATATTCATAATTTAATACTATGCATGCTACATTCATCAAGGATAACATCGATAGAAGTATCAATCAGATGAAACGATCATTTAAATAGAACTTATTCATTTCGATAACAAAAACATGTTTTATTCATCACAAAGATTCAAACATTACAATCAATTGCGCTATGCAATAGTAGCTATACAATCGGGGTGTAACATTCAGAATCATGATGATTCTTAAAGAAAATAAGTTAGACTCATTTGTGAGAGAAAAAAAGAGGGAACCAGAGGATAATCCTGAGAAAACTCAATGGATTGAGAACAATGAAAAGCCCATGAAAATCTTAGTAGATGCAATTAGGGATCATATAGTACCCATCCTAGCAAAACATGAAACTGCATATCTGATGTTCAAATCCCTTGAGAGCACCTATGAGATAAACAACACCAGTAGGATTCTTGCATTAAAAAGGCAAATCAACAATGTCCAAATAAACAAAGGAGAAACCATTAATGCATACTTCATGAGGATCATTGAACTAAGGGATCAATTATCTACAATTAGATATCAAATTGATAGCAAAGAGTTAACTCTAACTGCACTAGGAGGCCTACCAAACTCATGGGAGTCATCTGTTCAAGGAATAAGTGCGAAATCTAAACTCCCCAAGTTTGATAGGCTAAGAACAGACTGCCTACAAGAGGAAACAAGACTCTCAACAAAAGAAAACAAACAAAAGAACATAGATGAAGACATTCATGTGCTCAATACAACATCTAATAATAGGAGTAAGAAAAACTCCTACGGGAAAGGATCATTTAAAAGAAAGAGAAATTCCTATGGAAAAGGATCTTCCAAGAAGAGGAAAGACATCTCTCAAGTACAATGTTTTAGATGTGATCAATATGGCCACTATGCAATGAAGTGCCTTGACAAATCAAAACAACAAGCTTCCTTTGCTAAAGTAGGAAAGTCAAATTCAGACCATGAATCTGAGAAATTTGTATTCTATTCAGCCTTATCAAGTCAAGTATCTAACAACACCAACACCTGGGTAATTGATAGTGGTTCTTCAAGGCATATCACAAGGTTTAGAGAACACTTAGACACTACGACTGAAGAGACTGATGAAGAAGTAACCATTGGGGATGATTTTGCACACCTTGTAAAAGGGGTTGGAACTTGCTCCATCAAATTGAAATCTGGTCTCTCCCTTCAACTCACTGGAGTTTTATTTGTACCTGGAATAAAGAGGAATCTAATATCCATCTTTGCCCTTGAAGACAATGGATATAGAGTTACCTTTATGGATGGGAAAGTTCTAGCATGGCCTAAGAACTCAACTATAAAGAAAGCCCAAACCATAGGTATAAGACAAGGGTATCTTTACAAACTATGCATTGAGGTTAAGCAAGCCCTTACCCTTGATACTTCTGATTCAAATGAAATTTGGCATAGAAGATTAGGACACCTTCATTTCCGTGCCCTACCTTTTGTAGAAAAACTTGTAACAAGATTACCTAAGATCTCATGAAGGAACTTGTAAAGGTTGTGCCCTAGGAAAGAATACAAAGGGATCCTTTCACAATAGCTTGAGTAAAACCCAAAATGTATTAGAACTGGTTCACTCTGATTTATGTGGACCCATGTCTGTACCTTCCAAGGCAGGCTTCCTATACTATGTCATATTTATAGATGACTTCTCTAGGAAGACCTGGATTTATTTCCTTAAGTGTAAAGAGTCAATAGAAATCCTTAAAAGGTTCAAGGAGTTCAAAGCTCTTACTGAAAACTTCTCTGGGAAGAAAATAAAAATATTAAGGACAGACAATGGGAAAGAATACACCTCTGAAATCTTTAAGGAATTCTGCATGAATGCTGGGATTAAGAGGGAGTTTACAGTAGCCTACAACCCTCAACAAAATGGGGTTGTTGAAAGGAAAATAGAACCATTGTAGAAGCTGCTAAAGCAATGTTGCTTAACCAGAACATTGAAACCTCATTCTGGGCAAAAGCCTCTAGAACTGCTGTCTACATCCAAAATAGATGCCCACATCCTCATCTGGATAACAAAACTCTTGAAGAAGCATTTACTGGTCTAAAACCTGATATTAGTCACTTTAGGATTTTTGGTTGCCTTGTCTATATTCATGTGCCCAAAGAGAAGAGATTCAAACTAGAACCTTTCAGAAAGAAAGGGGCATTTGTGGGATACAGTGAAACTTCCAAAGCTTACAAGATATTCATACTTGGGCAAAAACAAATTGAATTGAGCAGAGATGTCATCTTTGAAGAAGACATTGCATTCAAAATGGCAAGAAGTTCAAATGAGATAGAAACTTATTCACCTAGAGTCTTAGAAGAGGATCCTACCCCTGAGATTCAGAGGGAGTATCCTAAGGAAATACCAAATGAACTTCTATCTACTTCAAATGAGAATACAAATGACAATGGTAAGAAGAGGCCACTTTGGGCTAGAAAAATGATCAAAGAAGCTAAGAATCATGCAGCACCGAAAGGAACATTTAGGGAGAGTAAGAGACCCAAATGGTTCTCAAACTATGTTGCTCTAATGAGTAACATCATAAATTTAGAACCTGACAGTGTTACAGAAGCCTTCAGACATCAAGTATGGAAGGACACAATGACGGAAGAATATTAGTCCATTCTAAAGAATGATGTATGGGATATAGTGCCTAGACCAAAAGAGAAATCTGTTATCTCTTCTAAATGGCTCTTCAAAATCAAACATGTTGCTGATGGCAGTATAGAAAAACATAAGGCACATTTTGTGGCAAGAGGTATTTCACAGAAGGAAGGCATTGTTTTTGAAGAAACATTTGCACCTGTTGCCCGTTACACATCTGTGAGAGCAGTGTTAGCCATTGCAGCAGCTAAAGGCTGGAAGATCCACCAAATGGATGTGAAAATTGCCTTCCTAAATGGAACTATTGAAGAGGAAGTCTATCTAGAACAGCCTAAAGGTTTTGTGATACATAAACCTGTCTCACATGTATGTAGACTAAAGAAAGCACTCTATGGACTTAAATAGGCTCCCAGGGCCTGGTATGAAAGAATTGACAGCTACCTCTTGGGACTAGAATTTTCCAAGAATGATGTAGACCCTAATATTTACTTTAAAGTAATCAAAGGTGAATGTTAATAATTATTTTATATGTTGATGAGATGTTGATAACAGAAGAAGATCACCTCA
Organism: Sequoiadendron giganteum; assembly: GCA_007115665.2. Classification (NCBI taxonomy): domain Eukaryota; kingdom Viridiplantae; phylum Streptophyta; class Pinopsida; order Cupressales; family Cupressaceae; genus Sequoiadendron; species Sequoiadendron giganteum. The sequence continues at coordinate 272,780,224 of CM021102.1, forward strand.
TTGCTCAAGGAAAGAAGGATCTAACTTCAGAGTTTGACATGAAAGACTTGGGCATCTTACACTACTTCCTAGGTTTAGAAGTATGGCATAAACCAGATGGCATCATACTAAACCAAGGGAAGTATACTATTGATATTTTGAAGAGATTTGGAATGTTGGATTGTAGACCCATGTCTACACCTATGGAAACCAACCTTCACAAACTAAAAGAAGCAACAGCAGAATCTAAGTGTGCAGATTCCACTCTATATAGACAAATGATTGGATCTTTGATGTACCTAGTTAACAACAGACCTGATATTTGCTATGCAGTGAATGCCCTAAGCTCAGTTCATGTGTGAGCCAAAGGAAATTCACCTTATGGCTGTGAAACATATATTGAGATATCTTCAAGGCACTATTGGATATGGCCTTCTTTACAAAAATAATCAACTAGATCTACATGGATACTCTGATTCAGATTGGGCTGGAAGTGTAACCGATCGGAAAAGCACATTAGGATGTTGCTTCAGTTTGGGATCGGCTATGATCTCTTGGATCTACAGAAAACAGTCTTCAGTAGCTCAAAGCTCGAAAGAAGTTGAATACATTGCAGCCTCAGTGGGGGCAAGAGAAGCAGTATGGCTCAGTAAATTGCTTGTGGGACTCTTTGGTGAGCCCTTGAATCCTACTATCATTCATTGTGATAATCAGAGTTGCATCAAACTCTCTGTAAATCCAGTATTCCATGATAGATCTAAGCACATTGAGATCCCCTACCATTATGTAAGAGACATGGTAGAAAGGAATGTGATCCAGTTGGAGTATATTAGTACAAATGATCAAACAACAGACATTCTCACCAAACCTCTCTCCAGAGTCAAGGTTGAACACTTCAGGAAGAAACTTGGTATGGTTGAAATGTAATTTGATATTATGTTTGAAATTCAAATTGTTTATAAGTTGTACTAATATATTTAAAGATGTTTAATGTGTAAACTCTTTTGTCATGTATGTAACTCCATGACCTTATGGACTCGCTCCCCTTGTGTGCATTATTGAAAGGTGACGATCTTTCTAATAATGAACACTTGTATGTGACATTGTAAAGTGACGACTCTACAATGATGAGTTGAACTATCATGATAGATATCATGTGACTTGATATCTGTGGACATGTCATGACAGTATCTCTTGGACACCTTGATGGATATCATGGGACTTAATGTCATTTGAAGATCATTGTGATCCTTAAAGAGATGATCATGGTGGATAATTATATATCCGTGGATATGCCATGAATTATTATGGTAGACATTATGTGACTTGATGTCAGTGCACATACCATAATGAAGATGTGTTATGAAGAATGTCATGTGACTTGACAATGTTGAGAAAACATATCATATCTTCGATATCACATGTGAAGGTGATATCAACACTTATTTGTTTTGAAATATCTTCCCTAGCTAAGAGGGAGTGTTGATTTAAGATAGCATCGGTCAGATATAAATGATGATTGCATTTATGTATCATCATCATTTATATTTAATCGATCTGCTCTTAAATATAATACCATCAAATAAGTTATTCAAAATTGAGATGATAATGATCGAAATCTGCAATGAATAAAATCAGAATTCATAGTATATGATCGCTGCCACGCATATTAGTTTATGTGTGAGTTAACCGAATGCTTTCGGTTTGTTAAGGAGCCCGCGCGCCCAAGGGACACGTCCTCTCATGAGACGCGTCTCTTCTTGAGGCGTGTCTCCTTCATATAAAAGGTAATACATTCCTTCATTTGCAAACATTGAAATTAATAAATGTTCTGCAATCAGCACATTCGAAATACAACGAAGAAAATCTGACTTAGAATTCTTACACAGAATTTCAGACTTAGCATTTCCATAGGTTTCTTAGGATCCAAATTTGATAAGATTTGATTACATTTACAATCATTTATTCCTTAGCCCCTTACATGTTCAAGATTTTGTGCAAGAAATTTATCCAAGTAGTCTTAAATGAAAAAAGGGTTAATTTTAAACATAGAACCATCAAATCTATAAATTTTGAGTCTTTTGATTTTTCCTATATTAATTGCAATTTTATATTTTTTTAGCATTTGGACTCTCATTTAAAGTCCTTTTCATCTTAGGGTCTGTACATTTCCTTGTGTTAATTCATTTTCAATGTCAAGTTAATTAAATGTATAAGTTGATGATATATAAATTATAAAAGATGAGATCTGTTAATTTAATGTATTGCTTATTCAGTAATCAATAAAATCTTTGAAGCACATGATAGATGTATAATACTATAAATATTTGTACACCAGCATTTCATTTCCAATGTTTTTTTCTTAGCATCTCATTCATTGATTTCTACAGGAAGGTGATAAAAGGAAAAAATGAACCTGTAAATCTGATTTTGGAAAGGCCTGTATTTCCTTTTCCAATTCAACGGTTTCCTCTGACAAAGAATCCAGAAGCAACATATAATCGTGGTAAAGTTCCAATTGTTACGTGGGACAAAAATAAGCTGACACCAAGTCTTCAGCCAGAAGCTGGGATGAATGGACAAGCTGGATTTGTCTTGTATTCTTCAAAGTTCCTTCAGCCAAAGGCATGGAAAACTCTAGCAAGCTTCACAAGTAGTGGAGCTCCTGCTTCAAAAGCACAGATGAGTTCATCAAGCAAGCTGATGCCTGTTCAACCATCAGACGAAATTGTTGCTTTATTTACTGAGGAAGAGTCTATAGATGGAGTAGAATGGACTTACGGTAGTTTTCCAGTTGATGAATATGTGAATGCACTTAAGCGAGCTGAAGGAGAGCTGTCTTACAATCATTCTCTTGGCATGAGATACACAAAGGTGATGTATGTTGCTTTGTTTCTGCACTATTGATTTAATGCACCAGTAAGTATGATACTCATCAGAATTCGGTTATTATTTTTCATGCTAGAATTTTTGGTATTATCCATCTTTGCAAAACTCTCTTAGTCGAATGAATTCTAAAAGAAATAAAGCACAATGATCTCCAATGTTTCAAGGATAAATGCTGAAAAAGTAAGATCATCCTTACATATATGATCTCATAAGTCTTGACCTAGAAGTGGTCCATCTATTTTACACATAGTTACCAAGAGAATTGTACCTTGATCCTTTGTACTCATCTCTCACATCAGAAACTTTTCCCCATCTTGGAGAACCATATGGGATGCATCCAAAGGCTCAAGATGAATTTCTTTGTGTCTTTATATGTCTCCTAGAAGCATCCTTTGAAAATTGGAAGCTTAGTATTAGAGGTTTCTTAGATATATCATTACACTAAGGTTTCCTAAAGTGCTGATATGTGGCTGACAAAAGCTGAAAGAACTAAAGAAATATAGTATACTTGTAATTTTCTTTTTTCAACATCAAAATTTACAAGTTTTTTAATGGCAGAACTTCTTTTGAATGAAATCTCAAAGAAGTAATAGTTTGAAGAGAAACAATAATAAGGCTTAAGATGTGCATGTGCATTGAAGTTTTATCAATTGATTGAAAATATAATTGTCTTCAAGGACTCCCATATCCTGTTTTTAAAATAATTGCATTCCCCTCCCAGTCTCTTTGCCATCTCCAAATGATTATGGTTTATTATTTTATGTTTTATAAAATGATAATGATCATCAAATATCAATATAATTAGTTTTTACTTTTGTTGACATCTATTTGAATATTTAAAATGTTAATGTTTTAATTTTCAAGCATTATAGTATTTTACATTCTTTAAAGTTGCATATGCATTGTATTATTATATTTTTCTAAATTTACAGTCTCCAAGTACTTGTCTCCAACCTTTTTTGAAAATGGCATATTGGTACCCATTCATGTCTCTTGTACTAGTACCAGTCGCCATCCCATGATAAGTATTTACAATGTGTGTTTCAATCCAAGTTTCTTAGAAATAGTCACGGTATCAGATATAGATACAATATCAGATACAAAATGGTATCAAACATGGATAGGGCGACTTTTCAATATTTATCTAATACAAATATGGCTAGATATGAGAACTATAAAAATATAAATATTTTCACTTATTTATACATCTAAGGGTATAGAACATAAATTCTAAAATATTTTTTTATATTTATCTTAGTTTCTAATTGTTTGTATCTTGAATGATTTAAATGTGTGTGAACATATATATATGTATATAATTTTTTAATATTCTTTTGTAAACTGTAAACTAGATATGACATCAGATAGTATAGTACTGTATCTAGATGTATGGGATAGGGCCCAAATAAAGGCTTACATATGGATATGCTTGGCTACGGTGTCCATGCCATATCCAGGAGTATCACATCCATATCTTGTATCCCATATGTAGATATGTGTATCTAGATAGGGGAGGGGAAGTATCTGGAACTCTAGTTTCAATTTAGTTTAAAGATTGGAATTAATAGAAAAATGTTTGGTAAACTGCTTCTTGTGGATCACAAATGATGCACTCTTTAGCTCTTTGTGAACTGTTTGACCTATTATGGACTTTATGCACTTTAATCTGATTTCATTTAGTTTCTATGGACTTTGCATGTCAAGAAAACTTATGTGTTACACATTCTCCTACATATATTTTTCTTGCTAGTGCTGGTCCCAATCAGTAGTGTTTCATTTTTGCGCTTCTACCTAAAACAACTCTTTTCAGCGTCCGTAAGGTCAATTTAGGATTAGTAGATAGAGGAATTTTTCTTAGGAAATGAACTTCTGTTGGTCTTTATATCCCAAAATTTAGTTCATTATTTTTCTGTTTTATTTTATGCCTTAAGGAAAGAGCAATCCAAATTTTCCTTGCTGAAAGAAAATTGTGATATGGTATGGAAGCCATGTTTTTTGATTGATTAAATTATAATTTCTTGTTCAGAAAGATATAGTTGTTGAACATTCTCGTCATAAATTGATGAATCCTTATACAAAATCCCAGGTCTTAGTACTGAGCAAGTATGTGTACTTCCAAAGAAAAATATATCTGCACCAATGCCACATATAGCTCCATGTACCAACTATAGTTTGTACGTATGTTTAAGGATCCACATGTGGCAACAAATATACTGCAGACAAGTTCTTTTTACATAACTTGGGATATCGATAATTTTATGTCTTAAAACTGGCAGTTAATATTATCTATGTTTGACTTTACAGGTTACAGAACATATATTTGTTGGATCATGCATACAGACAGAAGAAGATGTGTATTCCCTTTCAAATAACACGGTATGACCAATTTTTATCCTCTTTTTTCATAAATTATCTCTTGTGATATCTTGTTAGAGTTTTCATGTTAACTTAGTTGCATTTACAAAAAATTCTGACCCGTTTTGTCCATTCATGAAGAAGGGATTTCTTGATTATTATTTCCCTTCAAATCAATTGAATACTGTGAAATAAAATATTGCATAAATAAAAGGACTTAGTGAATATCTGCATATCATAGAGGGAAAACAACAATTTTAGTGTCCATTTGGTTGTGTAAGCTTCGGCTTTTAGTGACAATATTTCCAAAAAATTGATCTTGGATTACTTTCAGGTCCAGATTGGGAGTGATGAGTGGCTCTTGTTTCCTATGGAAGTTCTTTATGTTGGTTTCTGCTTCTTTTTAGAAGAAAGGCCATTGGGTTCCTTTGTTAGTTTATACTTTTTCATGTTTCATGTTCATTTAGCCATACTATGTAATATTCTTAACAAATTCTGATATAAAATATTTTGTAACAAGTACCTAGCATGCAACAAGTACCATTCTATTGATTCACTTGACAATGGATATTATTGCACAATTTCATTATCATAATGAATAAACAAAAACTTCCATGGTTGCATCCATAAGAATGAAAATTGTATTCATAATAAGGTAACATATACCACTGGATTTGCATATGATCATTCTATCATAGCAGCTACCACATTCATAGCATTAGGGCATGATATCAGAAAGTTTATAAACTGCGATAAGAATCATTTACTTCTTAACCAGTAACAAAATAAAATTAGATTCCAAATTTGAAATAAAGCAATTAAGACAATCCTCCTCCGTCCCTTCTCCTTAATCTGAAATAATGTAACATCCACCAACTAATCACTAATAAAGTATGTAAATTAGTGAATAAGCACTCAATTAATCAAGCCTTAAGAATGAAGATCAAAGAAATATATGAAGTTAATGTAGATCCAATCTAAAGGAGTCAACCAGTGGGTTTTATTTTCCAACATATAGAATGATTTTACAACTATTACTATTATCACAAGTCCATTTGTAACACCTTGGCATAAGTATAAAAATCGAATCATAATAAGTTACAGCTGCTAGTACACACCTTTTGAAAGCAGGTTGATAACATACGCAACTGTAATGAGCCTTGCCAAATCTGATGTAAAAATCCCGATTTTCTGCCTTAGACAATTTGACGAACACTTTGCTTGCAACCTTTATACTTGCTGGTTCTGTTTTTCAGTTTGATGTGTGTGCTTTGAATTGGAAAGTAAATGATGCAAATGCTTTGAAATGAATGCTAAATGGTCTAACAATAAGTTGAGCATGAAATGCAAGTCTTTTTTGTATTTTCCAAATGCAATAAATGTCTTATACTAGTGCAAATCAACACCTACAGCCAATTGACATTTCGTCAAACACTTGGCATGCAAACTATAATGCTATCTATGAAGATAATAACCATTACATCAAACATTTATCATGCAACTTCTCCTTCCTTTCATTGATGTACTATCTCATGACAATGCTGATATAGAAATGAAGAGTGAAGACTCTTGGCATTACAATGTAAAGTCTGAATACTAATGGCAGCAATTACAATATGCAAGATGACCTTAAATGAAGAAGTTATTATGCTAGATGAGAACCTGGAATAAGCTGAAGGGAATCGATGAAGAGATTGTTAGTGTTTCTTAGATCAGATTGAACAATACAAGTAATTAAATAATTGCAACACATAAGACAATGAACACAACAAGATACCCTGGGAAAACCCTCTTCTTGAGGGAGAAAAACCCAGCAAATGATCTCTTCTATAATGTAGAACAGCTAGCAGAAATCTGCTTACAACTCAGGCCCAACAATGGCCAGCAATGAAGAATGTAATGAGGTCGCACCTCTGCTAGATACACAAGATACAAATGAATATCTTCTTCCTTGAAATCGGACTGCTGCTGCAAATGCGAATTCTGCTCTTAATGATAAATGCGAACTTGCTTTTGATGGAATTGCCTTACAATGATAAAGTGACCTTGTATATATACATCATAAGGCGCCTCTTGACTTAGGTCGGCCTCTTTAGGAAAATACAATAAATGATAACAAATAAAATATCTTGAAGTCGGCTCTTTGCTTTATTTAGATATTGGGAACATGAATTAAATAGCCGAAGGCTATTCATTTAATTCATGTGTTTTTTGTGCGGATGAAGTGCAGACCACAGCTGCAATAACATCAATAGAGATGACACTCCAAACAACTCTTAATGCCTTCCAATCATCACCTACAACAGCCACCCCTGTTCTGATATGAAACCATTTGCCATAAATTATTAACAGCTGATAAGGATCCAATTAAGCACCAAACTCCATCGCCAAGACCCTAGAAAGGAAACGCTCAAAATACCAAGTGAAATCGATGCATAATGAGCTCATAATCTTCAAATATCTGAAGTCTGATATAAAAATCGATGGCAGCTAAAGGCTCCTCAAGATAAAAATAATGGCGGCTTCAAACAATGCTCTATATCACCAATAGTCATTGCCACACTTCAAGGAATGTAGCGCCTTAATGTCCATGAAATCGTCCCCTTAATAGCAAGATATGATGAAAATCGTGGGTCTCCAGGTCTGAAGTGATGTGACTGAAATGTAGTATCAACAATGTGCATAAATAGATCCCCTACAATGCAAATTTGCCCTTCTCCAATGACTGCAAAACAACAATACAAAATCCTCTAATCTTCTTCAAATCGATTCTATCACAAAAAGCTTCAATAAGCTGATATGAAATCTCTATCTCCAAATTTGGCCACAAAATTTGCAATGCAAGCACAGATTGGACCTCTGAATGAAGCCCACAATCAAGCAATAATTCAGCTGATAGATTCACAGCCTCAAAATTGCATAACCAATGAGAGTTTTCGTTCCCAATGGTTGGAAATGGCAAAAATCCTAGCTGGCTTCCTCACCAAACAATAACATCAAAGCAAATATCAATTCTTGGATGATTAGAAACTTGGCTGCCTTTTTATACTTTTTTCCGAAGGAGAGGTCGATTCTTCTAGAAGCTTCTCTTTTAACAATATAATATTTGCACTTTCCAAATATTAAAATGTGACTATATAATACAAAGTGCAAATATAACATTATAACATAACATTAAAATAATAATTATTATTAAAGTTACCTTTAATAATAATTAAACATTATATTTTAATAAAACTCCTTATTTCTCCAATTCAATTGAATCCAAGAAATGGAAACCATCAATTGACTAGATATCTTCCACAAAGGACCCCCTAGGCCCTAACCACGCTCATTAGCCTACGAGAGTCAAGAATAGGCTAAACCATCCACGAACACCATCAGGCAAAAATGGGGACATTATAGCAACCAGTTTACCTATAACAACCATGCCCTTTCAAACAATTCAAAGATATTGTATTGAAAATGAAAATACAAGTATCTGAGTGAGAGTCATTTACTCATCTAAATAAATGGCACAAAATAAACAACATATCATCATTTGCATTATCAAATCTATACCATTTGTTGCTTTATCTTGAAGTGGAAGAGAGAGAGAAAGCATCATCGAGATGATTTCTGCCTTGCCATGAAGCCATAGGCTTCCCTGTGCTACCCTACAAAGGGAGTCCGACCCATCATGAAGAGTCTAGCAATCCATGGCCAACAAGTGTGAAATTTGTGCAGCTATGGAATAATTGACACATGCAACCTATTATTGCCTCAAGCAAAATATCTAAGCATATGTCCTTGTAATGTCCCCTTTTGGGATTGTCCTAAATCTCGCCCTAGAATCACAAGCTTAATGTAGTTAGGGTTATAACTTACCATTTAAATGCTTCAAGCAGGATAAACCTTGGTTTAGGTTTTGCAATCATGTTAGGTAATATTGGAAATATAATTCATATGATCATAACATAATAAATGCCTTATCTATTAAGCTATACAAAATACATAATTATTTCAAGACTATCTAAACTACCAATATTCATAATGCATAGCGGAAGTCTTTAATCATAATAGGACTTGGATGAAAAACATGATAAGTCCGCTTGAAACTACCACCTAAGCCCAAGAGCACGAGCGTCTAACTGAGACAACCCACCCCTTGGCCCCGAGCAACAGGAACGTTCGAACCAGACAATTCCACCCTCAGTGTGCTTAGTAGAATACACTTGTATCTTCTTTTTCTATCTATGTCTTATCCATCCTCCTTATGATTGAGACTCCATCCTAACAATCAGTCATAGTTTTGGTTTGATAGGGGAGCCTTGAAAGGGGTGCTTGTAAACTACTCAACCCATCTAAGCCCAAGAGCACGAGCATCCGACCAAGACAACCCAACCCTTGGCCTCAAGCAGCAGGAATGTCCAACCAAGACAATTCCACCCTTGAGGTGGCCTACTTAGCATGAGAGGCCCGTAAACTGCATCCTCCTAACCTGCTTCCTTCAACCTTACTTTTGATTGATTATAGGATAAGTATATACATAAATATATATAATCTATTCATTTTTATATTAAGATCATAAATACTTATAAGGCTCAATAATTGCATAATCGTATATGATACGTATATATAATATATATGTAATTATTTCTAATAGTAATCTTTGCTTGAATATATATATATATAACATTAAATAAATAGCATCATGTATGAATTATTATTAGTTACACTATTATTTAAATCCATGATGTATTTATCAACATCATTATTTAGATTTACAAACATTTATCTAACTTATTATTTAAATTTGTAAAATACTTACCTCCTTATTGCTGGTCAATTTTGCAGATATCACCTATTTCTTCAAGCCACGGTGCCCTTCTATTTGCAGACCTCTTCCCTTAAATATCTGCCATGCTGTGAGCAGACGTGCCCCTCCACCTAATCGCTATCTTGGAATAGACCTACTCGATGCCTTTTGAACGCATCTCTTCACTTTTGTGATTGGTGCCTTACTCTTTAGTTATCGCTGGTCTTAGGAATCGTGCCACTTAGTGGCTCGATTACATAGTCTTGGTCAAAATTATTAATACTAGTCTTTAATATTTATTGATAATTATGTTTTATTTTTTGATAATAACAATATTACAATAGACCTCTTTTATATTGATAATTATGTTTATTATTTTTATATTAGTTTTTTTCTTTTATCTCTTTTAGTAATTATATATTATAACAATTGTAATTACAATGATATTCAATATTCATTTTGTATTTATCAATTTTATATTTATAATTATAATATTATTTTGATAATTATAATTATAATAATTTTTCAATTGTAATTACTTATATTTATATTTTGATATTTGTTGGATTTTGTTATTCAATGTTTCATATTTGGTGTTACAATTTTGGGGACATGACAGTCCTTTACCCATGTTGTGACTCAATTTTAATTCAACAATCCTCTCTTATTTGAATTAACTACTTTGGCAAATCATTTGTTATAATTTGAACCCCTCGGGTCTATCCTGGTAGTCACTTGCACCTTTACACATGTTTAAGTATTTAACATTTTAACATGTCATTTAGCCAAGCAATAGGGGCTTATGCTTTTGACTACATTTTCAATCATAATTCCCTCTTAACACAATTGATTATGCCATTAGGTTTTTACTCAAACAAAATTAGCATGGCTTTCTTTTTTATTAGACAACCATTCACTAGGTATCTTGTACAGATTTTAGATTCAACTAACCCATCTTGCATGAGAAAACTAGTAATAAATGTAGAATCTCATAGATTATTGAATGTAGGAATTCCATAACCCAACAAGGTACTTTGCAGTGATCATATGAACTTCAAATGTGGGGTTAGAACCATTACACTATAGAGCCCATAACTGGAATTACCAGCATATAATGCAACACTTTTCCTCTTGATATTAATTCAATTTAGCTGCAAAATTCAATCTTGGCAAGAGCAGCAAGCTGCAGAACAAATTTTAACTCAAACATAGCATAGAATCTCAGAATATATGCTTAATACCAATCAGAATATAGATGGTCATGTACAATCTATGGGTCACAGTGCTGTAAATGAACAGCAAAAGGCTGATGAGGTACTTTCCCATGGCTGTTGTATACTGCTACAGCAGTCATGTGGAAGTACCCTCACCAGTAATTTATATCCTAAGTAAGCATTGTGTTACCAGTAATTTTAGGCCCAGTTCATGGTTCATTGCCAGCAGTATCCCATTATCAAAGATATCCTATATGCACACTATAGGATAAAGAGTGTAGAATTCTCACAACTTTGTAAGGTCCATAGAAGTGAGGTTTGAGCTTTTTAGCTCCATGTTGCTTAATTGAAGTCTACCTATAGGGTTGTAGGCATAGAAGAACCATATCTCCAACCTCAAATGACCTCTCAATGCAATGAAAGACAATATTGTATGCAGCATGTGGGCTTTGCCTTACACATAATATAGTTATTATGAGGGAGAGAGGAAATCATCATGCTTTTACACCAATGATACAAACAGGTTTTTTCCACCACCCTCCTCTTATGCACTAATTACTAATAATATATGATCCAAGATTTTTGCATTTATTTATGGTAGTAACTTTTGCTCTGTGCATTCATTTTCTTAACAGGACAGCTCATTATTATTTTATATTAGTTATTATATTATATAATATTTAATATTCATCAAACCAACCAATGTTGTGTTGTAGCAAGTTAACATAATAATTTACTTTTATCAGCATCCTTCTATTGGTTATAAATGAGGACCAAACCCCTTGATTTTGTTATCGCAATTCATAATTTTTAATTTACTTTTCTTGTGAGGAAATCATCGATTCCCACACTGTCTTTTTGGATGTTGATGATATCTCTATCTCATACTTCCACTGTTGTGGGTTTTATCTATCATCCTTTTAAAAAAGGTGAATCATCTATCTTGTTACACATCATCCCATTGGATACCTACACACAATGAGAAAGAAAAAGTACCTGCAGACATATCTGTAATAACACCCCCTGATTTTGTTTTGAAAATTTGCCAATATAATCATAACATAAACTTGCAACTATGGAAATATTGCTATCATTAAAGTCTGATATAAACTTTCCAAATTACACATCACAGCTGTTACAATTGTTGTTTTCAATAATAATAACTCACAAGTGGTGCCAATACATGTAATAACACTCATATGAAATTCCAACTTGAAATACCTTGGTGGAAGAGGTGAAGATGAATGCTACAGGTCTGGAAGGTCACGTAGAACTTGTTGCAGGACTGCTGTTATGAAGTTGCAGGTCATGGCAGCCATGTCAACTCATCAAAGACCTGGTCCAACCCTGTAGAACACCTCCAATGGTAGCAAACAGCCATTATGAACACCAAGCTCTGCAAAATCACCTCCAAAATGCAAAGGAATTGACAACCACAGGTCTACCACAACTTTCAGTCATTCCTGGCACTCTTTTTGGCATCCAAAACATGTCAAATACAACACCAAACTGTCACCAAACATCCACGACTAACCCAGCACTATGACAATGGCCTCCAAACACACTCAACACTGTTGCAAAGGCTACCAAACATGAAGGAACAGGTCTACTATGCAATTCTGAGCATGAATCAGGTCTGTAACAGCAAGATGACATCCCAATACACCTTCCAAACTTGCTAAAGACACCCACAAAGCCACAAATCAATCAACCCAACATTGCTGTACTGCCACAAAATGATAGAAATATGCAAGTTTTGGGTCTACAATACACTTCCAGACATTCTCAACATAAAGAGGCGTTGGAAAACAGGGGAAGGCCAGCAGGGATAAGTCACAACCTCATCATTAACTGTTTGTTTAACTCTAAACACCTGGAATCATCACACCAGCTCCTAGGTTTCCTTGTAAAGGGTACAGCCTGACACAGGAATTTCCTTTGACCTGCAAACAACCTTAAAACCCTCACAATGGTTCGCCCAGCACTTAAAATCACCTTACACTTGATCTGAAAACATTCAATCCCTTTGTTACACTTCCCTATGCTTTCTTTGAAAGGTACAACCCAGCTAGGGCATAAATCAAAATCTCCAAGTGTACGTCCAGTCAATAGAAAGCTTCAAATCTTCATGAAAATCATTAACAACCCTTGCAAAAGATAACAAAGAAACCCCAGAACTCATGCACTTAGAAAACTACAAAAATCTTCATATTGTAAACCCCAATCTGCAAACTCTATAAAGAACATGGTGATTTTGAGGTAGAATCACTCTAGACTAGCTAGGGATCGTCTCTCAGATCTGAAACCAGTGATTTGATGAGGCTATTCGTCCTCAATCAATCCTTGGAAGAACTTATCTTTTCACTCTAGCAACATCTTGTTATGTGTGCAAACTTGAATAACCCAAATGAGAGCCCCACACCTCCTTTTATAGCTTTTTCGCAAAAAAGTTTTTGCTTTTTCGTTACTTTTTTTGAAAAAGCGCTTTTTGCTTTTTTGCTACTTTTTCGAAAAAACGCATTTTGTTTTTTTTTCTAAAAAAACATTTTTTTAAAATAACTTTAAGTCCCCTTTTTTTCCTAGGCATCCAATGAGGGGAAATAACCTTTTCACTTCATAATATTTAATGCTAAAGTAATATTAAAACATTACTTTATAACTTTAGTGTAAATATTAAAATAATTCCAACCATCTTATAGAAAGCACAGACTAAACATCCGAAATGGAAACTTGTCGCACTAGGAAGCTACTGATGACGAGAGAAGATGCCAGATGCCAAAATGGGCACTTACTAAAAATAGCCGTGTTTTCCAAGAATTGTGGAGAACAACCCAGATGGCCAAAAATGCAATAGAGAACATCACCACCATCCTAAGAGCCAATAAAACATCAACACACCACTGGACGCTGAGAAAACCCACCAAAGAGCTCTCCAAGAACCTTGGAGTCTCCTAACCACCTCCAATTAGCCTACGAGAACTCTGGAGTAGGCTAATTGATGTAACAATTGACTAGGATTGAGAAGAGGATATTACAATATCATACAAGTTAGTAATCAAAATATTAAATGCTTGTAATGAGTTTAGCTCATAGTATAAAAGCTTGGGAAGTACTTGTAGGACTTGCAAGTATTTATGTAGGAAAATGGTGGGTGAGTAATCTCCTAAAAAACATCCTATCAATTTTTGGTTTAAACTTACCATGAATTTTTACTTGAAACCCTGCCCAAAATCATTATCACTCACCAAGAATCACACCCTCCGAAAAATCAGCCGTGATTTGAGGTTAAAAAGTGATGTCAAAATTGTGTTTTTGACTCTTTATTTGACAAACCCTTCAAGCAGTGGATGGATGAAAACAACAATGGCTTGGACATGATTTTAGGGCTGCGTTTTAAGAATTATTTGTTTTTATTTACCTTTTTAGTGCCGTGTTTGACTATTTAAGAATGATTTTATTTTATTTACATTGTTTATTTTATTTAAGAGCTATTTTTGTTTACTTAAGAGTTGTTTTCTAGTTTTAACTTTTTTATAGTATATGTCAATTGTGTTCTAGCCTCTATGTACATAGTCATGATGTGAGACTCCTTCCTGCCACTATAGAATACCTCTTGACGTAATTAAACTATGTTTTATGCCTTTTTCCCTTTTTTAACGAGCTGTCATTTATGATTCGTAATTTTAATTGATATTAACATTTGAATTTGTTTGTTGGTCTATGATGTGTAGTGGACTTTAATTTTGATCTATCAGTAATAAGTTCTATAAATTCAGTAATGTGTGTTTTTGAAAAATATTTTAAAAAATTTATGTACATTTTAGTGTTTGATAAATTTGTCAAGTTTTTCCTTGATTTTTTTCCAAGTCTTGAGTTTTTAAATTTTTTGGGTCAGCTGAGTAATTTCCGAGTCCAAGTTTTTTAACCATGAGCTAGAGTAACATCAAAATAAATTTTGCTGACATGTATCTGCTGATGATGAATTACCACAAGTTATCGCTAATTTGAAACTTCAAACACCACTATTTACATCATTCAGTGTTATTAAAAATTGCATTAAATTTGATTCCAATTAAATTTCTTTCTTTTGCCATCAATTTTCATTAGGCTCAATATTGATTCAAAACCTGTGAGTATTTCTTATGAGATTGCTAGGTAAGAGTTCGCTACCATTCCTCTGTAAATGCTAGATGAGAATCTGCAACCATAACTTGCAGATGGAATTTTTGTCTTTAAAATTAACTCTCTTTGTTGGAATTTTATTAGTATAGATGTTCTTCTCCGAATTTCCCTTCTCAAAGCATGTTGCTGAGATTTTCCATTGGCAGTGCATGCTTTCTGAGTGTCTCCTTTTTTCTTTTATCAGTATGTAATACTTACTTATTAATATAATATTTTTCCTTTACCATTAAAAATAATGAAAAAAAATGAATGGCTCTCAGCAGTTAAAGACCATTTTTCCCTTTAAATGAGAAAATAAGAAGTGGCTTCTTGGGTTGAATCCCAAATATTGGGTTTCCAGAATTGAGGCAGCAACCCTGCACTCGCATCTTATTCTTGGTTTTCAGTTCTTATAAGTTATATACAACTTTCTTTGAATATCATGGAACAAGAAATTTTTACAGGCATCATTTTTTAAAGAGAAGCATATGCTTATAGTTTTTGAAAACAGCACCCACACATAACCTTCTGCAGTCACTATGTTTAAACTTTATTATCATTTTTGTAATTGTTTGGTTTATGATCTGAATTTGGTGTAGGGCATAACAGCTGTATTGAACTTGCAATGCAAAAATGAACAAGAAAATTGGGGGATTGATTCTCAAGCTATCAGCAAGGCATTTGAACAAAATTCCATTACAGTGGTCAATTGCTCAATAAGGTGATCTCTTCCAAAGAGAATAGTTTCACAGCTCTTTATCCTATCCTGTTTCACATGTAAAACTATTTTACATGAATTGTTTTTTATTTGTTGTATAGGTTATGCGCCAGAATTTTACTAGAAAATGAAGTCAATTGTGTGTAAATGAGGTTAATATTGCTTATGTATACATTTTAAAATGCTCACCTACAACGTTGACAGTTTGGTTGACCTCAGTAGGTCAGCCTAGACAGTAGGAGAGATACATAAAAGTATATAAAATATTTTTTCTAGGGCTTTGATCAAATGTAGGCATCTTATCTATCATCACTGCTTTTGCTGCATACTTTCTATTAGAATAAATTTCATTTAGAAATTAGGTTATATTTTGTTTTCCCTCTTAGCTTTGCTACCTTGTGATGTCATATTGATGACTTATAATGAGGAAAGTATATGATGATGTTATTGTGGGTTCTTAAGCAGTCATTGTTACCAATCACTTGTAAATATCTTCAAATGAGTTTTAATCATACTTGATGAGATGTCTAACTAGTAAAGTCAGAGCGTGTCAAAAGTTCTTGGTCAAGGATTGCGTATTGCATGGCATTATTAATTATTTAGGTTCCTACTCTTATAGACTATTACTTTTCCAGTGTTTGGGGTATAGATCTTGTGGCATTGCTACTATTGGTAGCATAGTTCACAAACTCAGATTGGGAAAAACATCGGTGGACCCAAATTTGACTTGGACTTGGCAACTTGGCAAAAACTCGGAAACTTTAAGAAAATACTTAACTCCCTTTAAAAGCATAAATTTTAAGCAAAATACAATTACAAATGTATGAAACATGAGTTTGTAAAATGTTGCGAATGTGTCTTCTATTAGATTTGAATACAAAAAGAGTACAATATTATATCATCATGCAAATACAACAGCCAACGAATAACCATGATATGTATTATGAATTTGTGATGATTGTCATTGAAAATCATCGTCATAACTTGCATTTCGTGTAAGTTATGATAATTTACAACTTCTTCATCATTGTTCTGAAAAATTGGGGTAAGGGCAAACTCCTTGTAATCAGATAGAGCTCCAAGCTCATACTAGAAGGTTTTGGCCCCACCCTAGAACTAGATGGCAATGAATCGTTTGCCTCGTGTTTGAGCTTTCGACATCATCTACAATGATGTCATCCAATCCAATGCCTATTGCTTCTACTACAGCTACATCCTCCATAGATTGCCTCTCAAAATCAACAATCTCGTTTTTTGTACATAAGGAGGTGTCCTCATTGTACACATTCCAGTCTCTATACAAATCAATCTCATCTATGATCATAGGCTCTTGAACAATTATGTCCACCTTTCTTGTGCAAAGGCGAAAATTTTGTTGCACAAAACTTTGGTTAAAATCTGAAGAATGAGATTGAGAGGAAATAGCATGCTTTTTTAGGTTGTGAGCATCACATTATATTATTGGTCACAAGCTAAAAATAGAAAGCAGTTACATAATAAAAGTAGATGGTAGTCTAAATATAGATAGAACTTGCAACACACTAACTACCACTTATTACCTATGTTGGCGTAACAATTAGCACCTCAGGAGTGCGAATTGGTACGGATAGCTATGCACAGTGCGTAATGACTGCTCTTCAAATTAGGAGGGGAAGCTCACTCTTTTGCTGATATGCGTAAAAGTAAAGTATTCTAAAATCCTATCTTTTTGACTCAACTGGAAGAGGCACAAGGTTAAGGAAACCAAGAACGTTGCAGCTAAGGGTTTTCTCTGGTTTTGCAGATCTTGACTACAACTAACTAAATGCTTTAATCTATCCTATTGCCTCAAGAAAAACAAAGCATGAGGAATTAGGAGTAGGAATGTGATATACGATAAACTTTACAATAGGATTTCCAAGGAGGAGGAACCCCTATCTGAGGCGTAGGTTGATATGAAGTTTATTAGGCACGACATCGAACAACAAGCTCAATTACTAAATTTCCAAGGAGGAACCCCTATCTGAGGCGTAGATATGAAACAAGCTTATTGGCAACAACACTTAAACAATAATTCTTCTTTCCAAATTTCCGAGGAGGGACCCCTATCCGAGGCGTAGATTGAAAGAACAACTATTAATCACAACATAAGATAGCAAACTAGGACACCAAATTGCATTGGCGAGACACACATACAATAAACGATCAAACTAGCAACTATATTTAACTAAGATGAACAAGTACCATAATAAAAACATTCAGGCAAGGTGGCACAACTATTTATTATCATAGTAAAAGCTCGTGAACAGATACAAAACATCAATATTTCAGGCAAGGTGGCACAGCATATATTACTATTGTGTGCAAAAGTTAATTACAAATGAGCAAAGAGCTCTTATTTATAGACATCAAAGGTGTAGGGAACCCTAAAATCACCTTGAGTAAACTACAGTCTCGCAAGCATGTGAGATTTTATTGCTAAACCTAATTGTATGAAACTATACAGTTAACTGGAAAGCTACCATCAGCTAACTGGAACAAACTTAAAGAAATGGACATCTACAACACACAAGTCCTTATTGATATGTGCGTTAACTGATAACTAACATCAATTAACGGAGAATGAAAACTAAATGAAAACTCCATCTGTACATAGGAAATTCCAAAATAGACGTGCATGAGATGTGGAACAACGATTTAACTCAGAAAGAGGCATCGAGTTAACTGTTGCATATGATGTCTATCTCGAAAAGGTGGGACATCCTGATCTGGAGTTCACTAACCATGATCTCGAGCAAGGAACCTCTCCACGAGGTTGTTGACTGCATCACCATCTGGGGCACTGATACTTCTCTGCATCACACTGTGTCTTCGCAACATCTCCTCACCGCTCGTGATCTGACTCTGAAGTTCTCCTCTACTCTTAACCGCCTCATCAAGTAATGCTGATATGACTGTAAGTTGATCTAACTTACAACCAACAGAATCTCCACTGAAAATACCATGGATGAGCACCTGCAACTCTGACTGAACGTCGGTGAGCTTGATGTACTCACCATCCTCACGCTGATACTAGCAAGGAACTCGAGACACGAAAGTTCTCATGTACCGAAGTGCACTAGTCATGTGTTCTCTGCTCTCGGCCAACTCTGAAGCCATTGTCTCCTATATTTTTTCCTTGAAGATTAATTGTGTTCTCCAAGTAAAAATAGCTTCCTTATCTTCTCGTTAGTGACCGAGTCATATGCCGTCCTCAGATGAGAGATCACGATTTCATCTCTTGGTTTGTCAACCGCTAGTTCTCGCTCTGATTCTTGAATTTGCAGATGGATTTCGCGGGCATTATATCTCAACTGATACAATTCTATAAGTACAAAGTGACCCCTTGTGACAAAATCCTCCTCTCAGTCTTTCAAGTGTTTCCTGTATACAACTAGCTAATTAAGCTAATTTTTCTCTACCGATAGCTCTAGCATCTGCGGGAGCAAGGCGATGACATGCTCAGTGTTATGTATAAGGTTAGAGATATACTGACGAAGCTGCTGGATTTCAGCCTTGAGGGCTGCTTTGTCTTCTCCGTCCTTCATGCTATCCGTTGCAACTTGAAGGAAATCAACCTCCGTTTGGCGTGTGCTTTTACCAAGGTTGACCTTTATCACATCGAAGTCTTCAACTTCCACCTCGTTCAAGTTCTTGTCCTCCGAGGGTGCACCGGTCTCTATTATGATCTCCTTGTCAGCGTTCCTCTCTACATGAACTTGCTTCTTTATTCTCTTATCTGGTTTGTCCTGGTAGACATGATCAAATAAGAGAAGTCTAGTTTGTAGGATGGTTGCCTCCTCTTCCTACCTAGCTGACTCTCAAGCCAAGATGAGTCTCGACTAATCTCACTGAAAGGGTCGGTGCTAGTCATAGGAAAACCTGATGAGTGGGAATGTGTAGAGGTATTGCTACATGGTGGGGAGTCTAGTTCCAAGTCAATGTGAATCAGAACTGGAGGCTGCTGTGGTGTTGGCAAGCAGGATGTACCTCTGGCTCTGGCATGCTCCGAACTATATTTGTGGCTATCTCCACATGTGTTTCTGTAACAAGTGCCTTCCCTTTTGAATTATTAGACACTTTGTTTCCTTTAGGAGGGTTGCTCCTTTTCTTTTGTTTTGGTTTTGACGAGGATGGCAGTGAAGATTCCAATGGTGGCAACTCTGTACTTGGCATGATTGCCCTCCTTGTCTTCTTGCTATCCAAGTAGAGTATACTGTTCTGAATAACTTTGTTTGATCTCTCTTTGACAGATCAATATCCTTGGAAAACTAATCGACAGCTGGAAGTGGCTGCGTATCAACCTGTTCTCTAAAGTATTGAGGAAGTATATCCCCATCATCATCTGACAATCCTCCCACATCCTCTGACATGAAGATAGATATTTGTGAGAGGGTGAACTTGCTGTAACTGCGTTGACGCACCTCGAACTCGTCCTCACAGTTGACCTAGTAATCCTCCATAGAAGCCTTGTGGTAAGAGCGACCACCAAGGCGTGTTGAGTAATAACCCCAAGGGTCATATGAGTGTGTGTCAACAAGGTACTTAAGATTAAGTCTCGCTAACTCATGGCCCATAGCCTTGGTGTCAACTACTGTTTTGCACCTGTAGATTCCCATTTGTAATGGAAAATTGGCAGCTGGCTTGCGCTTGTGGCGTAGATGTGAATGAACATCATGTAATTGCCTCAAAAATTCTATGAAAACTATCTTATTCGAAGGATAACGAGGTAGCATGGCTGGACTTCCTACATATCCGTAGACGCAAATCTAGGAATAGGTAGGGAACTGAATGAACCGGTCCACCCATTCTACCATTGCCTCTCTGGCAACTGCTGAGATACAAACATGCAATTCCCGGTCTAGGTTCCTTACTGTGTACATCAAGAACGATTCCTGCACACGCTTGAAATGTCGCTCAGACTTTGTGAACTCAAGCTGGTCATAATATTGATGAACTTTCTGTACACTTAGAATCCCTGTTGTGTTCAACCCTCTAAACTAACCTTGGTAAGCAATTAGGTATACGAGATATGAACACATGTGAAACTTGTGAGCAACCAGGAAACCGGTGATCTGCTTGTGGAGAACGTCACTGATCAAAGAGGCCCAGTTGTAATGCTCTTGCCTAGAATTAATTTGAGCAATGATGTAGTACATCCAAGGCTGAAATTTGTGAGCATCTACGTGACCGGAAACACGATTAAGAAGAGTGATCAAAATCGGGTACTCATCCTTGAATTCTCCGTGACCCACATTGTTTGGCAATTTACCTTTCTTCTGTTTTAGCCACTTTTTTGCCATTTTTCTCTGACACATGTCCTTATCAGCATTGAATGCCTTTTCACACCAATCCATGGTAATGACCAAACTATTCGGATGCTGAGGAATACCAAAACACCTCTCAATGTCCTGGGGCTTGAGACTGTAAATCACCCGTCCATTTGCTAATTGAATTTCTTGGGCAGTAGAATTGTAATGCTTTACACAAGACCCCACAAATTCTATGCAATGAACTGAATAGGGAGTGAAGCCGCCTCTAGCAACCTAGATTCTTCGATGCTTTGAAGTATATGTGAACTTATTTTTGACCCTTTGAAGTCAACTTTTGGATTTACCTTATGCAAATCAGTATCAACCATTTCGATGAAATCATGAATTAAGACCGACTTGGTCTTGAATTCGGTCTGTGTGTATTGCATTCTGAAAACTTGCCTGTTGATTATAAACATGACTATGTTCTGATAGCTTTCTCCGGAAAGCCAAAAATACTCTTGATGAAGCTAAAAATACCCTTTCAGAGGGCAATTTTCATGAAAAAATTTGAGATGTGGGTTTTGTGCAGAAAATAATTCCAAGCAAACCCACAACGTCAGAAATCCGAAAAAACACCTTTTAGCTTGACATGCAAAGAACTTTTCCGAAAAAAGCAACTTCGGGCAGCAGGGGTTGTGGGGCCAGATTTTTCCAAAACAATTTGGAACATTGGTTTTGTGCAAAAGATGATTCTAAGCAAACCCAGATCCTTCGTTTTGAAAAATATTGACTTTTACTCTACCATGCAAAGGAATTTCCGAAAAGAAAGCCGAGCTTCGAGAAATGAAGCTACAAGGCAATTTTTTTGGAAAAATTAAAACATATGGGTTTTGTAGAGAAAGCCGTGCACAACAAACCCATATGATCAAAATTGTCAAAAGTCGCCGAATTCTTGGACATGTGAGAGAATACCTAAGACAAGAATAAAAGAATTTAAGACAGAAGATAGAAGTTTTATGGTTCTGCTTCTATAAAAATCACCATGCTTGTCTGAAGTCTGTTGATTATTCTGGACCTGTATCTGCAAAGAAATCTGAAAAATAATAACTACAACACCTTCGAATGCTTGCACAATGAGAAAATTCGCTTGCACTCAACTTGTTGTGAGAGAAATGGACGCCCAAATGCATATTAATAAAGAATTTTGAGGGTTTAGGTGCCAATTGCAAGTAGAAACTTTGAAAAAAGAAATTATTTGATTGGACCTCACTTTGTTTGACATAAACTAACTTGGAGTTAGAAATAGGCGCCACCTTTTAATAGTTCAGTTTAACTCAACATGCACAACTGACATTGAGTCTCAAAATAGGCACCACTTTTAAAATATTGAAGAAATACGCCTTGGTGAAACTGAAAATTTAAATATTATTTAATTGAGTTAACTGAATTCCACCTTTTTGGGTTGGCTTGTAATTGCATGCTAATTTCAAAAAGTCAAAGTTTGACTTTCTAGGCGTCCTCCAAAAGTTGAGATTTTTAGCTAAGCTCCTATTTTGTAGCTGCCTGAAAACGTCACTGCAGCCTCTATTGAAATTTGATTTCTGGATGCCTGGTTGATGTTGGAGTTGAGTTGATACATCCATTGTGTAGCTCGAACAACTCTGATGAAATGTCTGTTGGGAGTTGCAAGTGCTAAAAATTGCGTTTGGTGCCTCAAAAACAAGGACGCCTTTCTCAAAAAGAATGTACACGCCGCCAGACTTCGCCTTTTCTTTGTTTTTCCATTTCCTGCCTCAAACTGCCATTGTTGGTGAATGATGACTCTTGTCGATTGGATACTAGATCCATCACGTAGCTAGAAGAATTCTGCAAACAATGACTGTATGTAGAGTGTTTGAAAGTTGGTTTAAAGCCCTCAAATGCAAGGGCGCCCCTGGCCTGCAGAGGCGCAATTACAATCTTGAGAATGATTTTGCAAATTGCAACTTTCAATTGAACACTATACTTTGACCCTCGCCATTGGGAGTTGGATTGCCTCGATGTGCGCACCGTTGATCGCATCACGAAGCTGGAACAACCTGGAAGAGATGTTCTTGGAAGTGACGAAGTGAGAAAACTATGTCTAAGATCTCCAGTAGAAGGGCGCCTTTTCCAAGGGAGTATGTAAATTCCATACTTAGCCATTTTTCTGCTTGTTTTCATTTTTTAGTATTTTCCGCTTATTCTTCACTCACGAGCGTTTTTCAAATCTTGAGGGCTGATGGTTGGATTCATTGAATAGCTAGAAGGATTCTTCACAGGTCTTGTGAAGACGACGGTTGCTAAAAACCTCATCTAGCTGGCCAAAAGGCTAGGCGCCCCTGGCTTATAGAGGTACAGTTTGACATTTCCACTTTTATTTTCCCTCTGTTTTATGTGCTCATTGAAACAATTGACATGGTCACTCAGCACATCTGATGATCTTGCGATCGAATGCATCACAGAGATGGGTTGAATCAAAAGAGATCCCTCGAAAACAAAATCTGCAAATTCATTCATCTGACATGTCTAATTCAAGGGCGCCCCTGGGCTACAGGGGCGTAGAAACTGCAAATTTGACTCTCTGTGATTTGTAAAACTCTTCCTAACTTTTGCTTCCACCTCCAATTGCTAGAGTTCTACAAATCGGATGGACTTGCTTGATGGCTTGATGGCTAGCTGGAAAGTTGACTGAAAACTGAAGAGAATGAATGTATTTGCACCCAAAAACAACTGAATCTGAGCCTCCAAATTGAAGGGCGCCCTTGAGCTATAGGGGCGTAGATTTGTTTTGGACTTGATGTTTTCCTCCATTTCGCACTCTGTGAACACCGTGTTGGCTGCTGAGTTGATCATGTAGAAGCATTACGGCTGCTGACGTGTGTGTGTAACTGTATTTCACCATTTTTACATGTACGGACATTGGAAAGTTGATTTGCACATTGATTGTGCAAGCGTTTCCCATGTTACAAAGTGAAAGTGTTTCCAGACATAATATTTTTTCCAATTTTCGCCATTTGAAAATCCCCTTGCTGTGAAGCATCTTTCTCCATAGAATCTTCTGATTTGAGTTTCAGGCTTAGATTTTGACACCTGGTACTGGCCAACTACCATTGATGACCTCAGAGCTCCTAACTTTTCTCCTGAAAAAGTGAAAACTACCCACCAGGCTCAAATTGACTTTTAATTGAAATTGACTTCACCATTGTGATCGCGAAGCAAAATAAACCAATCAAAATTAATTTCAGCCAACTCTGACAAGTTACTATTTCAAGGGTTTTCTGACCTAAAAACAAGGGTCCGGAAACCCTAATTTTCAAAATTTTCAAAGTTTTCCAGTATCTTCCTAACATCACATTGACCAAAAGCCCATACTTGATTTGCCCAAAAATTGTGTTTTGACATCATTTTACAAGGTTTAGACCATTTTAAGCAAAATGCCTTAATGAAGCAAAAAATTTGGTTTGGGTACAACAACCCACACACAATTTATTATAATATTAAACTAATTTTCCAATGAAACCCCTTAATGATGAAACCAGAAACAATGCCAAGGTTGTCTCTAAATTTGAGGTAATAAACAGGACCAAGAGGTTTAGTCATTAAATCAACAGGTTGCTCCTGAGAAGTGTAGAAATGAAGAGAAATGTCTTCACAATCCACCGTTTGTCGAATATAGCAATGATGAACCTTGATGTGTTTGGTTCAAGCATGATACACTAGATTCTTCACCAACTTCAATACTCCCTAATTATCACGAAAAAATGGAGGAGTATGTTGAGTAAGCTAAAAATATGTCAAAATTCTTTGTAACAAAAGTGCTTCACAAGTAGCACTTATAGCTACTTTATATTGAGCTTTAGTGGAATTTAGAGCTATGGCTTGTTGAAGCTTACTTTGCCATGAAACCACTCCTTAACCCAAAGAGAAGATGTACCTAGTAATAGACTCCCAAATATCAACTAATCTTACCCAATCAAAGTCTGTATATCCAATCAATCCAAAAATTGTTGACTTATGATAAAGTGCCTTTAACCTTCCACAAAACATGCTTTTCATCTAATTAATGAGAAAACTCTAGTTTTGATAAAAATTGAGAGAGATAACTAACAACAAAGCAAAAATTTCATCTAGTGGATGTAAGATATATCAAGCTGCCCATGATCTATTTGTAGAGTGATTCATTGACTAGAGATGAATCATTAGAGGTTGACAAGTTAACTCTGGCCTTCGTGGCTACAAAAGATGAGATACAATTTTTCATCCCAAAACACTCCAAAATATTTGTGGCATATTTGATTTGAACCATGAAGATGCAGTAATTAGATTGCCAAAACTCATTCTAAAACCTCTTGCAGCCTCGAAAATGGCTGCCATGAGAGTGTAATTTGCAGATTTCCACGCTCTAACAACATGACTTAAGAGAAACATGAGTAAATTCACACTTTTCTAGTTCATACCTCTTGTGCATTTGATAAAATAGACAAAATAGCAAATGCAGATAAAAATCGTGATTGCAAATGATGAGACTTTCTATAGATTCAAATATCATGATTTTTAGTTTGCGATTGCAAAAAGTCATGGCTGAGTTAGGTGTTGTACCCAAACCAAAATTTTTGCTTCATTAAGGCATTTTGCTTAAAATGGTCTAAACCTTGTAAAAGTGGGGTCAAAACTCAGTTTTTGGGCAAATAAAGTATGGGCTTTTAGTCAATGTGATGCCAGGAAGATATTGGCAAAATTTGAAAATTTTGAAAATTAGGGTTTCTGAAGTCTATTTTTAGCCCGAAACCCTAAAAAATAAGAACTTGTCAGAATTAGCTGAAATTAATTTTGATTGGTTTATTTCACATCACGATCACAGTGGTGAAGTCAGCTTCAGTTAAAAGTCAGTTTAAGGCAGGTGGGTAGTTATAACTTTTTCAGGAGAAAAGTTGGGACCTCTGAGGTCATTAATGGCAGTTGGCCAGTACCAGGTGTTAATATCTAAGCCTGAAACTCAAAGAAGAATACTCTACGATGAAAGATGTTGAAAATTATGCTTTTTGATGGAGGAGATTTTCAACAAGGTAAAAGTACTGTGAAATTGGCTAAGTCTGGATTGAAAATATTCTAAGTCTGGAGGTCAAAAGCGCCACTTTCAGCTAGGGGCGCCCATCATTATGGAAGCTGTATTCAACTTTTTGTGAGATTTTCTACCAAGATAATTTCTTCAGTTTCCTGATAGCTTCGCAATGAGCTAACCAGCCAGTCCGACAGAGGGGTAAAACGCCTGAAAACGTAAATTTAGTACAGAATGAGGGAAATGCAAATGTAGATGACTTTGATGAGAAAAAGCGCCCCTGGAGGCCAGGGGCGCCCATCTTTTTGAAGATTCAAATGAAGTCGTTTGATCAAGTGACACCTAGGAAGTTTGTTTCTATTTTTGGTCCAGCTCTGCGATGCATCTGTCAGCAGGTGAATCTGAGTTGCCGAGTTGCCGCCATCAGTGGTCAAACTTGAGGTTCCAGACTTGATCAGAAACTATTCAGAAAGGACAAAAGCACCCCTGGAGGTCAGGGGCGCCCAAGGTTTTAAGACCTTTAATGAAATCTGTTTGATGATTTCAGATGTTCGTCTCGTTCGTGTCAGGTTCAGCTTTCTGTTCCCTGTCTCAGCTAGTTTAGAAGATGTCTTGGCATTTCGTAGCCGGAAGTGGAGTAATTTTTGCCAGTTGCAGCAAGGGATGACATTGGTTGGGAAAAGTGCCCCTGGAGGCCAGGGGTGCCCATGATTTAGGAAGGTTAAATGATGTTTTTATACAAAGTGTTCATCAGCAGCCTTTGCTCAGAATTCAGTCTGCTCCGCAGTGAGCCAGTCGGCGTGTTCTGAAGTTTTGTCAAATACTGGGAAACGTCAAGTGAAATATGGTCAAGTTATCAGTGAAAATGATGAAAATGCCTGAAAATATTCTAACACTGAGGTCAAAAGCGCCCCTGGAGGCCAGGGGCGCCCATCTTTTTGAAGCCTCAGATGGTTGAATTTTGAATTGCCACCTCAAGGAATCTTCTTGTCAGATTTGGTCCTGCTCTTCATCGAGATTGTCAGCCAGTTGATCCGACGTGACAGTCAACCAGAATCAGTGATCGAACATGAGCTTCGTTTGAGGTTTTAGATTCTAAATTTTCAAAAAATGTCTAAGGAAGGACGCCTAAAGTCAAAGGTTGACTTTTTTGAAATTCAAAAGTAGAAGTGCGCATGAAGAGAGTTTTCAATTTACCAAATTTAGATCTTCAGTTAAACTCTTTGCATGTTGACTTCTATTTTACCTATTTTTAGTCATAACTGGCAAAAAACTAGTTTGCATGCATTAGTTAACTGAGTCTTTCAAGGTGGCGCCCTAATTTGGGGTTGTTCTACATCCAGTTAACTGAGTTTGAAGCCAAATATAGGCCATGCGTGAGTTTTGAAGCACCAGTTGTACTTCAAGCGCCATTTCCAAAGCTTAGCATGCATTTCACACGCCTTAGAAGATATTTTGCTATATATTTTGCTAATGGCGTCCATTATTCTTCATCAGAGTTGACAAGAAACATCTTTCTTGAGCATAAAATTGATCTGCAGGTGCTACAGGTGTCAGATTTCAGTATTCTTCGTAGCTACAGATTCAGATTCTTCAAGGGAAGATTATTTCAGACTTGGTTTCTAGTTTGCATGCAGGTGTTATCAGTTCTACTTCAAGCATAGGCGAATTTTTTTAGAAGAAGAGAGAAAACAAAAAAAATTAAAACTTCTATTCTTCTGTCTTACTTTCTTCTATTCTCGTCTTAGGTTTTCTTCGCATGTCAAAGAAAATGGCAGATTTTTCAGAAAAGCATCATCTGGGTTCGAATATTTCAGCATCAACAACAATACCCATGTCTTAGATTATTTTGTGAAAATTGCCCCGTTGCCTCTTTTCTAGAAGCATTG
This sequence comes from Sequoiadendron giganteum, assembly GCA_007115665.2. Lineage (NCBI taxonomy): Eukaryota > Viridiplantae > Streptophyta > Pinopsida > Cupressales > Cupressaceae > Sequoiadendron > Sequoiadendron giganteum. Next base: position 272,808,580 of record CM021102.1, read on the forward strand.
TGCCTTTTTCCAGAATTCTCTTTGCATGTGGGCCTAAATCACGTTTTTTCACAAATCTGCTGATCTGGGTTTTTTTAGGATCCATTTCTACACAAAACCCATGTTCCAGATTTTCGCGGGAAAAATTGCCCCCAGTGCCCCTAACTGCTAGTTCAAATCTCAACCGAAAACCTTTTGCATGCAAGCCTAAATCCCATTTTTTCGAAATTCTGACATTTTGGGTTGCATTAGAATTTGATTCTGCACAAAACCCATATCTTAGAATTTGTCCGAAAAAATTCACTTCCCCTTGCTATTTTTAGCCTATCCTCGAGCTTTTTCAGTTTTTCCAAAGTTGTCCAAACATACCCGACTTTACAGTCAAAAGTCTAGTTTTTCAGAATGCAGTATAATCCCATAGATTATAAGGCCAAACAGGTCTTTCTACATAACTTTCTGAAAACTACCGATACCGACTTAAGTCATGTTTTTCCCATCGTCAATCTGAACTCATTGGAGGGTATCAGCAGTACTACAATCAAAAATTTTGAACGTTCAGGGATATTTGCAGCGGCGTCCATTCCTATCTCAGTCTTTGATCTTGAGTTCGTACTTGCTTGTGTCAAGCATTATGACTCGTCTACCAGACAAATCAGATCGACAGATGGAAGGATTATTTGTAGCCTTAAGCCGAGGGATGTAGAAAAATGTTTTTCTATTCCTCCACGTTCAGATCATTTCGCTGTATCCATTTCAGATTGTGACAGAATATGGGAGGAGGACAAGGATAGATCACAGAAGAAAGTAGCTCAACGGTGGTTGAAAATTCAGAAAACCAACATGCCGAGGAAGATTGCACGTGGGGATTTCAAGGATGAGATTGCTATTTTGATAACTTTCCTTAACTGGTTAGCAGGTTCTGAAGATGCAAGCGTTTTCCGAACATGGATGTTCTACCTCATCTCACGAGTTATTGATAAAAAAGAAACATTTGACTGGGCCATGTTTATCAGCGAGTGTCTTCACCAGCAGATTACAGAGTTCCTAAAGATTCACAAATTCCATATGGTAACTTTTCTGGTTTACTTAGTTGCATTTCAAGGCAGCTTTAAATTATTAAAGACCGATGGAGTTCTGGGTGTTCAGCGAGTGTACAAATACTACCCTCAGTTGGAGTTTTTGAAAGCTGAATAGGACTTTACAGCAGTGAATGATCACTTTCTTATGAGAACAGTCAGAAATTTAGATAACGAGATGCATGTGAGGATTTCCACGGAGGCACAATCAGCAATGGAGAGTTGGGCAGATTGGTTTATCCAATTTCCTACTTTCACATATATTCGTGTATATGGATATACAGGAGAGCCTCTGATGCTACCGAGGTACCATCGGATAAGGTTCTTTTCATGGAGTTCATGAGACAAGCACATGAGGTTCACACTTTTCTTCGCAATCGACATAAGCCAGCTTTCACCTTTCCGTTTGAGTTAGGTATTTACAAATGCAAAACAGCTGCTGATTGCAAGTTAATGGCACACGAGTTAGAGAAACTTCAGCTTGGGTGTTTTCCTCAGAAGCGTGCCTATGATCCGTTGGGTCATTATTCAGCAAGGTTGGAGCGAAATGTTTCACATTCGGCAGCGCTTGAGGACTTTTGGGTCAATTGTGAGGATGAATTTGAGGTGCGCCGTCGTCATTATTGTAGGCTTACTGTTCCACAGATTGCTGATTTCTTGTCAGAGGATGTGGAAGGTTTGTCTGATGATGATGGCGAGATACTACTTCATTCATTCATTAGAGACCAAGTTGCTCGCCAGCCACTTCGCCAACCTGATTGGTATGTTCCATTGAACACTTCAGTGAAAGACTTATCCAGGTCTGTTATCAAAACCACCATGTACTTCCTTGAGAGCAAGCGGAAGCGAAGGGTGATCCCAGTTACAGAGCCGCCAGCAGTGGTAGTTTCTTCTTTACCTTCTACTTCTAGAGCTAAACCTCGAGTCAAGGTTACTATGAGGCCGCCTGAAGGGGTTAAGATGGGAATTAATTCAAAAGGAAAAAGCATCACCAAAAGGAAACAGGTTGAGAAGGAGCCAACACTTCCAGTTGAGAACCAAGAGCCAACACTTCCAGTTGCAGAGACAGTACTTCCAGAGCCAGTTATTCAGACTGAGGCCGGTTTGTCATCTCCAGGTTCACCTTTTTCAGCGCACTCATCTCCCATAGATATTGATTCGGAGCCTGAGATTTCGATACATGAGACCTGCATACCAGTGGATTTGCCAGCAGCTAATACAGTAGAAACGACTCCACCTCGAGAGGACAATATTCCTTATTCATCTTGGCTCGAGAAGTCATTGGAGAGGGAGAGGCGTATGCCTTCATATAATCTTGATTTGTCTGAGTTTGGTGAGCCCTATCAGAACAGGTTGAATAAGAGGGCCAGAAAGCAGATAAATATTGAGAAGAATCTTGAGGCAGAGATCGTCATAGAGGTTGCTACTCCTCCAAAAGACAAATACTTGGATGAAGTTGATGTTGGTGATTTTACCTTCGTCAAAACTAATCTGGGTAAGAATACTCGACACACCGACGTGAATCTATTCAGAGTCGTCGCGAGTAATCTAGAGGAGCGCGTCATGAAAGATGGTGAGGATAAGGCAGTTCTCAAGGCTGAAATCAGACAACTTCGCAGGTACATCTCGGGTTTGCTTCATGGCAATGAGGGGCAAGCACCTTTACTTCCACAACTTCGAGAAACCGCCGCAGAGCAGCAAAAGATTCAACACTTGGTTAATCGAGGAAAGCTACTGGATACCTGGATTGAAGACTTTATCATTGCTGGTCGACACCTCCTCATAGAGCTATATCAGTTGAGGGTTGACGCACATAGTCTTCGCCAGAGAATTCAGGAGCTCGAGATTTGCATAGCCGAGCGTAAGCCGAAGGACCTGATTTTGATATCACAGCTTGCAGGAATCTATGACGCCATTGAAGCAGATGGAGATCAGAAGAAGGTCTTCACTTGGAGAGAATTATATCTTTGCAGGGTGGAGACATATGATAGGATTTCTGCTAAGATGAGCATGATTCAGGAAAAGGTTGTTGCAGCTCTTCGTTTCATCAGCGAGTACATCACTCAAATCCCATGTCATTATCGGCATGAGGATGGTACCTACGCCGAGTTAGAGGCAGTTCAAGCTGAGTTCGAAGAGTTAGTTCGTGATAACCTATGTGGAGGGCCAGAGGCGTCCAAGATGGAGGAGTTTACAATGCTGACTATCAGTTTCAAAAAGGTGACCACAGAGGTTAGAGATAGTCAGAGGGAGATCCGAGATGGAGACAAAGAGTTGGACAAGCAGTTAATCATCGTGGACAGCATCAAAGTGCCAGATGATGATACTATTGATAAATTCTTGGAGGAGATGATAAACTTGGAGTAGACGTTCAGTTAGACCATGCAGTTGCTTACAATGATGAGTCATCAGAAGTAGTTAACTCGAGGCTTCTTTCCGAGTTAACTTGCTGTTATACATTGCATGCATGTCTTTTTTGGAAATATCTACATATACTTGGAGATTAGATTGGATTTTTCAGTTAACTGATGGTAGCATTCCAGTTAACTTGCTTTCAATAAGGACGTGCATGCTTGCACATTGTCCATTTAGATTAGATGTTTCAGTTAACTGATGATAGTTTCCCAGTTAACTGTATAGTTTCATTCAATTAGGGTTTAAGAATAAGATCTTGCATGTCTTGCAAGACTGTAGTTGACTCAAGGTGATTTTAGGGTTGCCTACACCTTGAAGTCTATAAATAAGAGCTTTTAGCTCATTTGTAATGAGCTTTTCCTGGTGATAGAGAATTGCTGCGTTGTCGGCAACATGCCTATTCTCAAGATTGGTTCACCCTTGTAAATTAGAACTTTTGCTTGATAGCATACATGTTGCGCCTACCTTGCCTGTAGTATTGCTATTATTGTATCTGTTCAAAGAGTAATTGCTGTTATAATAAATTGCTGCGCCTACCTTGCCTTCATGTTATTGTCATGGTGTTTATTCGACCTTAGTTAAATGGGGTTGCTGGTTTGATCGTTATTGCATGCGTGTTGCGTCTATACAATCTACTGTCCCAGTTGCTTACCTTTTGTTTTGTTTATTATAAGCCTATTCAGAAGAGCAAATAGTTGCGCCTACCTTGCCTTCATGTTGCGAAACTGTACTTAAAGCTTATCGTTTGATGTGTGTTATAGTAGACTTATTCAGCCAAGCAGATAGTTGCGCCTACCTTGCCTTCATGTTGTGAAGCTGTACCAGGTTTACCGTCCTTTTGTTTGTTTTAATAAACTTCTTCCCGGATTAGCAAATAGTTGCGCCTACCTTGCCTTCATGTTGTGAGCCCGCACCTGGAGTTTATCATACAATACATTCCTGCTCCATTTCCTCATGCTCTGTTTCTTGAGGAAACTGGATAGATTTAAAGAAGTTAGCTTAGTTGTAGTTAGATGATCTGCGAAACCAGAAAATACTTAGCTGCAATGTTCTAGGTTTTCTTAACCTTGTGCCTCTACCAGCTGAGAACAAAAAGATAGGATATTAGTTTAGTTTTCTATTTCATGCATTCCAGCACAACGAGGGAGCTTCCCCTCCTAATTTGAAGAGCACTCATTACGTAGTGTGCATAGCTGTCCGTACAAACTCACACTCCAGAGGTGTTAGTTCTTACGCCAACATTAGGCAAGAAATTCTCAATAACTTGGTGTTTTTCACAATTCTGTGGGCATACAAATTCTACAACTCACAATTTTTTCATAGACCTCCAACATTGCTAATCTTCTCTTCCCAACTTTCTTTGAATTGTGCACAATTGACTTGATTTCGCTTTGACAACAATGCTGGTAAAAACCGAAGAACGAGATGGAGAGGAAATGGCATGCTTTCTCAGGTTGAGAGCATTGCATTCTATTATTGATTATATGCTAAAAACAGAAAGTCGTTACATACCAAAAATAGATGGTAGTCTAAAAAGAGATAGAAGTTGTAACAAACCAACTATAACTACTTATTACAGATAAGTGTATACATACACTTTATTATAATATCAAACGAATATTCTGACAAAAACTAGGTCATTGAGGCATCATAGAGCCAATTTATTGTGCTTCATTTGAATGACTTCAAACAAATTATAGTTGCACTTACATCCAAAAAATTTACAAGGTTGAGACAAAACATGAAGGGCTAGTTTTTGAAGATTTAGGGTATTTCCACCTAAATCTTCCCACCAAGAACCTGCAAATAAGATATTCAAAATTTTGTAAGAATAACTGTAAGTTATAAGTGAAGAGCCCAATTTTTTGCTAACTAATGTTTGGGTGGATCTCTCTCAAATACTTAGCATTGAAGAAAAGAACATCCGCCTAGTCTACTTGTGATTTTGTAACTTTGAAATAATCAAGTCCCTCACCTCAACCTTAGGTGTTGTCCTCTTAACACATGTTGAGAGGTCCTTTATAGCCTCCCCATTAATATATGTGAAGTCATTGAAGAAGAAAAACTTGAGGTAGAAGTAGTACTATAATGAAATTACTTGCATAAGAGAAGAATATAATAGGAAATAAGATGCAAATGCTTGATAATATTAAGCCACTTCAAAGGGGCCATCTCCAGTAGTCATGTATAAGAATGTAATTCATAATATGATGATAATAAACTAAACACTACCTCCTCTATATATCATAGTTATGCCAATTAAACCACCCAAGCCTACCTAACTACCTATGTAAAATGATAGAGATGATAATATAACTTAATTAAATGGTATGCTAGCCAAAAGTTTGCTACACACATCACAATGTACCCTATAGGTTAAGGTCATAGCATGCCTCTCCTCTTAAAACTAACATTGTCATCAATGTTGATGATTTGGATGCTTTATTTTCCCATGTCGCATCTTCATTGGCCAAATTTTTCCATTTGATTAGATGCTTTGTTATCTTCCTCATTTGCAACCTCCTAGTGCATGTTTGAAAGATTCCCTCAAGTTCCAAAATGATCTCACCCTCCTCATTAAGCTTTGGTAACTCTATCTAGGTTGAAATTCTATGCTGATCAGCTTGCTACTTAATTTTGTTTTTCTGCCATTGCCTTGTTCTCCATGAGACTAGAGAGTGTCTTGTGGGTGTTGAATGTACTACTTTAACCTTTTGGTGTACCTTAATAGAAGATTTGATGGATGGTAAATGGTAACCTGGTACTAGTTGAATAACATGATTATGATCACTTTTGGGAGGCAATCCTTTTGGTCCATCCCCCAAAACTATTGAGTGCCTATCTATAATTTTTGCAAAATTGGAGATGTAGGAATCTTTGTTTGATATTGTTCTTCTTTTCCTTCTCCTCCTCCTTCTCTTTCTTCTCCTTGCATATCCATCTTTGGTGATTTGATTTGTCAGTTTTTTGTATTGCCTGGCTTGATCCAGAAGTTTCTTATTTAATTAAGTTGAAGACCTCCGGATATGTTTTGTTGAATAAGATTTACTTGTAGCAATTGCCAGTTACTTAATACAATTGTAGTTACTACATTATTTTTTTTTTGCTAGATTAATCGCTGTGTGTGGGGCAGTACCCATAAAATGAACAAATGAACAAATGAATGACATAGAGACAGCTTCAAACCCAAGAAGGGGGAGCACAAAAAGATAGGCCAGAAACAAACCCACGAGTGGGGAGAACCAAGAATGGAGAAGAACCTACAACACCCTAAGAAAAATCAAAAAAAGAAAACCTAAGACCAAATGGCTAGTAGCCACAACACATGAAGATTCTACCCCCAAAGATATATCTTAGGGGGCCTTCTTAGCCTTTGCTTTCCGCATACTCCTAGTGAGGAGGGCTTCCATAGACCATTGTTTTCCTTCATCAACAACATCTCTGCCTTCAATCCAGAGCTTTTCAGCCTCAGATTTACGCCCCTTTCTCCCTTTGGATGAATAGTTTGGTTTGGTGATGGCACTTGATGTGTGATGGAGGGAGCAATTTTTAGGAATATCCATCTCATCAAAGTCCAGAAAATTGTGGTAATCCATATACAGGTCATCCATGAAGGGATACGAACCTCTTGAGTCGGAATTGTCATTGAGCACCTCTGTAGGAATGGGAGGGTTGGCCGTAGGCAGAGGAGGCGAAGCCTCACAAGGTGCATCAATGGGAGATGAGGAGTGAAGTTCCACCCCAGTGGAAGCGCCCAACGGGCCCTCAGAGGAAAGTGTAGAGTTCTCAAGAGCAGCTAGGAAAATCCCGTGATTACACCAAATGAAATCCGCACTTGGACTACCAGCCTTCTTAACCCATTGCCTGAGCTGAAAATGCCTGGTAGTGGTCGACAACGAGGAGGAGCAGCCACCGATTTTGTGCCCCATCAAGTTGCAACGGAAACACCTAAAAGGGAGGCCTTCATAGTTGAGAAATTGAGTCCAGGTGCCTTGAGTTGAATGGACCAAAATTGAATATTGCAATAGTTACTCCATTATTATTGTTTATTCAGTTTTAGTATTATTTCTTGCCTGGCACACTTCTTTATTATTTGTCAAAAAACCATCGAAATAAGTGAAAAACGCAAGAACGATACATTTTAGCATTAGAGGCAAAGTTAGAACCAATAGGGTTCGTCACAGTGGTATTAGAGCTCTGATCTTGACATCTTGGAGGGTTAGAAGTTCTTATGCAACCGCATCAGTTTGGGCCTCATAGGTATTACTCACGCAGGAGACCTGGATTACAGAGAAACTAGTACCAGTTTGAGGGGATACCATTGGGAATCTAGTTTGAAAAGATACCATTAGAAATCATGGGAGATAGGGACAATGGTGAGCCATCCAAAAACCATGGTAACAATGAAGATAGAAAATCCAGAGACATTCTAAGGGGTCTTGTAGCTGGGCAGGAGCAGGTAGCAAATGTGTTGCAGCAACTTACTACAGCCTTTCAACATATGACCATTCCTAGGAGACTGAATCAAAATCAGGAGGAGGATGATAGTGCGGCTGGAGTCCCACAGATCAAAGTAGCAACCTCATGCACCTATGATAGGCCTACATGCCCTACATTTGTGAGAAATGAACCCGAGGAGGGCGATGTGGCTGAGGAGGAAGGTGATGTGGTCTTTGCAAATAACGTGATACTGCATGATGAGTGGGATGCATTGCCATCGAGAGTTAAGGATCATCTTAACTTTGATAGGTTCATGAGTCAGAAGAGAGAATATAGCAGGAACAAGACTGATAGGAGACCAAGGAATAAAAATAATGATCTTAGACATGCAACCAACAAGCTCACACTCTCCACATTTGATGGCAGCGGTGAACTTACAACAAGAGCTTGGGTTAGCAAGTTGGATACTTTCTTGACCCTACGTCCTATGGCAGAAGAGGACGCCATTAAGTTCGTAGCTTTGCATTTGGATGGGGAAGCCCATGACTAGCGGCATCATGGGATGGTTACCTTGCAACATGATCTCATCATTACATATTAGGAGTACACTGACAGGTTAGTTGAGCGTTTTGACAAAAGAGATCCAAAGTTGTATTTTAGGGATCTGACTCAGTTGAAACAAATGGGCAGTTTGGAATCTTACATTGGTGAATTTCAAAAGCTTTCGGTCATGGTTACATGTATCTCAGAGAAGAGGCTGGTCATATTATTTGTAGAGGGTTTTTATGAGCCTATGAAGGGTTGGATCAAGGCTTTTGATCCCCCTACCTTGCACAAAGCTATGAGGAAAGCTCATAGCATGGAACTTACAACTCCTCGTAGTAAGTTCAACTCAAAACCATTTTCATCCTATAATGACAGCAAATCAGAACCAAAGAAATCAGAGAATGTTGATCAAAAGAAGAAATTTGCAGCCCCTTTAGATAGGGAAACAGTTAATGATTTGCGTAGGAGGAAGCTATGTTTCTATTGCAAAGATCCTTATGATCTAAATCATGATTGTCCTCTTAAGCCTAAGGGGCAAAATAGGCATATGGAGTGGTTTTATGAAGGTGAAAACATGACTGATATAACAGACCAGCAAGCTGATCAAGAGGATTCATAAACTGAAAACTTAGAAATTGAAGTTGAAAATGAAGGAGAAATGGAACCACAGGAAGCTCATATGTCTAGCATGCAAAGGGAATGCTCCTTCAAGTTGCATGGACTCTTGGCTGGTCAAAGAGTCATTTCTTTGCTTGATACAGGTGCAAGTCACAATTTCATAGATGCACGGTTGGTGGCAAAGCGTGGAATTCAAACTTAGGAGTTTGAAGGGATAAGGGTAAAAGTTACTGATGGTTACACTCTCAAATGTGAGAGAATGATTTCGGACTTGCCTATGAAACTCAATAACTATGAGTTTAAAGCAGATTTTTATGTGGTTAATATGGGAGGCACCGATGTGGTCCTTGGCATGATGTGGCTTCATGCAATTGTTGAATTTACACTCAACCTTAGAGAAATGGAAATGAAATTCAAGGTTAACGGGACTAATCATTACTTAAAGCCATTAAGGACAACAACTTGAAGGTAATCACTCTCAGGAGAATGGAGAGACTTGTTAAACATGACATGGTGGAGTGGGCAGCAGAGTGCAAGTTGATGCCTTCGTATGATGAGCAGCATAAAACACTCTATCATCCAGATGTTCAGGAGCTTAGAATTAAATATACAAAGGTGTTCAGTGACATACCACTTGGTAGACCTCCTGATAGAGGCATAGAGAACATCATTAAGTTGGAGGAGGGCACCAAGCCCATCATGATTACACCTTATCGACACCCAAAGCGTTTGAAGGACGAAATCGAGAAAACAATCAAGGAACTTTTAGCTATGGGAAACGTAAGGCCGAGTAAGTCTCCTTTCGCTTCATCAGTTGTTTTGGTGAAGAAGAAAGATGGTACACTTAGGATGTGCATTGATTACCGAATGTTGAACAAGAGGACAATTAAGAATAGGTATCCCATTCCTTGCATCGACGAGTTGATAGATGAGCTTCATGGAGCTTGTTACTTTTCCAAGATAGACTTGAGAACAGGATACCACCAGATTAGAGTTAGAGAGAAGGATGTTGAGAAGACTGCATTCAAATGTCGTTGTGGACATTATGATATTTTGGTTATGCCATTTGGCTTAACCAACACTCCAGCTACTTTTCAGTCCAGTATGAACAGGGTTTTCCACTCTCAGTTGAGGATATTTGTTCTGGTATTCTTTGACGACATTTTGGTTTACAACAGATCTTGGGAAGAGCACATGGTTCACCTAGATACTATTTTGCGCATACTTGACAGGGAGTCCTTGTATGCTAAGGAGTCCAAGTGTGCGTTGGGCATGGTAGAGCTTCTATATTTGGGTCACATAATTAGCGGAGAGGGAGTTTGCATGGATCTTGATAAGGTTTGTGCTATTATTGATTGGCCTACTCCTGAGACTTTGACTCAGCTCAGGGGATTTGTGGGGTTATGCGCCTTCTACCGTCGGTTTGTCAATAGATTCTCACGGCATGCTGCATCACTTCACACATTTGACTAAGAAGGGAGCATTTGTTTGGACACCTTAGGCACAGGAGTGTTTCGAGAAGTTCAAACAGTTGATGACTACATGTCCAGTTCTAGCTTTGCTAGATTTCACCAAGCTTTTTGAGCTTCATTGTGATGCTTGTGGAGAGGGTATTGGTGCAATGATTATGCAAGACCCTCACCCGATAGCTTTCAAGAGTAGGAAGCTAAGGGGTCCTGAGAGGAGCTACAGTATATACGACAAGGAAATGTTGGCCATCATGCATTGGATGACCAAGTTTAGGTAGTACCTAGTTGGCAGCAAGTTTTGTGTCAAAATTGATCATAATAGCTTGAGGCATTTCCTTGGACAACGGGATCTAAATAAATGTCAACAGAAATGGCTTAGCAAGTTACAGTATTATGATTTTGACATCTCCTATGTCAAAGGGACTCAGAACGTTGCTGTTGACGCTTTATCTCGCCATCCCCTTTTGAGCTCCATGGCAGAGATTTCAGAGGATTAGAGACACTTGGTCATAGCAAAGTATGCCAAGAATCCATGGGCTTCTGGCATTATTGATGGGATAGTATAGGACAGCAGGTACTCTCTTGTGAATGACCTCATCATTTACAAAGAGAGAATATTCTTAGTCCCAGGTTCAAATGTGAGGAACAAGGTGTTGAGGACTTTCCACGATTCACCCATGGCTGGTCATCCCGGATACTTTAAGACCTATAGGCAGGTACGAGAGAGATTCACTTGGAAGGGTCTCAAATCTAATGTTCTTCAGTATGTCAGGGAGTGCTCTATTTGTCAGCAGAACAAGCAAGAGCATACTTACCCTGCTGGGTTGCTTCAACCACTTCCTATTCCCGAGAGGAAGTGGGAATGCTTGTCAATGGATTTTATTACGGGCTTGCCGAAAGCTCAAGGGAGAGACAACATTTTTGTGGTAGTAGATTGGTTGACTAAGTATGCACATTTCTTCCCGATCACGACTACCTATTCAGCTACACAGGTAGCAGATCTATTCTTTCGTGAGGTATTCAGATTGCACGGGTTGCCTCAGAGTATTCTTAGTGACAGAGACAGTAGGTTCATGGGTCATTTCTAGCAGGAGTTATTCAAACTATGCGGGACAGAGCTTACTCCAAGCACTAGCTTCTACCCCTAGACTAATGGGAAGACAAATATTGTCAACAAATGGGTGGAGGGATACCTACAGAACTACATTTCTGGGCAGCAGAAGGCTTGGGTGAAGTGGTTGCATTTTTGTGAGTATTGCTATAATTCCACTCACCATATGACTATCCAAATGACACCTTTCACAGCTTTGTATGGCTATGATGCACCTAGTTTCCTTGATTTATTGCTAAGCGATTGCAGGGTACCTAGTGTTGGGGATCTATTATAGGAGAACTAGCATATCATAAGAGCCCTTCGTGAGAACATTAAAAAGACTTAGAATCAACAAAAGCAATATGCTGATCAAAGGAGGGTTGAGAGATCATTTGAGATCAGGGATATGGTGTACCTGATGTTGTAGCCCTATAGATAGTCCACTCTTAGGAAGAGGGGTGCGGAGAAACTCAAGCCACACTATTATGGGCCGTTCAAGATTGTCAGGTGAGTTGGTGAGGTGGCTTACGAGTTAGATTTACTAGCAGACAGTAGGGTGCACAATGTGTTCCATGTGTCATGCCTCAAGAAGGCGTTGGGATAACATATAGTTCCTTCTTCAGATCTACCACCCTTGGATGATGAGGGGAAGTTGATATTAGTACCTGAGGCCATCTTGGATTCTAGAGAGCATCATCTTCAGAGACAGGTTATTAGGGAATATTTGGTTAAGTGGAGAGATTTGCCGACAGAGGATGCTACTTGGGAGAGCGAGAGCATTTTACAACATCCAACATTGAGTTTGCTTGAGGACAAGCGAATTCGGGGAGGGCGAACTGCAATGTGCCCACCCTAGTCAGTATCAGTTGCAGATGGGTTTGCATATTTCTTGGACCCTCGTAGGCTAATATGTTTGGATAGGGGGTCTCAGTGGTAGTTAATGAAGGTTATTGTCATTTCCATTTCTTCAGTTTAGTACTGGGTTCAGTTCTAGGCCTTTGCAGATTAGTATTTGGCCTAGTTTAAGGGACTTACTATTTATAGTAAGTCAATCTAACAGTGATGCTATTTTTAGTTAGGGCACCTGGACACATGGGGTTTCTACAGTGTTGACCCCAGCTTCTGACAGCACGTCAAAATACTGTATATTGAGGAAGATATTAATATTTAAGTGGTTAAGTTATATTTAATTAATAAAGGGATATTATAAAGTTATATTTTAACTTTATAAAATGTGAGCCACTTAAATTTTAATAAAGTGAGATTATAATAATTGCTAAAAAGGTACGCCCAAGTTGAGAAAGTAATTAAAAGGGGTATCAAACATTAAAATACATTTTAAATGTATTTAAATGATCTCATTGGAAATCGTGCCTCTTGGAGAGAATATAAGAAGGGAAAAGGGAAAGTCGACCTCATTCATTCATGAGCATTTGACATTGACTCTTTTTAGCTTCTTTGAAGTTTGTGCCTAAGACAAGGTTTTCAGAGTATTTTCACCATTCGAGAACGGAAATTCTTTAGTGTTATGCAATCTTGAAGTTGTGAAAGACCAACTGAATCATTTCTTCTGAGAGGGCTTCATTCTGGAGGCCATTTGTACTTGCAACAGATTTACTGTTAAGTTATTTAGCAGTTTTCAATAAGGAAGGAGCATATTGGTTTGAGGCACCTTCATTTAGTAGTTGTTGACACCAAATAAGCTAGTCGTACACTATTTATTGTTGGTCGTCCTTCTTCATAGGGTTACAGGTGTCTTCAAGGATGAGGCGTGTGAGTTGGAGGTTGAAACACCTCCCTTTTTTGGCATCTGGTGGCTTCATCATGGACGCCTAGCACTATCAAGTCATTTGATCCAGTTTTGAGTGTGGAGAAATCAGTATCTAGAGTTGGGCGATTTGATTTGTCAATTTTCTATATTGCCTGGCTTGATCCAGAAGTTTCTTATTTAACTAAATTATCGATTCGTTTTTGGATTCAGGTATGGGTACATGAATCCGGTATAGGATTCGGCGAAATTTGTTTTTGGGGTTGGGTACGTTTTGGGTACGGCAATACAAAAAACATATAAAAATCAGAAATATATACATATTTGCAGCAGTAATTAAGCTCAAAATACACCACCATATTAATATTCTAATAACATAGCAAAAATACATCACCACTTTCATAGTCAAATATTAAAATATTAGTGATACTCGAAAGTCGAATGCCATGATATAAAATTATAAATTGAAGTTCAAACATAAAAATGTCAAGTGTTTACAATCAACCATTATTGATCATTGATCAATTTGAATCATATGGGTCATCAAAAAAAGCAGCATCATCAGCATCATTAGATGTGTTTGGAGGCAAAGATTAGGGTTGGAATGAATATTTTATTATTTAGAAGTCAACTTTTGGTCAAAAAAATATATAAAATTGAAAAATTACCAGTGTTCCACGGGGTTTTGGGGATGGGGACGGGGGGACGGTAGGGGACACATTTCGGGGATGCGAGGACAGGAGCTCTAAGTTTGGGGACGGCAGGGGGATGGCGAGAGGACGACGGAGAGGGGGCGACAGGGTGCTGAAATACATATAGTATTGAAAAAATAGTTATAAAAAGATGTATAAGTATAAGAATTATACATCTTTGAGACAACTAGGAGTCCCCTAGACGTCTTGAGGACACCCTAGCATCCTCAAAGTCCTAGCGGCATCTTGGAGACAGCGACACTGGTGGTGGGATGGTGGCGCTAGTGGTGGGCTGGTGGGGGGACGTCCCCCCAAGTCCCCAAGTCTCTAAGACGTCCCCCTCTAGGAAACGTGTTTTTGGGGGGGGAGACGCGTCCTCGTGGAACACTGAAAAAAACGCACTTTTTTTGCTGGATTCATGTCGGATTCGCCTGGGCGTATCCTGGACGAATCCACAGAGGTGAATCGAATCCACAGTCAAAATTCTGAATCCGACTTGAATCAAACCCGAATTTCGAATCTGGTACGAATCGTATCATATCCGGAGGCTGGGAGTGGCGAATCGGCAACTTAGTTATTTAATTAAGTTGAGAACCTTCAGGTATGTTTTGTTGATGTTATACCCAAAATGAAATTTTTGGCATTCTGCTTAAATTGAGCTAAACAACGTAAAAATGCCATCTAAAGTATGTTTTAGGTCAAACCAAATATGAAATCCTTGTGGGTTTCTGTCAAGGAACCTATGGTTAAAATTTTGAAAAAACGAAAAATTAGGGTTTTACACCCCTATTTTTGTGGAAACCCTAAAAAATAGGACCTTCCCGGAAATGATTGAAAATAATTCTGATAGGCTTAATTGCCTTCACGATCACACTGATCAAGTCAGAATTATCAAAAAATATGTTTTACTCTGGTGGGTCTATTTCTATTTTTCAGGAACAAAGTTAGGAGCTCCGCAGCCATTAATGGCAGATTGGCCAGTACCAGGTGCTGAAAGCTAAACCTCAAAAGCTTCAACGAAGAAACCATGGCGGAAAAAGATAAAAATGATGACGTTCAACGAAGGAGATTCTCAAAACGAAAAAGGCCAAAATTTGGCTAAGTCTGGAAGGTGCACGTTTTGTCTACCAAGGCAAAACACAGTCTACAGTGGTTAAAAGCGCCCCTCTTGAAGAAAGGCGCCCTTGAACCTTAGAGGGCAGATCAAAACATCTGGCAGTGTCAAAACAGTCGTCCTCTTCACTTTCATACTAGCTCGACAACGAAACAATCAGCAAGATTATCTGATTCAACAATCATTGACCAACCGTCAGCGAAGTATGGAGGATCCATTGACGACAGAAGTGCCAAATCTGAAAGCTTCAAGGTAAAAGCGCCCTTGCTGGCCAGGGGCGCCCCTCAGTTGCAGACATTAGATGAATCCAAGAGCTGTAGCTTTATACATGATATCTTTCCAGCTTCCTCCCGGCCACGTGATCAATCTAACAGCAAGTCCACAAGACACACCAGACGATCACGAGACGAGATCAAGCAGAAAAAGCCAAATTGAAAAACTGGAAAGATAAGCCAGAAAATGGCTAAGGCATGGCTAAAAGCGCCCCTCTCAAGGAAAGGCGCCCTTTCCTAAAGGTGTCCAGATTCAGCCGGAATCTTCACTACCTCCCAAGGCGACCTTCTCAGCTATGACCTATCTCGTCAGCGAGACTATCAGCAAGAACTTCCGACAAATCAATCGACTGATGAAGAAGGTCAAAGGCTGGCAGTCCACAACCAAGATAAAACTAGGCAAAAGCTAAAAGCGCCCCTGCTGGCCAGGGGCGCCCTTTAGTTTGGAGGCCCAAAACTTGCCAGCTGCCACTGCAAAGTCAGGCATCGTGAACAAGACTGAACCAGCTACCCGACACATCATCAAGCAGAATCATCTGATTCATCAAACATCGGGAACGTCAGATCAAAGCAAAGAGGGTCTGAAAAGGTCAAAACGAAGAACGAGTCAGTGAAAATTGACTAAGGCATTGTCAAAAGCGCCCCTTTCAAGAAAAGGCGCCCTTCTTTCTGGAGGCCTAAACTCAGTTTTCTGAGCTAACCTCTCCCAGGCATATCTAATCACATTGATCCTGCCTCAACAACAGAACTGTCAGATACTGCTCGAGATCAACTGAGCAACCTGAATCGAAGATCAAACAGGAGCACTTCAGCTTGCAAAATAGCAAAAAAGATCAAACTCAAGGTTGGACGCCTAAAGGAAAGTCAAACAGAAATGTTGACTTGAGTTAGCAAATTTGGAGCCAAAAAAGAGAAAAACACTCCACAATCAGTGGAAATCATCTTTTGGAACTCCAAATCAGGACTGAATGATGAGTTATCTTCCATACTTTGTGGATCTTAACCCTAATTGCTTTATATTCATGCTAGGCGTCCCTTTTCCTCATTATTCTTTTTTGCAGGTTGAAGGATAAAACATCAAGTAGCTCCCAAGAACAAGTTTTCAAGATCTGGCAGGGGTTTTGAACGGATCTTCAATATTTTTGAAGATAATTGGCAGTAAAAGCATTCTTCTCCCAAGATTGTTTCCAGAGACAGATTATTACAAGTGGCAGTTTATAACTTCCAATCCATCTTCTGTCTATTTCCTCTACTTCTGTCTATATTTCTTTTGCATGTCACAGGAAACGACAGATTTTCACAGATCTGACCAACTGGGTATGATCAGCACAGCTTTTTCAACAAAACCCACATGGTAGATTTTTTCAGAAAAAGTAGCCCTGCTGCCCCTATTTTTAGGGTTTCCGGAAAAAGTCATAATATTGAAAAACGGACAAACTGGGTTTGTTTGGCTCTGAAGCACGAACAAAACCCATGTGTTAGATTTTTTCGAGAAAAATCACTTTCTGGTGCCCTTGCTGCCTCTGCCACCGAAGGGCTCTTGCATGTCAAAGAAAAACTCGTTTTTTCGAATTTCTGACGATCTGGGTCTGTTTAGAAAATCATTCTTAACAAAACCCATGTCTCAGATTTTTTCGTAAAAACTACCCCCGACGAGGCTATTTTTAGCATTTCCAGAAAAGTGTCAGAACAGGGTCAAGTGCCCAGTCAATATTCAAGGTTTTCAGAATGCAGTACTCTCAGGTACAATACAAGACCAAAACAGTCTTATACCATGATTACCTGAAAACGACTGATACAGACTTATGGCAGAAAAATCCAGAGGTCAGTTCTGAAGACTTGGAGGGCATGAATCAAATCACATTGCAGAACATCGAAGAATCCGGTTTGTTTCAAGCAGCATCTATTCCAATCACCTTACAAAGCATCGAGCTTGTAATTGCTTGCATTAAGCATTACAACCCGACTACAAGAGAGATCCTGTCAGTTGACGGGAGGGTGATTTGCAGCTTGAAGCCGGTAGACATAGAGACTTGTTTTGCAATCCCACCATGCCCTACCAAGAAGGTCATATCAGTGACAGAATGCGAAAAGGCATTCGAGGCTTCAAAAGACAAGTGTTCGCTTATAATGGCTGAACATTGGCTGAAAACAAAGAGAAACAGCTTGCCCAGATTAGTTGGTAGAGGAGAATTCAAAGACGAGTACGGAGTGCTAATCACCCTACTCAGCAGAGTCACTGGACAAGAGGAGGGAAAATCCTTCCAGCCGTGGATGTTCTACATTATTGGCAAGATAATCAGCAGAAAAGAACGTTACGACTGGGCCTCCCTGATCAGTGACACACTCCACCAACAATTCACCGGATTTCTAGAAGAGCACCGTTTCCACATGTGTTCATACCTGGTCTACCTGATAGCCTTCCAAGGCGATTTCAGAACATTAAACACTGTGGGAACCCTGGGTGTGCAAAAGGTACAAGAATACTTTCCTCGCTTGGAGTTCACTCTAGCGGAAAGATATTTCAAAAGAATAAATGATCTTTTTACTATGCACACCGTGCACGAGCTAGACCATGAGATGCACGTGCGTATTTCACCAGCAGCTAAGGCAGCAATGGTGGACTGGGCGGATTGGTTCATACAATTCCCCACTTTCACCTACATACGCATGTATGGCTATAATGGCCACCTCGCCATGATGCCACGTTACCCCTCAGATAGGGTAGTGTTCATGGAATTCCTGAGGCAATTGGCCGATGTTCACTCTTACCTTCGCGTAAAGAAAAAGGCTGCAGTGAACTTTCCTCTTCGGATGGGACTCTACAGATGCAGAACAGCAGCTGATGCAAGGTTGATAAGCCAAGAAATAGTGAGATTTAATCTCAAGTACCTCATCGACAGGAGGCCATCCTATGACCCCAGAGGCATCTTCGCAGCTCACCTTGCGCAAAGATCATCACATGAACCTTTCATGGAAGATTTTTGGGTCAACTGCGAAGATGAGTTCGAAGTGAGAAGAAGGAACCATAGCAGATTCAAGCTCTCACAGATTGCAGAATTCATGTCAGAAGACATCGAGGGCTTATCTGAAGACGAAGGAGAAGGTATTCTTTCTTCCTTCTTCACGGGTCTAGTAGATTCACAACCACTCGGCAAGGTAGACTGGTACGCGAAAGAGAGTACGTCTATTGAGGAAAGAACGGGTAGAGTAGTTCGACACAGTCAACTCTACCTGGACAGTAAAAGGACAAGGAAGGTAGTACTTCCCCGATCAGAGCCGCCAGCGGTTCAATCTACACTACCTTCCACGTCTAGGAGGAAACCCAGACAGAAAAAGATGAGCTTTCCTCCAGAAGGAATGCGGATGTCAGGAAGCACATGGGGGAGAAAAGGAATTGCCAGCACAAGCCAACAAGAGGTACAGGTGGAGACAGCCACCAATTTGCCTGAGACAGTTGAGACCGCTGCAACTACACAAGAACCAGTGATTGAAATAATCGCTGTAGAGGCGGAAACCATTGTAGAAGAAGTTGTAGCAGAAGCGGTGCCAGTGATAGAAGCAGAGCCACCATCTTCACCACCATCACAGAGGTCACAAAGTCCTATTGATTTGGACTCGCCACCACGAGACATTGCCACGGCACAGTCTCGTTCTTCTAGCATTCAGGGGACCTATGTTCCTCCTCCCAGCGATGCTAGCCGAGATTCTATCTGGCTGGAAAGCTCACTTGGGAGGAAGAGGGAGAGGCCTTCTTATCAGCTTGACTTCTCTAAATTCCATCATGTCCCACAAGACATGCCGGTAAAGAAGTCGAAGAAGCAGACGCATGTAGAAAAGAATGCAGAGATCGAGGTTATCATAGAGACTGCTGCCCCACCTGAAGACAAAGATATACATAATGTGAGGGTTGAGGATTTCACGATTTCAAAGGTGAACCTTGGAAAGACCACTCGACAGGTGGAGGCAAACCTTCTTGGAATTGCCTCAGCGAGTGTCAAAGAAAGGATGACAAAAGATGGACAAGACAAAGCAGCCTTGAAGGCTGAAATCCGTCAGCTAAAGTTGTACATTTCTAGTTTGATACATGACACTCCAAACTCCTCGGCTTTGCCTCAAGGACTGTTGGATCTCCCAGCTGAAAGGAACCATCATCAGTTGATTACATACGGTAAACACTTGAGGCGTCAAGTGGATGAGTTTGTTGTCAAAGGGCGGTGTGTGTTGACAGAAGCATATCAGCTGAGAGACAGAGCACATGGACTGCGATCAGAAATCCAGAAGTCAGATATAAAGGCAGCTCAAGAGAGGCCGAGAGAGGAGGCGACAGTTGCTGATTTGCAACAAGCATATGAATCAGTTACGACCACAGAAAATAAACACCATCTCTTTGAGTGGAAAGAGCAGGTGGCATACAAGGTGAGAGCCTATGATGCCAACTCTGTGGAGCTGATTGACTATAGACGCTTCGTCGCCAATATTATCAACTTCGCAAGAACGTTGGTAATATCCTTCCCTGAGTTAGAATATCAGCAGGAAGGAGGAGAATATGTGGAACTTGAAACAGTGCAGACACGATTCCAGGATGTCATCCGATCTTCATTCCTTGAAGATCCCAATGGCTGCAAATTAGCCAAAATTGCAGCCATGTCTGTCCAGTTAGATGAAGCAGCTGCCCGATGCATAACCTATCATCAGCAGCTTACGACGGGTGAAGAAATGCTTAGACGCCACATGGTCATCTTGAAGAGCATTAATTGCCCGGAGGCCGAAGAGGTCAATGACTGGATAGAGACTTTGTTGACCAGGGGTGAAGAGGTGTAAAGCACCAAGGGAGGACGTCCTACCCTCCAAATAGCATTAATGATGACTGAAGTCAACTTGATGCCCCTTTCCAAGTTGACTCCAGATCTCCACAGATCATGCATGTCAGATCCCACTAATCTAGGATGTCTATTTGACTCCCACGATTTGTGGATCTCAGATTTCCTCAAAAGGTGGATGTCTATTTGGAGACGCATTTGTAACATAAGTTCACTTTTAGTTAGGTGTCAGTCAACTGAGGTAGACTTCCAGTTTGACTTTTGTTTAGTTTCAGTCAACTGAAGTAGATTTCCAGTTAACTGTTTGCTCACCTACATTTAGACATAGAATAATATCTTGCTGATTGGCAAGAACTGTTTGTTAACTCAAGGAGATTTTAGGGTTGCCTACTCCTTTGAGTTCCTATAAATAAAAGCCTTAGGTTCTTTATTTGTTTAACCTTTATTTGCTAGCAAAATTGCTGCGCCACTGTTGCCAGAGTTCGCTTGTTTATATCTGTTCACTCTTGGATGAGAGTTCGTTGGTTGATCGCAATTGTGCATGATTTCGTGCCTTTGCTGTCCCGACCTTTGTAATTCTTTGAAGAATCTTAAAGAAATAAATCAGATGGTGCAAGCTTGATTGATCTAATTATTTGAGTTATTCAAAGTCTTGTTTTTTAAATAGTGCATTGTTTCAATCTCCTCCTTGGACAGGTGTCGTCGCCTCCTTGGATATTTTGTCATCAATCATTATCGTTTGATGTTGTTTTATGATCTTTCTTGCAGCCTAGACTTTGGACAGGTGTCGTCACCTCCTCGGGAATCCTGTTAGAAAGGCCATCGT
>CM021102.1:272829810-272847747 GCA_007115665.2 Sequoiadendron giganteum
GTGCCTTGAGTTGAATGGACCAAAATTGAATATTGCAATAGTTACTCCATTATTATTGTTTATTCAGTTTTAGTATTATTTCTTGCCTGGCACACTTCTTTATTATTTGTCAAAAAACCATCGAAATAAGTGAAAAACGCAAGAACGATACATTTTAGCATTAGAGGCAAAGTTAGAACCAATAGGGTTCGTCACAGTGGTATTAGAGCTCTGATCTTGACATCTTGGAGGGTTAGAAGTTCTTATGCAACCGCATCAGTTTGGGCCTCATAGGTATTACTCACGCAGGAGACCTGGATTACAGAGAAACTAGTACCAGTTTGAGGGGATACCATTGGGAATCTAGTTTGAAAAGATACCATTAGAAATCATGGGAGATAGGGACAATGGTGAGCCATCCAAAAACCATGGTAACAATGAAGATAGAAAATCCAGAGACATTCTAAGGGGTCTTGTAGCTGGGCAGGAGCAGGTAGCAAATGTGTTGCAGCAACTTACTACAGCCTTTCAACATATGACCATTCCTAGGAGACTGAATCAAAATCAGGAGGAGGATGATAGTGCGGCTGGAGTCCCACAGATCAAAGTAGCAACCTCATGCACCTATGATAGGCCTACATGCCCTACATTTGTGAGAAATGAACCCGAGGAGGGCGATGTGGCTGAGGAGGAAGGTGATGTGGTCTTTGCAAATAACGTGATACTGCATGATGAGTGGGATGCATTGCCATCGAGAGTTAAGGATCATCTTAACTTTGATAGGTTCATGAGTCAGAAGAGAGAATATAGCAGGAACAAGACTGATAGGAGACCAAGGAATAAAAATAATGATCTTAGACATGCAACCAACAAGCTCACACTCTCCACATTTGATGGCAGCGGTGAACTTACAACAAGAGCTTGGGTTAGCAAGTTGGATACTTTCTTGACCCTACGTCCTATGGCAGAAGAGGACGCCATTAAGTTCGTAGCTTTGCATTTGGATGGGGAAGCCCATGACTAGCGGCATCATGGGATGGTTACCTTGCAACATGATCTCATCATTACATATTAGGAGTACACTGACAGGTTAGTTGAGCGTTTTGACAAAAGAGATCCAAAGTTGTATTTTAGGGATCTGACTCAGTTGAAACAAATGGGCAGTTTGGAATCTTACATTGGTGAATTTCAAAAGCTTTCGGTCATGGTTACATGTATCTCAGAGAAGAGGCTGGTCATATTATTTGTAGAGGGTTTTTATGAGCCTATGAAGGGTTGGATCAAGGCTTTTGATCCCCCTACCTTGCACAAAGCTATGAGGAAAGCTCATAGCATGGAACTTACAACTCCTCGTAGTAAGTTCAACTCAAAACCATTTTCATCCTATAATGACAGCAAATCAGAACCAAAGAAATCAGAGAATGTTGATCAAAAGAAGAAATTTGCAGCCCCTTTAGATAGGGAAACAGTTAATGATTTGCGTAGGAGGAAGCTATGTTTCTATTGCAAAGATCCTTATGATCTAAATCATGATTGTCCTCTTAAGCCTAAGGGGCAAAATAGGCATATGGAGTGGTTTTATGAAGGTGAAAACATGACTGATATAACAGACCAGCAAGCTGATCAAGAGGATTCATAAACTGAAAACTTAGAAATTGAAGTTGAAAATGAAGGAGAAATGGAACCACAGGAAGCTCATATGTCTAGCATGCAAAGGGAATGCTCCTTCAAGTTGCATGGACTCTTGGCTGGTCAAAGAGTCATTTCTTTGCTTGATACAGGTGCAAGTCACAATTTCATAGATGCACGGTTGGTGGCAAAGCGTGGAATTCAAACTTAGGAGTTTGAAGGGATAAGGGTAAAAGTTACTGATGGTTACACTCTCAAATGTGAGAGAATGATTTCGGACTTGCCTATGAAACTCAATAACTATGAGTTTAAAGCAGATTTTTATGTGGTTAATATGGGAGGCACCGATGTGGTCCTTGGCATGATGTGGCTTCATGCAATTGTTGAATTTACACTCAACCTTAGAGAAATGGAAATGAAATTCAAGGTTAACGGGACTAATCATTACTTAAAGCCATTAAGGACAACAACTTGAAGGTAATCACTCTCAGGAGAATGGAGAGACTTGTTAAACATGACATGGTGGAGTGGGCAGCAGAGTGCAAGTTGATGCCTTCGTATGATGAGCAGCATAAAACACTCTATCATCCAGATGTTCAGGAGCTTAGAATTAAATATACAAAGGTGTTCAGTGACATACCACTTGGTAGACCTCCTGATAGAGGCATAGAGAACATCATTAAGTTGGAGGAGGGCACCAAGCCCATCATGATTACACCTTATCGACACCCAAAGCGTTTGAAGGACGAAATCGAGAAAACAATCAAGGAACTTTTAGCTATGGGAAACGTAAGGCCGAGTAAGTCTCCTTTCGCTTCATCAGTTGTTTTGGTGAAGAAGAAAGATGGTACACTTAGGATGTGCATTGATTACCGAATGTTGAACAAGAGGACAATTAAGAATAGGTATCCCATTCCTTGCATCGACGAGTTGATAGATGAGCTTCATGGAGCTTGTTACTTTTCCAAGATAGACTTGAGAACAGGATACCACCAGATTAGAGTTAGAGAGAAGGATGTTGAGAAGACTGCATTCAAATGTCGTTGTGGACATTATGATATTTTGGTTATGCCATTTGGCTTAACCAACACTCCAGCTACTTTTCAGTCCAGTATGAACAGGGTTTTCCACTCTCAGTTGAGGATATTTGTTCTGGTATTCTTTGACGACATTTTGGTTTACAACAGATCTTGGGAAGAGCACATGGTTCACCTAGATACTATTTTGCGCATACTTGACAGGGAGTCCTTGTATGCTAAGGAGTCCAAGTGTGCGTTGGGCATGGTAGAGCTTCTATATTTGGGTCACATAATTAGCGGAGAGGGAGTTTGCATGGATCTTGATAAGGTTTGTGCTATTATTGATTGGCCTACTCCTGAGACTTTGACTCAGCTCAGGGGATTTGTGGGGTTATGCGCCTTCTACCGTCGGTTTGTCAATAGATTCTCACGGCATGCTGCATCACTTCACACATTTGACTAAGAAGGGAGCATTTGTTTGGACACCTTAGGCACAGGAGTGTTTCGAGAAGTTCAAACAGTTGATGACTACATGTCCAGTTCTAGCTTTGCTAGATTTCACCAAGCTTTTTGAGCTTCATTGTGATGCTTGTGGAGAGGGTATTGGTGCAATGATTATGCAAGACCCTCACCCGATAGCTTTCAAGAGTAGGAAGCTAAGGGGTCCTGAGAGGAGCTACAGTATATACGACAAGGAAATGTTGGCCATCATGCATTGGATGACCAAGTTTAGGTAGTACCTAGTTGGCAGCAAGTTTTGTGTCAAAATTGATCATAATAGCTTGAGGCATTTCCTTGGACAACGGGATCTAAATAAATGTCAACAGAAATGGCTTAGCAAGTTACAGTATTATGATTTTGACATCTCCTATGTCAAAGGGACTCAGAACGTTGCTGTTGACGCTTTATCTCGCCATCCCCTTTTGAGCTCCATGGCAGAGATTTCAGAGGATTAGAGACACTTGGTCATAGCAAAGTATGCCAAGAATCCATGGGCTTCTGGCATTATTGATGGGATAGTATAGGACAGCAGGTACTCTCTTGTGAATGACCTCATCATTTACAAAGAGAGAATATTCTTAGTCCCAGGTTCAAATGTGAGGAACAAGGTGTTGAGGACTTTCCACGATTCACCCATGGCTGGTCATCCCGGATACTTTAAGACCTATAGGCAGGTACGAGAGAGATTCACTTGGAAGGGTCTCAAATCTAATGTTCTTCAGTATGTCAGGGAGTGCTCTATTTGTCAGCAGAACAAGCAAGAGCATACTTACCCTGCTGGGTTGCTTCAACCACTTCCTATTCCCGAGAGGAAGTGGGAATGCTTGTCAATGGATTTTATTACGGGCTTGCCGAAAGCTCAAGGGAGAGACAACATTTTTGTGGTAGTAGATTGGTTGACTAAGTATGCACATTTCTTCCCGATCACGACTACCTATTCAGCTACACAGGTAGCAGATCTATTCTTTCGTGAGGTATTCAGATTGCACGGGTTGCCTCAGAGTATTCTTAGTGACAGAGACAGTAGGTTCATGGGTCATTTCTAGCAGGAGTTATTCAAACTATGCGGGACAGAGCTTACTCCAAGCACTAGCTTCTACCCCTAGACTAATGGGAAGACAAATATTGTCAACAAATGGGTGGAGGGATACCTACAGAACTACATTTCTGGGCAGCAGAAGGCTTGGGTGAAGTGGTTGCATTTTTGTGAGTATTGCTATAATTCCACTCACCATATGACTATCCAAATGACACCTTTCACAGCTTTGTATGGCTATGATGCACCTAGTTTCCTTGATTTATTGCTAAGCGATTGCAGGGTACCTAGTGTTGGGGATCTATTATAGGAGAACTAGCATATCATAAGAGCCCTTCGTGAGAACATTAAAAAGACTTAGAATCAACAAAAGCAATATGCTGATCAAAGGAGGGTTGAGAGATCATTTGAGATCAGGGATATGGTGTACCTGATGTTGTAGCCCTATAGATAGTCCACTCTTAGGAAGAGGGGTGCGGAGAAACTCAAGCCACACTATTATGGGCCGTTCAAGATTGTCAGGTGAGTTGGTGAGGTGGCTTACGAGTTAGATTTACTAGCAGACAGTAGGGTGCACAATGTGTTCCATGTGTCATGCCTCAAGAAGGCGTTGGGATAACATATAGTTCCTTCTTCAGATCTACCACCCTTGGATGATGAGGGGAAGTTGATATTAGTACCTGAGGCCATCTTGGATTCTAGAGAGCATCATCTTCAGAGACAGGTTATTAGGGAATATTTGGTTAAGTGGAGAGATTTGCCGACAGAGGATGCTACTTGGGAGAGCGAGAGCATTTTACAACATCCAACATTGAGTTTGCTTGAGGACAAGCGAATTCGGGGAGGGCGAACTGCAATGTGCCCACCCTAGTCAGTATCAGTTGCAGATGGGTTTGCATATTTCTTGGACCCTCGTAGGCTAATATGTTTGGATAGGGGGTCTCAGTGGTAGTTAATGAAGGTTATTGTCATTTCCATTTCTTCAGTTTAGTACTGGGTTCAGTTCTAGGCCTTTGCAGATTAGTATTTGGCCTAGTTTAAGGGACTTACTATTTATAGTAAGTCAATCTAACAGTGATGCTATTTTTAGTTAGGGCACCTGGACACATGGGGTTTCTACAGTGTTGACCCCAGCTTCTGACAGCACGTCAAAATACTGTATATTGAGGAAGATATTAATATTTAAGTGGTTAAGTTATATTTAATTAATAAAGGGATATTATAAAGTTATATTTTAACTTTATAAAATGTGAGCCACTTAAATTTTAATAAAGTGAGATTATAATAATTGCTAAAAAGGTACGCCCAAGTTGAGAAAGTAATTAAAAGGGGTATCAAACATTAAAATACATTTTAAATGTATTTAAATGATCTCATTGGAAATCGTGCCTCTTGGAGAGAATATAAGAAGGGAAAAGGGAAAGTCGACCTCATTCATTCATGAGCATTTGACATTGACTCTTTTTAGCTTCTTTGAAGTTTGTGCCTAAGACAAGGTTTTCAGAGTATTTTCACCATTCGAGAACGGAAATTCTTTAGTGTTATGCAATCTTGAAGTTGTGAAAGACCAACTGAATCATTTCTTCTGAGAGGGCTTCATTCTGGAGGCCATTTGTACTTGCAACAGATTTACTGTTAAGTTATTTAGCAGTTTTCAATAAGGAAGGAGCATATTGGTTTGAGGCACCTTCATTTAGTAGTTGTTGACACCAAATAAGCTAGTCGTACACTATTTATTGTTGGTCGTCCTTCTTCATAGGGTTACAGGTGTCTTCAAGGATGAGGCGTGTGAGTTGGAGGTTGAAACACCTCCCTTTTTTGGCATCTGGTGGCTTCATCATGGACGCCTAGCACTATCAAGTCATTTGATCCAGTTTTGAGTGTGGAGAAATCAGTATCTAGAGTTGGGCGATTTGATTTGTCAATTTTCTATATTGCCTGGCTTGATCCAGAAGTTTCTTATTTAACTAAATTATCGATTCGTTTTTGGATTCAGGTATGGGTACATGAATCCGGTATAGGATTCGGCGAAATTTGTTTTTGGGGTTGGGTACGTTTTGGGTACGGCAATACAAAAAACATATAAAAATCAGAAATATATACATATTTGCAGCAGTAATTAAGCTCAAAATACACCACCATATTAATATTCTAATAACATAGCAAAAATACATCACCACTTTCATAGTCAAATATTAAAATATTAGTGATACTCGAAAGTCGAATGCCATGATATAAAATTATAAATTGAAGTTCAAACATAAAAATGTCAAGTGTTTACAATCAACCATTATTGATCATTGATCAATTTGAATCATATGGGTCATCAAAAAAAGCAGCATCATCAGCATCATTAGATGTGTTTGGAGGCAAAGATTAGGGTTGGAATGAATATTTTATTATTTAGAAGTCAACTTTTGGTCAAAAAAATATATAAAATTGAAAAATTACCAGTGTTCCACGGGGTTTTGGGGATGGGGACGGGGGGACGGTAGGGGACACATTTCGGGGATGCGAGGACAGGAGCTCTAAGTTTGGGGACGGCAGGGGGATGGCGAGAGGACGACGGAGAGGGGGCGACAGGGTGCTGAAATACATATAGTATTGAAAAAATAGTTATAAAAAGATGTATAAGTATAAGAATTATACATCTTTGAGACAACTAGGAGTCCCCTAGACGTCTTGAGGACACCCTAGCATCCTCAAAGTCCTAGCGGCATCTTGGAGACAGCGACACTGGTGGTGGGATGGTGGCGCTAGTGGTGGGCTGGTGGGGGGACGTCCCCCCAAGTCCCCAAGTCTCTAAGACGTCCCCCTCTAGGAAACGTGTTTTTGGGGGGGGAGACGCGTCCTCGTGGAACACTGAAAAAAACGCACTTTTTTTGCTGGATTCATGTCGGATTCGCCTGGGCGTATCCTGGACGAATCCACAGAGGTGAATCGAATCCACAGTCAAAATTCTGAATCCGACTTGAATCAAACCCGAATTTCGAATCTGGTACGAATCGTATCATATCCGGAGGCTGGGAGTGGCGAATCGGCAACTTAGTTATTTAATTAAGTTGAGAACCTTCAGGTATGTTTTGTTGAATAAGATTTACTTGTAGCAATTGCTAGTTACTTAATACAATTGCAGTTACTCCATTATTATTGTTTATTCAGTTTTAGTATTATTTCTTACTTGGCGTACTTTTTTATTGTTTGTCAAAAAACCATCAAAATAAGTGAAAAACGCAAGAACAATACATTTTCGCATCAAAGGCAGAGTTAGAACCAGTAGGTTTCATCACACTTGCTTTATGAGGATTTGGTGTCACCTGTTTTAGAGAGCCATTTGAAGGCTCACATCATAGACTTGGATGGCATTATGGAGCATACACTTTGTGGATCAGCCACTAGTATTATGCCTTCATATGTAGATGGAGATTGGGTAATGCAGATTTGGTTTGGTTTTTGATCATTCATGGAGCACTTGAAGAGTTTGCTGGTGATGAGTCTCATCATGTTGATGACTCTTTGGTAGAGTATGTTGCTGCTCTATTTCAGAAATTTGTGATGCATGCCATGGAGACGCTTGCCTTTATTGGGCATACTTGGGAGGTGAAGTTGCAATTTGTTACAAGGTATGGAGGTATTGCCATAATGTTTGGCTTTGAGTTACTAATGCTTGTGTTCTAGCTGGATTATGTCATAGGGGTTGGGAAAAAGCATGAAGATCTTGGCCTTCCTGCCCTAGTTCATGAGGATCCACTCCATTTTCTGCTAAGGGATGACTGTTCTGCCCTATTGCACATTGAAATCCTGCAGGCTACTTGGAGGACAACATCTGTTTGGGTGTTTTGGAGAGGTTTGGATCATCATTCCATCTTTGGGGAATGGCATATGAATGATACTTTATCATCATTTGACATTGGCAATGATATTTGCACTCACTTGGGTCTGATTTTCAGTTGGGAGGTTGCTGTTTTGATTTATATCAGCAACATAGGAGGGGCTAATATATTTTTCTATGCACCTATGGGGGGCATCTTGCACATTCACAAGGAATACTTTGAAGTTGGAGAGTTGATTGATGTTGATAGTTCCTTGAGGTACATCTATCTCCTCAATTTTGATAAATATGGTGGTATGATGACATGGGATCCAGGTGGTGGTATGCTTGTCATTTTTTGAGGACAAGCAATTTTGGGAAGGGAGGATTGTAATGTCCCCTTTTGAGGCAAGCAAGGAAAATAAAGAGAAAAAAATAATATTTTATTATTTTTGGCTTTGGCGCTCAAAGAGGAGGTTAAATGATATTTATTAGGTTAAATGATATTTATTATGATTTTTGGAGAGAGAAAAATATTTTATATACTTTTATATGGGCTTGGGCACCCTTTTGGAGAAATAAGGTGAAAAAATAATAATAAAATAAAACAAAAATTAAAAGACAAGGTGCCCAAAAGAACGACTAAAAAATAAATTAAAAACAATTTTAAATTGTAAAATTGGCGCCCAAGTTGGGTCGGCCAGATTGGGAGGCATAAGGGAGGATTGATATAAATACAAGGTCAGTTGGAGGCATTTGGACATCATCGAATTATCTTTGCTTTTCTGATCTCCACTTTGGCGAATATTCTAAGGATGAAACCCCTTAAGAATATAGGAATTGGATGAAAACTTAGCTCTTCAATGGAGGACTTCATGGTGGAGGTTCACATGTGCTTCAATGGAGATTTTTGATAGTTTCCTGCTCAGATTTTTGCATCAACATAGGTGACTAGTTTGGAGGGGCGAATTTGGGTAAGTTGGAAGGTATTCTTCATATTTTCAAGGGTTGCAAACCCTATAATCAGACCAGCAGGCCAGCGCACCCTTATGGTAGGCTTTAGGAGTCATTTTTCATCATATACTTGCATTGGTGTGAGTTAGAGCAATTTGCCTAGCTAGGGTTAGGGTAGGAGATCATTTTCATTGCATAATCTGGTTTCTCCATATCAACAAACTTCCGTATGTTGCTGGGCATGTTTGGAGCCCATTTCATTGTGACATTGCATCAATAAGTAGGTCTGATTTGTAGCAGCGAACTGAACTTTGAATATCAGAATTTTGGCATGTATTGGTGGAAGTCTTGGTGATCTATTGTGCTGGTTTCATACATGTTCATGATTTAACAAATCTGCTATGAGTTTTATGTCATTGGGATGATTGAATGCTGCTGTTAATGCATGTATAAGCACAGAAATTTTTATCAGCAAACTAGGGTTTGAGCAGAAGTTTAAAATCAGAAAACTAGGGCAGAATTTTGTGTTGCAAAAATCAGAAAAAATTGCATATATATTAGTTGGGATATTTCATATTGTGAAACATGACTTTACTTTCTTGAATTAGTTTACTTTTGTTGTTTCTTTTCTTGTTTATATTTGTTTCCTTCAACTTTAAACTAAAACTATGAAATTAGAGTTCTTGGTAGTTTGAGTCATCTAATAAAGTAGCCCTCTCTTCTAAGTATTATCAGAATTTTTAATCGACTTAATATTCTAATACTTTGATCTTGGTTTCCTCTTATAGGGAGGCTGATTCTGTTGACTTGCGACGGAAGCTTCATTTTGCTGTGGGAGTTTTGTATCGACTTCTAAGAAAGAAGCACCGTGTTTTAGTCACATGCACAACTGGGCTTGATCGTTCACCTGCTTGTGTGATTGCTTATTTGCATTGGATTCAAGATGTGGCCTTACAAGAAGCATTAGAATTTGTAACTAATTTGCATCCTTGTAGGCCTGACAGGTTTGTGTTTTATGTTTATGAGTTTTTGTGTGGTAGCAGTAGGGATGCTTCTACTAACAAATATTACATTTGTCTTAATGTATGGTACAAAGTTTATTGGTATAAGGAAAATAATATTTGACCAAGCAAGAATGTTTTGGGTTTAATTTTCCTATATGATGCATTGGAGGAAATGGATAGCAAATGGCTTAGATTTGAACCTTTATTTTTGTGATAGGGAGCTTCCCTTTAGAATTTAAAGAATGGTTCTATTGTACATGTTTTGTTTT
Source organism: Sequoiadendron giganteum (assembly GCA_007115665.2). Classification (NCBI taxonomy): domain Eukaryota; kingdom Viridiplantae; phylum Streptophyta; class Pinopsida; order Cupressales; family Cupressaceae; genus Sequoiadendron; species Sequoiadendron giganteum. Next base: position 272,840,013 of record CM021102.1, read on the forward strand.
GTGTTGCACTAAAAGGTGTGAGTTAAAATGCTAATAGAAAGAGAATGAGTAATGCTATTGAAATATTTATGAATAACAAGTTTTTTTATGTGTAAGAATAGGTTTGTTCTAATTTTGAAGAGGACACATTCTAGGGATGTGCTAGAATTCTAGGGAGAGAGTAGAGATGGAGATTATCATGGAGAAAGCTAACATGGGAACTAGAGACCTTGACAATGGTGTTCAAGCTTGAAAGGGGGGCAAGATAGTTTTACAAACCCCATGATGGGAGGAAAAAATTGGGGAACAAGTCATGAATTATTCGATGGATGATTACATGTGATTGTCCAAATATGGATGCAAGGATTGTGGGAGGTTTGTTGACACGACTAGTAGATCAAAGGGCCAATCTAAAAAATGGGAGGACTATTGATGGAACTAGTGGAACAAAGGACCACACTGGCAGTGTTTGGACTATTGAGGAAGAGGTTGGTAAACACTTCAATGGGAAGATTGTCAAAGGGAGGAAAATCAAGAGTGAAGGTGAAGATAAGAGAGGAGTGAGTGGGAAGAGAACAAAGCACCAAGTGGAAACTCCAAAGAGTTTGCATGATTTGGTTTGGGAATAAGTAAAGTGAGATTCAAGACTTGCATTGCATATTAGGAATCTAGTTCAGTACAAATGATTTGTATTACTCGAGGAGATATGTGTGGTAGACTAGGAGGTGGTGGGAGGCTAAACAAGGGGTATTTGACAAAGACCAACATCACTAAGGAATTCAATCACAAAGGCGTGTCTACAATTGAGGTAGATAGACAAAATATAACCTAAAACATAGATACATTAGGAAAACACTGCTTCTACGAAAAAGAAGTTACTTGAGCTCATGGGTGAAAGAAACCAAGACCTTAGGAGTTGTAACATGTGCATTACAATTTGACTTGCAAATGGAAAAAAGGTAGGATACCAATATAAGTCTTTTTTAGTGACCTAGGGAGAGATTGCAAATAATTGGATAATAAAACAAAATAAGACATATATGAGCGCTCAAAAGAAATTGGGGAAATCCTTAAGAAAGTGTTTAAGTTATTATATGAAGATAATGAGATTGTGTTGAAGTTCTACAACATGATGTAGGGAAAGAATGAATTAGTTCACACATATAATAAGATGTTGAAGGAATTGATTATGATGTTGGAGAACCCTCCTACATATAGTTTTGCAGAAAAGGTGGTTTTTTTAAGGGTTAAGACTCAAGTAGAAAATTAAGTGACATTGTCTTTGATGTATAGCAATGCATAAGAGCCAATCATGAATTTGGAAAGTGAAGATAAAGCCAAGATAAGGATTATGATGAATAGCAACTTGGAGGAGGATACCATCAAGACCCATAACATAACCACTTTAAGGAAAGATATGATGAGGATGTGTAAAGAATTAAAGGGCAATGGAAAGAAGGGAAGGAAAGAAGTATGGTGCATGACCTATCACACTAAGGGCCACACGATATGAATTATCATAGTAAACAATATTGTGAGATAGTATGGTGATAGGGTAGGCAATTAAAGGTGTAATGGACACCCCTGAATGCCCAAAAGACTAACCAACTGCTGAAAGGAATTTTGACAAACAGTTTGCATCCAACTTCTTATTTCTCTGTTTAATGTTTAATTCCCTTATGACTTCCGGAAATGAGACATTTGTTTGTTTGTTTTATGTTTTGGCATAAACTTGAAAACACACAACATGAACAAGAAGGAAACTACAATAATATGCAATTTGGAAACTGACTACTGCTGGTAAAATATTATTTCAATAAGAAGCAAATACATGGCAAGTTATCAACTCACGAATTTCTACAGCATTATAATGTTTCATCAAATGTTTACAAAATCTGCTACTACAGTGGTATGAATAGTACCCGTGAATAGTGCCATGAATAGTGTCGTGCTACAGTAGCGTGAATAGTGTTGTGCTACAGTAACATGAATAGTGCTGCGCTACAGTACTGTTATAATTTTCCCTCAAACGGTTCAATATCTTCTTGAAATCATTCCCTCAAAGTGACATAAGCATCGGACAAGTAGAGAGGAAGATAAGAACGAAACCCCCAATCTGCTTGTAGCTGAAAATGCACCCAATCTGCTTGTTAATGGAGCTGATAGCAATAGATTCCAAAGGCCAAACCCCAAGGGAATGACGTCTAAAATGTCACAAGAGAGGATAGACGTCCTCTAATGCCAAGAACGAATCTGCAACTCACACACCAATTTCTTCTCATATTCAACATATGTAATGAAGCCACAAACGCTTCCTTTTATTCTATTTCCAAGGGTCGACTCAACTCTCATGGACAATGTGGGATAAAAGATGTGCAATATAAAACATATATTAAAATATCCCCTTATGTCTCCCTTGGGTACACATCCCCATAAAATAAATATTAAAGTAACACTTTAATATTTTACAATTAAATTAAATGTTACTTTAATAAAACTTCAGGCATTAAAATGTATTAGCAATCGGACTCCGAATAATGCGAGTGATAGCTTGTCGGAAAACTCTTACCGAGGAGTATCAAATCCAATCACCAAAATTGGTCTCCACTGTGTCCTATTGACTTACTAAAAATAGTAAGTATGCCTGAAACTAAGTAAATCAACTTCGTTTTGGCCCAAACTGGAAATGACTAGGCCAAAACACTCTAGGATCCCCTTAAACCCTTCGTTAGCCCTCGAGACCATGTAGAACAAGGCTAATGCACACACACTTGGTCAACTGCTAAAGTGGGGACATTACAAAAGGCTTCACCTACAACTTGAGAAACAAGAAAGAACTATTTTTAGGCTATTGAAGTTGTAGGAAATTTGGGCACAACTATATTTTATTGAAAATGGAGCACAAAGAATGTTGAAAAAACTAAACCATGATTGCATAGAAAATAACATCGAATATATAAATAATATTAATGCATTTAAGATATTAAATTAGATTTCGATATATGGATTTATGAAGCCATCTCTTCGAAATTCACATATAACTAACTATTCAACTAAGTCACTGAGGTGAGTTTATTACAAAAGTTAAGCCTTACATTTTAACACCCACTCTTATGGCTTATAGTACAAAAGACAAAACATACTAATAAAACATGTTGACCAAACATAACCACATATTCTTTAGAATCTTTTTTTGAAAATAGTTCTGGAACCAAGTAGAACTCCATCAAACTACTCATAACCCTCGTAAAGGTGTAGCTCCTAAGCTAAATTCTCAAGTTCCCAAATTCCACCTTCCCAAGCTTAGGAATTTTGAATCTCTCGAATTATTGAACAACCTTCCCAAGTTGTCTCATGACCCTTGTAAGGGTATAATTCTCAAGATTCACAAACTACGAAACTATCTAGGTGTAATAACCACCCTCAATTTTTTTTGAAAATATGTTAGCTTCAACTATAAATGAAAAGCATAACAACTTCCTTTCCCTTTTTGATCACCTAGATCTTGGAGTGGGCAAGGTGAGAGCATAAGGTGTCAAGATTGCAACTAAACTGAAATCAACTGCTGAAAGGAAGCATCAGGCGGCAAGCTGGCTAGACAACCTATCTAGTGGGATGCATATGCAATACAAAAAGGTAAGCATTTGCTCTTCCAATAGGAATTACAATGGCACTTCCACTTTTCAATGGGGAAACTTATACAATATTTTAAAAGTAAGAAAAAGCTTCTTCCACTTCCCAATGGTGAGCGATTAGAATAAACCACTTATTAAGTGGAGAAAGTATCAACAAAATCAAGAATAAACTCATTGGCGGTATCACCATCTAGTGTTACAATCTATAAACGCATGAAAGAGATGGCTTTTGGTAGTATGACCATCCAAAGCATGTACAGTGTTAGTTGAAACAATATTATCACTAATTAATTGCTGATAATGGTAACATTGGCAATACAAGCTCTGATATAAAATAGTATTGTTGAAAAAACTTCACCAAAGATGCTAATATTGATAAATCCATCAGTCAACTGGAAATAACAATGATACACCTTAAGTCTGATGAGTAAGATGATCAGGTATTGGGCTGGAATCACTTTTTGATTGCTAGTGATTGTTATGGAAGGACTGATACATATATAACAACATTGGTAAATTCCAGCCAACACATTAAATTACTCCAAAATCATACCAAAAATGGCGAAGTACATCTACAAAATCTTGTATTTAGCTTCCAATTAGCAAGGCACAACCAATCAACAATTTAGAGACCACAAACAAGCAGCAACTTGTCCCAACATTCACACGCCAACCCTGTGCATGGCACGACCAGCAGGGAATAGTACGACCTCCTAGAAAAATAGCTAGCAACAATGTTTACTCCAAAAAGGATTTAAATGAGTTTTGCAAAACTTGGTGCCCCTCTTCATCAATAAATTTCATTAGTAAGTGCAACCCCTAAGTCTGAGATTCTTATGCCAACCCTCTTCCAAAGTTGTATGACCTACCTAGAAGGTGGTATGGCCAACAAGAAGATTAGACTCTTCAATTGCCCAAAAAACTTTGCAAGTCTTCAAATAAACCTCCAAAACATCACCAAAATTGCAACTCAAAATACGTCAAAAACATTCATGACTAAAACAACAATTTGAAGCTTCATTCTGAGCAATGGTGATTTATGAATGAAATCACGCTAGTCTAGCTAGGGATTATCTTTCAAATCTGAAACTAAAAATCTAAAGAGGGTTTTCGTCCTCAAAAGATTGTGGGAGAACCCAAGTTCAATCCGACAACATAACAGTATCATTCATTAGCATATCCAAAAATGAACCCCAACAACTCCTTATATAGCTTTTGGAGGGAAATATCCAATTTAAAAACATAAAATAATTCATTTATCCCTCGGAAGACCTTTTTGAATTATAAAATATCTTTCATGTGCAAACTCCCCTCCCTTTTCCCTAGGTGTCGACTTTGAGTGGGACATAAAATAACTTTATTAAAATATAACACTTAAGCAAACATTTTATCAATTAATATTAGAAACTTAAGAGCACATTTTAAAATATTTCACCCAAGTTGTAGAAAGTAATGCAACTATATTGGAATCCAAATCTGACCACACCATGATGAAGCTGAAGTAGTAGGATGATGAATAGAGCCAACTCAATGATTTACTAAAATAGACGTGCTCTCCAAAAAGTTTGATGAACACCCCAATAGTTAGAAAACATTTCTAAAAGTGTCATTAGGATTCTAAATGCCAACTGAGCTCATTGCCATAAATAGAAATCCAGAAATGATAGAACTTGCACTCTCCAAGAACTTTGGAGTCCCCTTATCCTTACCAATTAGCCTATGGGAACTTGAAAAATAGGCTAACTGTTGCCAAATTGACTAGGCTTGAGAAGGGGACATTACAATCCTTCCTCCTCAAAATTGCTTGTTCCCAAGCAATTGTAAATTTGGATGCTGTAATATTTGCTCACTGTCCCAAGTAGCATTCTTCACAAGTAAGTTCTTCCATTTTACCAAGTATTCTCTAATGATCCTATTCCTCGAAGTATGCTCCTTGAACTCAATCATTGCTTTTGGAATCAAAACAAGGTTTCCTTCCTCATCCAAAGGGGGTGATTGGGAATAGGCAATAACATTATGTCCAAGCGCCTTCTTGAGGCGTGATACATGAAAGACATTATGCAGCTTGATACTCTCAAGTAGCTCCAACTCATAAGTCACTTCTCCAATCCTTTTGGAGATTCTGAATGGACAATAAAAATGTGGCTTCAACTTCATTGATCCACTCTTCTTGAGAGTAGATTGTTTGTAGGGATGCAATCTCAAATAAACTGTGTCTCCAACTTCAAATGCATGCTCTACATGATGTTAATTTGCATATAAATTTTGTTGATTCTAAGCATGTTGGAGGTCATCCTTCAAGGATTTTATTATGTCTTGACTCTGCTGCAATAAATCCTTAGTTGGGGGCACTCTACTATCACCAAACACTAAGTCAATGAATCTGGGAACTTCATACCCATACAAAGCCATAAATGGAGACATCTTAATAGACATCTAACAGGTAGAATTATAGCAATAGTCACCCAAATGTAGCCATCTTACCCAAGCTTTTTGCTGCCCCTAAACAATTTTTGAGGTTACCTTCGACCTACTTGTTGACTATCTCTATTTGCCCATCAATTTGTGGGTGGTAACTGGTGCTAGGAGTGAGTTCAGTCCCACTCAATTTCAATAATTCTTGCCAAAACAAATTTAGGAACTTGTTGTCCCTATCACTCACAATGTTCTTTGGCATTATGTGCAACTTAAACACTTCTTTGAAGAACAAACCGACTGTTGATGTAAGGTAGCTTCGGTCAGATATAAATGATGATTGCTGATTGCATCATCATCATTTATATATGATCAAAATTACTCTTCATATAAATATTTTTGGAAAATAAGTAATTCGAATTTATAACCATGTATAAGATTCAAAATTATAAATGATGTTCAAATTCTGCATTGAATAAAATCGGAACTCATATAATATATATCTGCCACGTATAAAGGTTATATGTGTGTTAGTTTAATAACCGAATGCTAATCGGTTGTGCTTGGAGCCCGCGCGCCTAAAGGGACACGTCCTCTCATGAGACACGTCTCTTGTGAGGCGGGTCTCCAACATATTTAAGGTGGTTCCCTCATTGATATGCAAACATCGAAATATATAAATGTTTTGCAATCAGCACATTCAGCATAAGAGAAATAAATCTGACTTAGAATTTTGAATAGAATTCTCACACTTAGAATTATCCTAGAATCCTTAGGCTCCCAAATTTGATAGAAGATTTGATTACATTTACATGGTATCAAAGCCAAGTTAAGGGAATCGAAAGCAAATCTAGATATTAGATTGCTTAAGAAAATTCGTATTTTAAAAAAAAAATTGAATTCACATCACATTCTTCATAATGTCAAGTGTGATCAGATTTGAAGATCGTCTTGCAGGAGCAAACAACTTCACATCATGGAAATTTAGAATCATGATGATTCTTAAAGAGAATAAAATAGACTCACTTGTGAGAGAAAACAAAAGGGAACCAAAGGCTGATCCTGAGAAAACTCAATGGATTGAAAGCAATGAAAAGGCCATGAAAATCTTAGTAGATGCAGTTAGGGATCATATAGTGCCCATCCTAGCAAAATATGAAACTGCATATCAAATGTTCAAATCTCTTGAGAGCACCTATGAGATCAACAATACCAGCAGGACTCTTGCATTAAAGAGACAAATCAACAATATCCAAATAAACAAAGGAGAAACAATTAATGCATACTTCATAAGGATCACTGAACTAAGGGATCAACTATCCACAATTGGATATCAGATTGATAGCAAAGAGTTAACTCTAATTGCACTAGGAGGCCTACCAAACTCATGGGAGTCATTTGTTCAAGGAATAAGTGCGAGATCTAAACTCCCTAAATTTGATAGGCTAAGAACAGACTGCCTTCAAGAGGAAACAAGACTCTCAACAAAAGAAAATAAACAAAAGAACATAGATGAAGACATTCATGTACTCAACACAACATCTAATAAAAGGAGTAAGAAAAACTCCTACAAGAGAGGATCTTTTAAAAGAAAGAGAAATTCCAATGGAAAGGGATCTTCTAAGAAGAAAGACATCTCTCAAGTACAATGCTTTAGATGTGATCAATATGGCCACTATGCAATGAAGTGCCTTGACAGATCAAAG